>CM062296.1:400947093-401377795 GCA_031216915.1 Pictodentalium vernedei
ATATTCTGACTCTCAAACTCATGGCTTGCCTATTTCCAGTTGCATTCATAGTATACTTATAAATTGATATCACACAATACCACGGTGGAAAAAAAACGAGGTAAAGAATAGAGTATAAGTACTCTCAACATAAATAGGTACCAAAGCTACAGCTGGTTACTGTGTTTACACAGTTTTCAGTCACCATAATAGAGAATGTTGACATATACTGATGCTCAAACTCATGGCTGCCTTATTTCTTGTCGCAGTCATACTATACTTATAAATTGATATAACACAATACCACGGTGGATAAAATCCCTGGTAACCATTAGAGTATTAGTACTCTCAACATAAATTGGTATCAAAGCTACAGTTGTTTACTGTGTTTCAACAGTTTTTAGTCACCATGATAGATAATGTTGACCTATTCTGACTCACAAACTCATGGCTGCCTTATCTCCTCTCGCAGTCAAACTATACTTATAAATCGATATAACACAATACCACGGTGGAAAAAAACTCTGGTAACCAATAGAGTATTAGTACTCTCAACATAAATAGGTTCCAAAGCTACAGCTGTTTACTGTGTTTCATCAGTTTTCAGTCACCATGATAGAGAATGGTCACCTATTCTGACTTTCAAACTCATGGCTGCCTTATCTCCTGTCGCAGTCATAGTATACTTCTAAATCGATATAACACAATACCACGGTGGAAAAAAACCCTGGTAACCAAAAGAGTATTAGTACTCTCAACATAAATAAGTACCAAAGCTACAGCTGTTTACTGTGTTTCAACAGTTTTCAGTCACCATGATAGAGAATGTTGACCTATTCTGACTCTCAAACTCATGGCTGCCTTATCTCCTGTCGCAGTCATAGTATACTTATAAATTGATGTAACACAGTACCACGGTAGAAGAAAACCCTGGTAACCAATAGAGTATTAGTACTCTCAACATAAATAGGTACCAAAGCTACAGCTGTTTACAGTGTTTCATCAGTTTTCAGTCACCATAATAGAGAATGTTGACATATTCTGGCTTTCAAACTCATGGCTGCCTTATCTCCTGTCTTAGTATACTTATAAATCGATATAACACAGTACCACGATGTAAGAAAAGCCTGGTAAGCAATAGAGTATTAGTACTCTCAACATAAATAGGTACCAAAGCTACAGCTGTTGACAGTGTTTCATCAGTTTTCAGTCACCATAATAGAGAATGTTGACCTATTCTGACTCTCAAACTCAGGGCTGCCTTATCTCATATCGCAGTCAAAGTATACTTATATATCGATATAACACAGTACCACTGTAGAAGAAAACCCTGGTACCCAATAGAGTATTAGTACTCTCAACATAAATAGGTACCAAAGCTGCAGCTGTTTAATGTGTTTCAACAGTTTTCAGTCAGCATGATAGAGAATCTTCACACATTCTCACTCTCAAACTCATGGCTGCCTTATCTCCTGTCGCAGTCATAGTATACTTATATATCGATATAACACAATACCACGGTGGAAATAAATCCTGGTAAAGAATAGAGTATCCGTATTCTCAACATAAATAGGTACCAAAGCTACAGCTGGTTACTGTGTTTCAACAGTTTTCAGTCACCATAATGGAGAATGTTGACATATTCTGACTCTCAAACTCATGGCTGCCTTATTTCTTGTCGCAGTCGTACTATACTTATAAATTGATATAACACAATACCATGTTGGGTAAAAACCCTGCTTACCATTAGAGTATTCGTACTCTCAACATAAACTGGTACCAAAGCTACAGCTGTTTACTGTGTTTCAACAGTTTTCAGTCACCATGATAGAGAATGTTGACCTATTCTGACTCTCAAAGTCATGGCTGCCTTATCTCCTGTCGCAGTCATAGTATACTTATAAATCGATATAACACAGTACCACGGTAGAAGAAAACCCTGGTAACCAATAGAGTTTTAGTACTCTCAACATAAAGGGGTACCAAAGCTTCAGCTGTTTACTGTGTTTCAACAGTTTTCAGTCACCATGACAGAGAATGTTGACCTGACTCTCAAACTCATGGCTGCCTTATCTCCTGTCGCAGGCATTGTGTACTTATAGATCGATATAACACAGTACCACGGTAGAAGAAAACCCTGGTAACCAATAGAGTATTAGCTCTCTCAACATAAATAAGTACCAAAGCTACAGCTGGTTACTGTGTTTCAATAGTGTTCAGTCACCATAATAGAGAATGTTGACATATTTTGACGCTCAAGCTCATGGCTGTCTTATTTCTTGTCATAGTCATACTATAGGAACAAAATGATAAAACACAATACCACTGTGGATAAAAACCCTGGTAACCAATAGAGTATTAGTGCTCTCAACATAAAATGGTACCAAAGCTACAGCTGTTTACTGTGTTTCAACAGTTTTCAGTCAGCATGATAGAGAATCTTGACACATTCTCACTCAAACTCATGGCTTCCTTATCTCCTCTCGCAATCATACTATACTTCTAAATTGGTATAACACAAAATTCCACAGTTGAAGAAAACCCTGGTAAACAACAGAGTATTAGAACTCTCAACATAAATAGGTACCAAAGCTACAGCTGTTTACTGTGTTTCATCAGTTTTCAGTCAGCATGATAGAGAATGTCGACACATTCTCACTCTCAAACTCATGGCTGCCTTATCTCCTCTCGCAGTCAAACTATACATATAAATTGGTATAACACAATACCACAGTAGAAGAAAACCCTGGTAAACAATAGAGTATTAATACTCTCAATATAAATAGGTACCAAAGCTACAGCTGTTTACTGAGCTTTAACAGTTTTCAGTCAGCATGATAGAGAATCTTGACACATTCTCACTTTCAAACTCATGGCTGCCTTATCTCCTGTCGCAGTCATTGTATACGTATAAATCGATATTACACAGTACAACAGTAGAAGAAAACCCTGGTAACCAATAGAGTATTAGTACTCTTAACATAAATTGGTAGCAAAGCTACTGCTGTTTACTGTGTTTCAACATAAAATGGTACCAAAAAAAATGCACTGGTACCCGATAGACTATCAGTATTCTCAGCATAACTAGGTACCAATGCTACAGCTGTTTACTGCGTTTCATCAGTTTTCAGTCACCATAATAGAGAATGTTGACATATTCTGACTCAAACTCATGGCTGCCTTATTTTCTGACGCAGTCGTACAATACTTATAAATTGTTATAACACAATACCACGGTGGAAAAAAACCCTGGTAAAGAATAGAATATTCGTACTCTCAACATAAATAGGTACCAAAGCTACAGCTGGTTACCGTGCTTCAACAGTTTTCAGTCACCATGATAGCGAATGTTGACGTATTCTGACTCTCAAACTCATGGCTGCCTTCTCTCCTATCGTAGTCATAGTATACTTATAAATCGATATAACACAGTACCACGATGGAAGAAAACCCTGGTAACTAATAGAGTATTAGTACTCTCAACATGAATAGGTACCAAAGCTACAGCTGTTTACTGTGTTTCAACAGTTCTCAGTCACAATGATAGAGAATCTTGACACATTCTCACTCTCAAACTCATGGCTGCCTTATTTCTTGTCGCAGTCATACTATACTTATAAATTGATATAACACAATACCACGGTGGATAAAAACCCTGGTAACCATTAGAGTATTAGTACTCTCAACATAAATTGGTTGCAAAGCTACAGCTGTTTACTGTGTTTCAACTGTTTTCAGTCAGCATGATAGAGAATCTTGACACATTCTCACTCTCAAACTCATGGCTGCCTTATCTCCTCTCACAGTCATACTATACTTATAAATCGATATAATAAAATACCACGGTAGAAGAAAACCCTGGTAACCAATAGAGTATTAGTACTCTCAACATAAATAGATACCAAAGCTTCAGCTGTTTATTGAGCATTAACAGTTTTCAGTCAGCATGATAGAGTATCTTGACACATTCTCACTCTCAAACTCATGGCTGCCTTATCTCCTGTCGCAGTCATAATATACTTATAAATTGATATAACAAAATACCACGGTAGAAGAAAACCCTGGTAACCAATAGAGTAATAGTACTCTCAACATAAATAGGTACCAAAGCTACAGCTGTTTACTGTGTTTCATCAGTTTTCAGTCACCATGATAGCAAATGTTGACCTATTCTGACTTTCAAACTCATGGCTGCCTTATCTCCTGTCGCAGTCATAGTATACTTCTAAATCGATATAACACAATACCACGGTGGAAAAAAACTCTGGTAACCAATAGAGTATTAGTACTCTCAACATAAATAAGTACCAAAGCTACAGCTGTTTACTATGTTTCAACAGTTTTCAGTCACCATGATAGAGAATGCTGACCTATTCTGACTCTCAAACTCATGGCTGCCTTATCTCCTGTCGCAGTCATAGTATACTTATAAATTGATGTAACACAGTACCACGGTAGAAGAAAACCCTGGTAACCAATAGAGTATCAGTACTCTCAACATAAAGAGGTACCAAAGCTACAGCTGTTTAATGTGTTTCATCTGATTTCAGTCACCATGATAGAGAATGTTGACCTATTCTGACTTTCAAACTCATGGCTTCCTTATCTCCTGTCGCAGTCTCAGTATACTTATAAATCGATGCAACACAGTACCACGATGGAAGAAAACCCTGGTAACCAATAGAGTATTAGTACTCTCAACATAAATTGGTACCAAAGCTACAGCTGTTTACTGAGCTTTAACAGTTTTCAGTTGGCATGATAGAGAATCTTGGCACATTCTCACTCTCAAAGTCATGGCTGTCTTATCTCCTGTCGCAGTCATAGTATACTTATAAATCGATGCAACACAGTACCACGGTAGAAGAAAACCCTGGTAACGAATAGAGTATTAGTACTCTCAACGTAAAGAGGGACCAAAGCTGCAGCTGTTTACTGTGTTTTCAACAGCTTTCGGTCACCATAATGGAGAATGTTGACATATTCTGACTCTCAAACTCATGGCTGTCTTATCTCCTGTCGCAGTCATACTACACTTATAAATTCATATAACACAATACCACGTTTGAAGAAAACCCTGGTAACCAATAGAGTAATAGCAGTCTCAACATAAATTGGTACCAAAGCTACAGCTGTTAACTGTGTTTCAACAGTTTTCAGTCACCATGATAGAGAATGTTGACCTATTCTGACTCTCAAACTCATGGCTGCCTTATCTCCTGTCGCACTCATAGTATACTTATCAATTCATATAACAGAGTACCACGGTAGAAGAAAACCCTGGTAACCAATAGAGTATTACTACTCTCAACATAAATAGGTACCAAAGCTGCAGCTGTTTACTGTGTTTCAACAGTTTGTTTTCAGTCAGCATAATAGAGAATCTTGACACATTCTCACTCTCAAACTCTTGGCTGCCTTATCTCCTGTTGCAGTCATAGTATACTTATAAAACGATATAACACAGTATCACGGTAGAAGAAAACCCTGGTAACCAATGGAGTATTAGTACTCTCAACATAAATAGGTACCAAAGCTGCAACTGTTTACTGTCTTTCAACAGTTTTCAGTCACCATGATAGAGAATGTTGACCTATTTTGACTCTCAAACTCATGGCTGCCTTATCTCCTGTCGCATTCATAGTATACTTATAAATCGATATAACACAGTACCACGGTAGAAGAAAACCCTGGTAACCAATAGAGTAATAGTACTCTCAACGTAAATAGGTACCAAAGCTATAGCTGTTTACTGTGTTTCAACAGTTTTTATTCAGCGTGATAGGGAATGTTGACATATTCTCACTCTCAAACTCTCATGGCTTCCTTATTTCCTGTGGCAGTCATACTGTACTAATAAATCGACATAACGCAATACCACGTGGAAAAAAAAACCCTGGTAACCAATAGAGTATTAGTACTCTCAACATAAATAGGTACCAAAGCTACAGCTGTTGACTGTGTTTCATCAGTTTTCAGTCACCATGATAGAGAATGTTGACCTATTCTGACTTTCAAACTCATGGCTGCCTTTTTTTCTCCTGTCACAGTCATATTATACTTATCAATCGATATAACACAGTACCACGATGGAAGAAAACCCTGTTAACCGATAGAGTATTAGTACTCTCAACATAAATAGGTACCAAAGCTACAGCTGTTTACTGTTTTTCATCAGTTTTCAGTCCCCATGATAGAGAATGTTGACTTATTCTGACTTTCAAACTCATGGCTGCCTTTTCTCCTGTCACAGTCATAGTATACTTATGAATCGATATAACACAGTACCACGGTAGAAGAAAACCATGGTAACCAATAGAGTATTAGTACTCTCAACATAAATAGGTTCCAAAGTTACAGCTGTTTGCTGAGCTTTCACAGTTTTCAGTCAGCATGATAGAGAATCTTGACACATTCTCACTCTCAAACTCATGGCTGCCTTATCTCCTGTCGCAGTCATAGTATACTTATAAATCGATATAACACAGTACCACGGTAGAAGAAAACCCTGGTAACCAATAGAGTATTAGTACTCTCAACATAAATATGTACCAAAGCTACAGCTGTTTATTGAGCGTTAACAGTTTTCAGTCAGCACGATACAGAATCTTTTAACCATTCTCACTCTCAAACTCATGGCTGCCTTATCTCCTGTCGCAGTCATAGTATACTTATAAATTCATGTAACACAGTACCACGGTAGAAGAAAACTCTGGTAACCAATAGAGTATTAGTACTCTCAACATCAATAGGTACCAAAGCTGCAGCTGTTTACTGTCTTTTCAACAGTTTTCAGTCACCATAATGGAGAATGTTGACATATTCTGATTCTCAAACTCATGGCTGCCTTATTTCCACCTGCAGTCATACTATACTTATAAATTGATACAACACAATACCACGATAGACGAAAACCCTGGTAACCAATAGAGTATTAGCACTCTCAACATAAATTGGTACCAAAGCTACAGCTGTTAACTGTGTTTCAACAGTTTTCAGTCACCATGATAGAGAATGTTGACCTATTCTGACTCTCAAACTCATGGCTGCCTTATCTTCTGTTGCAGTCATAGTATACTTATAAATTCATATAACACAGTACCACGGTAGAAGAAAAAAACCCTGGTAACCAATAGAGTATTAGTACTCTCAACATAAATAGGTACCAAAGCTGCAGCTGTTTACTGTGTTTCGACAGTTTGTTTTCAGTCAGCATGATAGAGAATCTTGACACATTCTCACTCTCAAACTCATGGCTGCCTTATCTCCTGTCGCAGTCATAGTATACTTATAAATTCATATAACACAGTACCACGGTAGAAGAAAACCCTGGTAACCACTAGAGTATTAGTACTCTCAGCATAAATAGGTACCAAAGCTGCAGCTGTTTACTGTGTTTCAACATTTTGTTTTCAGTCAGCATGATAGAGAATCTTTACACATTCTCACTCTCAAACTCATGGCTGCCTTATCTCCTGTCACACTCATAGTATACTTATAAATTCATATAACACAGTACCATGGTAGAAGAAAACCCTGGTTACCAATAGAGTATTACTCCTCTCAACATAAATAGGTACCAAAGCTGCAGCTGTTTACTGTGTTTCAACAGTTTGTTTTCAGTCAGCATGATAGAGAATCTTGACACATTCTCACTCTCAAACTCAGGGCTGCCTTATCTCCTATCACAGTCATAGTATACTTATAAATTCATATAACACAGTACCACAGTAGAAGAAAACCCTGATAACCAATAGAGTATTAGTACTCTCAACATAAATAGGTACCAAAGCTGCAGCTGTTTACTGTGTTTCAACAGTTTTCAGTCAGCATAATAGAGAATCTTGCCACATTCTCACTCTCAAACTCATGGCTGCCTTACCTCCTGTCACAGTCATAGTATACTTATAAAACGATATAACACAGTACCACGGTAGAAGAAAACCCTGGTAACCAATGGAGAATTAGTACTCTCAGCATAAATAGGTACCAAAGCTGCAACTGTTTACTGTGTTTCAACAGTTTTCAGTCACCATGATAGAGAATGTTGACCTATTCTGACTCTCAAACTCATGGCTGCCTTATCTCCTGTCGCAGTCATAGTATACTTATAAATCGATATAACCAAGTACCACGGTAGAAGAATACCCTGGTAACCAATAGAGTAATAGTACTCTCAACGTAAATAGGTACCAAAGCTACACCTGTTTACTTTGTTTCAACAGTTTTTATTCAGCATGATAGAGAATGTTGACATATTCTCACTCTCAAACTCTCATGGCTTCCTTATTTCCTGTGGCAGTCATACTGTACTAATAAACATAACACAATACCACGTGGAAAAAAAAAACCCTGGTAACCAATAGAGTATTGGTACTCTCAACATAAATAGGTACCAAAGCTACAGCTGTTGACTGTGTTTCATCAGTTTTCAGTCCCCATGATAGAGAATGTTGATCTATTCTGACTTTCAATCTCATGGCTGCCTTATCTCCTGTCGCAGTCATAGTATACTTATAAATTCATATAACACAGTAGCACGGTAGAAAAAAACCCTGGTAACCAATAGAGTATTAGGACTCTCGACATAAATAGGCACCAAAGCTACAGCTGTTTACTGAGCTTTAACAGTTTTCAGTCAGCATGATAGAGAATCTTGACACATTCTCGCTCTCAAACTCATGGCTGCCTTATCTCCTGTCGCACTCATAGTATACTTATAAATTCATATAAAACAGTACCACGGTAGAAGAAAACCTATACTTATAAATTCATATAACACAGTACCACGGTAGAAGAAAACCCTGGTAACCAATAGAGTATTACTACTCTCAACATAAATAGGTACCAAAGCTGCAGCTGTTTACTGTGTTTCAACATTTTGTTTTCTGTCAGCATGATAGAGAATCTTTACACATTCTCACTCTCAAACTCATGGCTGCCTTATCTCCTGTCGCACTCATAGTATACTTATAAATTCATATAACACAGTACCACGGTAGAAGAAAACCTATACTTTTAAATTCATATAACACAGTACCACGGTAGAAGGAAACTCTGGCAACCAATAGAGTATTACTACTCTCAACATAATTAGGTACCAAAGCTGCAGCTGTTTACTGTGTTTCAACAGTTCTCAGTCAGCATAATAGAGAATCTTGCCACATTCTCACTCTCAAACTCATGGCTGCCTTATCTCCTGTCGCAGTCATAGTATACTTATAAAACGATATAACACAATACCACGGTAGAAGAAAGCCCTGGTAACCAATGGAGTATAAGTACTCTCAGCATAAATATGTACCAAAGCTGCAACTGTTTAATGTGTTTCAACAGTTTTCAGTCACCATGATAGAGAATGTTGACCTATTCTGACTCTCAAACTCATGGCTGCCTTATCCCCTGTTGCAGTCATAGTATACTTATAAATCGATATAACACAGTACCACGGTAGAAGAAAACCCTGGTAACCAATAGGGTAATAGTACTCTCAACATAAATAGGTACCAAAGCTACAGCTGTTTACTGTGTTTCAACAGTTTTTATTCAGCATGATAGAGAATGTTAACATATTCTCACTCTCAAACTCTCATGGCTTCCTTATTTCCTGTGGCAGTCATACTCTACTAATAAATCGACATAACACAATACCACGTTGAAACCCCCCCCCCCCCCCCTGGTAACCAATAGAGTATTAATACTCTCAACATAAATAGGTACCAAAGCTACAGGTGTTGACTGTGTTTCATCTGTTTTCAGTCACCATGATAGAGAATGTTGACCTATTCTGACTTTCAAACTCATGGCTGCCTTTTCTCCTGTCACAGTCATAGTATACTTATCAATCAATATAACACAGTACCGCGGTAGAAGAGAACCGTGGTAACCAATAGAGTATTAGTACTCTCAACATAAATAGGTACCAAAGCTGCAGCTGTTTACTGTGTTTCAACAGTTTGTTTTCAGTCAGCATGATCGAGAATCTTGACACATTCTCACTCTCAAACTCATGGCTGCCTTTTCTCCTGTCGCAGTCATAGTATACTTATAAATCGATATAACACAGTACCACGGTAGAAGAAAACCCTGGTAACCAATAGAGTATTAGTACTCTCAACATAATTAGGTACCAAAGCTGCAGTTGTTTACTGTGTTTTCAACAGTTTTCAGTCACCATAATGGAGAATGTTGACATATTCTGATTCTCAAACTCATGGCTGCCTTATTTCCACCTGCAGTCATACTATACTTATAAATTGATATAACACAATACCACGGTAGAAGAAAACCCTGGTAACCAATATAGTCCAGGCATATTAGACATAAAAATGAGAAAGCAAGGAAAAAAATCGGAGAAAGCTGATTTTTTTTATATGTTTCCGGGACACACATTGCGGATAAAGTGTGAAAAGTCCCCGCGAATCCGAGTTGAGCTTTTTTAGTTATAGCGTTTTTTTTATGAAAAAAAAAATTTAAAAAAAAATTCGACCCAGCTCCATATTTCTCATTCTTATTCGCCTTAGTAGGGTGAGAATCATAAATATCGTGCTGAATTATATTGAGAATACATATCCCCAACAGAAAATGCCAACTTTGTACCAATCCTTACACTCAATGGTGAAATATTCACAAAAATGTACAAAATTACGAAAAAAAAATTTATTGTTTTCATACACACAACAGTACACAACGTCCATTAAATCAAATCTACGACTACTTTGGGAGTTAAATTATATATCAAAAATTGCAGAAAAGCAGTAGCTTTATAATGATATATAACAATAGTCATTTATTCCATAATGAACTGGTGAAACGTGTGAAATATTAACCATACCCCCTAAACTCAAATTCAAGCGGCATCGACTTTTCTCATTCAAATACCGTATTATAGCATCATTGTTTCAATTTCCATGTTCGATTAAATCACATAATGTGGTGTTCGCCTACACTCAAGATGCATTGGCATGTAATGTGTGCACGCCCTTGATGTGTACTCATAAACAGATTTGTATTGTACAGACAACGCTCTTTAATTTGATGGAAAATAGCCTTGAACGACTTTCATCAGGAAACGCTTTGGTCTTTGACGCATGTTCTGAGAGTACCTTGCCCATCTTGGGCTGGATATATGCACATTGTCACATCATCAGATGATTATGAAACAAGTGATGTCGAGATACTTCCCTTTATTAATTTTGATCCATCCAACCCGAGCACAATTTACACTGCTCTCATGTTTGCACAAACTGAATGTGAGAAACAGGGACTGAACGTTTGTCCAGTGACGTTTGACCAACCACTTTATATCAAAGCAGTGGAGATTGTGTCTTCATCAGATAAGTTGACAAAAGTTTTCGTTAGACTCGGCGGCTTATGATTATGTCATATTTAGGGGCAATTGGTTCGATCATGGCTGGTAGCGGCTTGGATGAACTTTGGGGGACTGTTTATGCTGGTGGGTCAATCCATCATTTGATCAGTGGTCATGCATATTCAAGAGCAGTTCGTGCCCATTTGCTAACACAAATTGCCATTACAAAACTTGTGTTTGAAGAAAGCCGAACACTAGATAACATAGACTGCACAGAAGTCAATGAAATATTCTGTGGACTTGACAGAGGTGACTGTACAACAGCTGACGCTGTCAATCAAGAAAGTGTCAACCATCTACTGTCAAAATTACACGAACTGCTCCAGAATGCGTCCGTAGGACGCACAGGAAAGCTTTGGGTACAATACTACGAGCAAATAGGTCTTCTCCAGTTGTTCTTGAGAGCAGAGCGCACAGGCGACTGGGAACTCCACACATATTGTGTTCGCAATATGATTCCAGTATTTCACACAGGTGGTCATTTTGCATACGCAAAAAGTTCTCATCTCTATTTGCAGCAGATGAATGAGCTAACAGAAATAATGCAACAGGATGATTTGAAGTTGTTCACTGAGAAAGGTTACTTTACCATAAGGCGCTCAGATAAATTCTGGGATGGGATATATTCTGATCAGACCATAGAGCAGTGTTTAATGAGAATGTTCAAGCTCCCTGGTGGTCTCACACATGGCAGGGGAATAACTGATAGCACTGTTGCGAAATGGGTACATGGACTACCTCTTTGCCTTCCGATATGTAATGCTCTCGAAAATATTGTTCATGTTCACACTGGTCATGGCGAACAACATCGGGATCTCCGTCAAATTTCACAATTGACTGATGCCAATGATATCACCAAATTATTGAACTGGCTCAGAGTGCATTCCCCCTTTCAGAATAGAGATCCACTACAATTAGTCTCTATAGCGACCGGGCTTGTGGCCGACGAAACTGTGAACTGTGACCAAGTTCGCAAAATTGGTGAATGTTGCGTATCGAATGTTGTAAGCAAAACGTTCAACAGCATCAAACTACGACGTGTTGACACTGTGAAGTCTTTTGCATCGATGGCAAATAGCATCAAAGTCCGTGGAAGTAAGGTAGTGATTGACCCCACAATTCTGTTCAACCGCATCACATGTGTTATTCAGTCACAAGCAGAGATGGAAGAGTATCAAATATGAACTCGCCCCGAAACCACCAGCATTGTTTGCTTCTGCTGGAATGAGGAAGACACAGAAAAGCACGCTCGGTAAGATCCTCAAAACATACGGTTCCGAGCAAACTAAAATCCCAGAACATTCTCTGTTTGTTGTAGATGGTGGATTTTTATTGAGGGCAGTTGTATGGCCTAAACAGTCGTCATATAAGGACATATGTACATCATATTCCAATTATCTAGTGAGACATTTTGGGGCGAACGTCGTGGTTGTTTTTGATGGTTATGCTTGTACAATGTCGACAAAGGGCATGGAACAAGCCCGTAGATCTAAAGACAGGTATTCCATTGATATCAATATCTCACCCGAGTTACCAGCCACCACACCCCAATCCGATTTCCTTGCAAATGCCAAGAACAAAACCCAACTGATCGATCTTCTAATGCAGGAGCTATCTGCTATCAATATTCAGTCCAAGCAGGCCGAGGCTGATGCTGGTGTACTGATAGCCGAAACTGCACTTGACATCGCTCAAGATGACAACAATGTTGTCGTTGTGGGAACAGACACAGACTTGTTAGTCATTCTTACCTCTCGAGTTCAACCGGGATGTAATATTCACATGATGTATTCCATTACCCGAAACTTACTAGTTTCAGTTAGTGAAATAGCAACCAAAATGGGTGACCATAGAAGCAACCTCCTTGTAGCACATTCTATAAGTGGTTGTGACACTACTTCTGCACTCTTTCGAGTTGGTAAGAAGAAAGTATTCAGTACAATTGTCTCCGATGTTACTAGCGACTCACAACAGTATGTCAACACAATTTTGGCGGATGACAGTACACCAAGTGCAGTAGCCGCTGCCGGGGAACAACTTCTCCTGATCTTATACGGGAGTAAAACTGTTTCCTCTCTCGACCAATATAGATATGTCACTTACAAGCGTTATGTAGCAAAATCTAAACTGAATAAACCCATCGACCTAGCCTCACTCCCACCAAGCAGCGATGCTGCACAACAACATGTCTACAGATGTTATCTCCAGGTCCAACAATGGCTGGGCACTTCGCTTCCTCCGACGGATTGGGGGTGGTCGCTAGACAATGGACTTCTTGTACCGACTGCAGCCACAAAGCCATGTGCCCCCGATAACCTACTGAATCTGATCAGTTGTGGTTGCAAGAGTGCTTGTACAAAAAGGTGTGGGTGTAAGAAGGCAGGACTCTCTTGCTCAGGTTTGTGTAACTGCAGTTCGGATTCTTGTAACAACCACAGAAACACTGTCCTGTCGGAAATTTCTGAGTTCGATGAATAATATGTATATAGGTCATGTCATTTCTGTATATAGCGTTGATAATATAGTCAATGTAACTTAATCCATGTTGATTGATTTGTACATTCTGTAAATATTATTTATTGATTTTTGTACATTCTGTAAATATTATTTATTGATCTAATGCTGCCAGACACAGACGTGTCTGTTCGGTCCCAAGCCCGAAAATAGTTGAGTTCTCATGCTGACGAATTTTATGCCAAAAGGGAAACTCGGCCAGAAGCAGAGGGGGTCTTCCATAATGTCTATTTTGTAAGCAATGATAAAAGTCTTCAAATGGTGGTGGATTTTTTATCGTCTGTCCAACTAACATCCCGTTCTGTACTACGACCCTTTGGGCAAATCCGTTAGGAAAATTATCATTTTTTGCCTAAATCCGATACTTTTTTGTGAATTTTCAATAATTTTTCGCAGAAATTGTCACAGAATGCACATTTTCCTCTAGGTAAATGTATATTAGACATTATGTAGCTCGAAATACGCGTAAACAAAAAATACAGTTGGATCAATTCGAGGTTACAAAGTTCGTGCGATTTTTTAAAATTTTTTTCAAACGCGTTTTCGAAAAAAGGCTGTAGAAAAAAAAGCTCAACTGGGATTTTAGGGGACTTTTGTCTAATAGTTCAGTGACATGTACTCGACATTCCCTGAAAAAAATCAGCTTTCTCCAATTTTTTTCCCTAGTGAAACCTAATGTTCTTGGGCTAATAGAGTATTAGCTCGCTCAACATAAATTGGTACCAAAGCTACAGCTGTTAACTGTGTTTCAACAGTTTTCAGTCACCATGATAGAGAATGTTGACCTATTCTGACTCTCAAAGTCATGGCTGCCTTATCTCCTGTTTACTGTGTTTTCAACAGTTTTCAGTCACCATAATGGAGAATGTTGACATATTCTGATTCTCAAACTCATGGCTGCCTTATTTCCACCTGCAGTCATACTATACTTATAAATTGATATAAAACAGTACCACGGTAGAAGAAAACCCTGGTAACCAATAGAATATTAGTACTCTCAACATAAATAGGTACCAAAGCTGCAGCTGTTTACTGTGTTTCAACAGTTTGTTTTCAGTCAGCATGATAGAGAATCTTGACACATTCTCACTCTCAAACTCATGGCTGCCTTATCTCCTCTCGCAGTCATAGTATACTTATAAATTCATATAACATAGTACCACGGAAGAAGAAAACCCTGGTAACCAATAGAGTATTAGTACTCTCAACATAAATAGGTACCAAAGTTACAGCTGCTTACTGAGCGTTAACAGTTTTCAGTCAGCATGATAGAGAATCTTGACACATTCTCACTCTCAAACTCATGGCTGCCTAATCTCCTGTCGCAGTCATAGTATACTTATAAATCGATATAACACAGTACCACGATGGAAGAAAACCCTGGTATGCAATAGAGTATTAGTACTCTCAACATAAATAGGTACCAAACCTAAAGCTGTTTACTGAGCTTTAACAGTTTTCAGTTAGCATGATAGAGAATCTTGACACATTCTCACTCTCAAACTCATGGCTGCCTTATCTCCTGTCGCAGTCATAGTATACTTATAAATTGATGTAACACAGTACCACGGTAGAAGAAAACCCTGGTAACCAATAGAGTATTAGTACTCTCAACATAAATAGTACCAAAGCTACAGCTGTTTACTGTGTTTCATCAGTTTTCAGTCACCATAATAGAGAATGTTGACATATTCTGGCTTTCAAACTCATGGCAGCCTGATCTCCTGTCGCAGTCATAGTATACTTATAAATCGATATAACACTACACCACGGTAGAAGAAAACCCTGGTAACCAATAGAGTATTAGTACTCTCAACATAATTAGGTACCAAAGCTTCAGCTGTTTAATGTGTTTCAACAGTTTTCAGTCAGCATGAAAGAGAATCTTCACACATTCTCACTCTCAAACTCATGGCTGCCTTATCTCCTCTTGCAGTCATATTATACGTATAAATCGATATAACACAATACCACGGTAGAAGAAAACACTGGTAACCAATAGAGTTTTAGTACTCTCAACATAAATAGGTACCAAAGCTGCAGCTGTTTAATGTGTTTCAACAGTTTTCAGTCAGCATGAAAGAGAATCTTCACACATTCTCACTCTCAAACTCATGGCTGCCTTATCTCCTCTTGCAGTCATACTATACGTATAAATCGATATAACACAATACCACGGTAGAAGAAAACCCTGGTAACCAATAGAGTATTAGTACTCTCAACATAAATAGGTACCAAAGCTACAGCTGTTTACTGTGTTTCATCAGTTTTCAGTCACCATAATAGAGAATGTTGACATATTCTGGCTTTCAAACTCATGGCTGCCTTATCTCCTGTCGCAGTCATAGTATACTTATAAATCGATATAACACAGTACCACGATGGAAGAAAACCCTGGTATACAATATGTATTAGTACTCTCAACATAAATGGGTACCAAAGCTTCAGCTGTTTACTGTGTTTCAACAGTTTTCAATCACCTTGACAGAGAATGTTGACCTGACTCTCAAACTCATGGCTGCCTTATCTCCTGTCGCAGGCATTGTATACTTATAGATCGATATAACACAGTACCACGGTAGAAGAAAACCCTGGTAACCAATAGAGTATTAGTACTCTCAACATAAATAAGTACCAAAGCTACAGCTGGTTACTGTGTTTCAATAGTGTTCAGTCACCATAATAGAGAATGTTGACATATTTTGACGCTCAAGCTCATGGCTGTCTTATTTCTTGCCGTAGTCATACTATACTAACAAAATGATATAACACAATACCACTGTGAATAAAAACCCTGGTAACCAATAGAGTATTGGTGCTCTCAACATAAAATGGTACCAAAGCTACAGCTGTTTACTGTGTTTCAACAGTTTTCAGTCAGCATGATAGAGAATCTTGACACATTCTCACTCTCAAACTCATGGCTTCCTTATCTCCTCTCGCAATCATACTATACTTCTAAATTGGTATAACACAAAATTCCACAGTAGAAGAAAACCCTGGTAAACAATAGAGTATTAGAACTCTCAACATAAATAGGTACCAAAGCTACAGCTGTTTACTGTGTTTCATCAGTTTTCAGTCAGCGTGATAGAGAATGTCGACACATTCTCACTCTCAAACTCATGGCTGCCTTATCTCCTCTCGCAGTCAAACTATACTTATAAATTCGTATAACACAATACCACAGTAGAAGAAAACCCTGGTAAACAATAGAGTATTAGTACTCTCAATGTAAATAGGTACCAAAGCTACAGCTGTTTACTGAGCTTTAACAGTTTTCAGTCAGCATGATAGAGAATCTTGACACATTCTCACTTTCAAACTCATGGCTGCCTTATCTCCTGTTGCAGTCATAGTATACGTATAAATCGATATTACACAGTACAACAGTAGAAGAAAACCCTGGTAACCAATAGAGTATTAGTACTCTTAACATAAATTGGTAGCAAAGCTGCTGCTGTTTACTGTATTTCAACATAAAATGGTACCAAAAAAAATGCTCTGGTACCCGATAGACTATTAGTATTCTCAGCATAACTAGGTACCAAAGCTACAGCTGTTTACTGCGTTTCATCAGTTTTCAGTCACCATAATAGAGAATGTTGACATATTCTGACTCAAACTCATGGCTGCCTTATTTCCTGATGCAGTCGTACAATACTTATAAATTGATATAACACAATACCACGGTGGAAAAAAACCCTGGTAAAGAATAGAATATTCGTACTCTCAACATAAATAGGTACCAAAGCTACAGCTGGTTACTGTGGTTCAACAGTTTTCAGTCACCATAATAGCGAATGTTGACCTATTCTGACTCTCAAACTCATGGCTGCCTTCTCTCCTGTCGCAGTCATAGTATACTTATAAATCGATATAACACAGTACCACGATGGAAGAAAACCCTGGAAACTAATAGAGTATTAGTACTCTCAACATGAATAGGTACCAAAGCTACAGCTGTTTACTGTGTTTCAACAGTTCTCAGTCACAATGATAGAGAATCTTGACACATTCTCACTCTCAAACTCATGGCTGCCTTATTTCTTGTCGCAGTCATACTATACTTATAAATCGATATAATAAAATACCATGGTAGAAGAAAACCCTGGTAACCAATAGAGTATTAGTACTCTCAACATAAATAGATACCAAATCTTCAGCTGTTTATTGAGCATTAACAGTTTTCAGTCAGCATGATAGAGTATCTTGACACATTCTCACTCTCAAACTCATGGCTGCCTTATCTCCTGTCGCAGTCATAATATACTTATAAATTGATATAACAAAATACCACGGCAGAAGAAAACCCTGGTAACCAATAGAGTAATAGTACTCTCAACATAAATAGGTACCAAAGCTACAGCTGGTTACTGTGCTTCAACAGTTTTCAGTCACCATAATAGCGAATGTTGACCTATTCTGACTCTCAAACTCATGGCTGCCTTCTCTCTTGTCGCAGTCATAGTATACTTATAAATCGATATAACACAGTACCACGATGGAAGAAAACCCTGGTAACTAATGGAGTATTAGTACTCTCAACATGAACAGGTACCAAAGCTGCAGCTGTTTACTGAGCTTTAACAGTTTTCAGTCAGCATGATAGAGAATCTTGACACTTTCTCACTCTCAAACTCATGGCTCTCTTATATCCTGTCGCAGTCATAGTATACTTATAAATCGATATAACACAGTACCACGATGGTGAAAATCCTGGTAACCAATAGAGTATTAGTACTCTCAACATGAATAGGTACCAAAGCTACAGCTGTTTACTGTGTTTCAACAGTTTTTTGTCAGCATGACAGAGAATGTTGACCTATTCTGACTCTCAAACTCATGGCTGCCTTAACTCCTGTCGCAGTCATATTATACTTATAAATTGATATAATAAAATACCACGGTAGAAGAAAACACTGGTAACCAATAGAGTATTTGTACTCTCAACATGAATAGGTACCAAAGCTTCAGCTGTTTACTGTGTTTCAACAGTTTTCAGTCACCATGACAGAGAATGTTGACCTATTCTGACTCTCAAACTCATGGCTGCCTTATCTCCTGTCGCAGTCATAGTATACTTATAAATTGATGTAACACAGTACCACGGTAGAAGAAAACCCTGGTAACCAATAGAGTATTAGTACTCTCAACATAAATAGGTACCAAAGCTACAGCTGGTTACTGTTTTCAACAGTTTTCAGTCACCATAATAGAGAATGTTGACATATTCTGGCTTTCAAACTCATGGCTGCCTTATCTCCTGTTGCAGTCATAGTATACTTATAAATTGATATAACAGAATACCACGGTGGAAAAAAACCCTGGTAAAGAATAGAGTATTCGTATTCTCAACATAAACAGGTACCAAAGCTACAGCTGGTTGCTGTGTTTCAACAGTTTTCAGTCACCATAATAGAGAATGTTGACATATTCTAACGCTCAAACTCATGGCTGCCTTATTTCTTGTCGCAGTCATACTATACTTATAAATCGATATAACACAATACCACGGTAGAAGAAAACCCTGGTAACCAACAGAGTATTAGTACTCACAACATAAATAGGTACCAAAGATGCTGCTGTTTACTGTGTTTCAACAGTTTTCAGTCACCATGACAGAGAATGTTGACCTATTCTGACTCTCAGACACATGGCTGCCTTATCTCCTGTCGCAGGCAATGTATACAGATTGATCGATATACCACAGTACCACAGTAGAAGAAAACCCTTGGTTAGCAATAGAGTATTAGTACTCTCAACATAAATAGGTACCAAAGCTATAGCTGTTTACTGTGTTTCAACAGTTTTCAGTCGCCTTGATAGAGCATCTTGACACATTCTCACTCTGAAACTCATTTCTGCCTTATCTCCTCTCGCAGTCCTAGTATACTTATAAATTGATATAACACAATACCACAGTAGAAGAAAACCCTGGTAACTAAAAGAGTATTAATACTCTCAACATAAATAGGTACCAAATCTGCAGCTGTTTACTGTGTGTTTCAACAGTTTTCAGTCAGCATGATAGAAAATCTTGACACATTCTCACTCTCAAACTCATTTCTGCCTTATCTCCTGTCGCAGTCATAATATACTTATAAATCGGTATAACCAAATACCACGTTAGAAGAAAACCCTGGTAAACAATAGAGTATTAGTACTCTCAACATAAATTGGTACCAAAGCTACAGCTGTTTACCGTGTTTCAACAGTTTTCAGTCACCATGATAGTGAATGTTGACCTATTCTGACTCTCAAACTCATGGCTGCCTTATCTCCTGTCGCTGTCATAGTATACTTATCAATCGGTATAACCAAATACCACGGTAGAAGAAAACCCTGGTAACCAATAGAGTATTAGTATTCTCAACATAAATAGGTACCAAAGCTACAACTGTTTGCTGAGCTTTAATAGTTTTCAGTCAGCATGATAGAGAATCTTGACAAATTCTCACTCTCAAACTCAGGGCTGCCTTATCTCCTCTCGCAGTCAAACTATACTTATAAATCGGTATAACACAATACCACGGTAGAAGAAAACCCTTGTAACCAATAGGGTATTAGTATTCTCAACATAAATAGGTACCAAAGCTACAGCTATTTACTGAGCTTTAACAGTTTTCAGTCAACATGATAGAGAATCTTGACACATTCTCACTCTCAAACTCATGTCTGCCTTATCTCCTGTCGCAGTCATAGAATACTTATTAATCGATATACCACAATACCACGCTAGAAGAAAACCCTGGTAACCAACAGAGTATTAGTACTCGCAGCATAAATTGGTACCAAAGCTTCAGCTGTTTACTGTGTTTCAACAGTTTTCAGTCACAATGACAGAGAATGTTGACCTATTCTGACTCTCAGACACCTGGCTGCCTTATCTCCTGTCGCAGGCAATGTATACATACAGATCGATATAACACAGTACCACAGTAGAAGAAAACCCTTGGTAACCAATAGAGTATTAGTACTCTCAACATAAATAGGTACCAAAGCTACAGCTGGTTACTGTTTTCAACAGTGTTCAGTCACCATAATAGAGAATGTTCACATATTATGACGCTCAAACTCATGGCTGCCTTATTACTTGTCACAGTCATACTATACTAATAAATTGATATAACACAATACCACGGTGGATAAAAACCCTGGCAACCAATAGAGTATTAGTGCTCTCAACATAAATTTGTTCCAATGCTACAGCTGATTACTGTGTTTCAACAGTTTTCAGTCACCATGACAGAGAATGTTGACCTATTCTGACTCTCAGACACATGGCTGCCTTATCTCCTGTCGCAGGCAATGTATACAGATAGATCGATATAACACAGTACCATGGTAGAAGAAAACCTTGGTAACCAATAGAGTATTAGTACTCTCAACATAAATAGGTACCAAAGCTGCAGCTGTTTACTGTGTTTCAACACTTTTCAGTCGCCATGATAGAGCATCTTGACACATTCTCACTCTCAAACTCATTTGTGCCTTATCTCCTCTCGCAGTCATACTATACTTATAATCGATATAACACAATACCACAGTAGAAGAAAACCCTGGTAACTAAAAGAGTATTAATACTCTCAACATAAATAGGTACCAAAGCTGCAGCTGTTTAGTGTGTGTTTCAACAGTTTTCAGTCAGCATGATAGAAAATCTTGACATATTCTCACTCTCAAACTCATGGCTGCCTTATCTCCTGTCGCAGTCATAGTATATTTATAAATTCCTATAACACAGTACCTCGGTTGAAGAAAACCCTGGTAACCAATAGAGTATTAGTACTCTCAATGTAAATAGGTACCAAAGCTACAGCAGTTTACTGAGCTTTAACAATTTTCAATCAGCATGATAGAGAATCTTGACACATTCTCACTCTCAAACTCAGGGCTGCCTTATCTCCTGTTGCAGTCAATGTATACTTATATATCAATATAACACAGTGCCACGTTAGAAGAAAACCCTGGTAACCAATAGAGTATTAGTACTCTCAACATAAATAGGTACCAAAGCTGCAGCTGTTTAATGTGTTTCAACAGTTTTCAGTCAGCATGATAGAGAATCTTCACACATTCTCACTCTCAAACTCATGGCAGCCTTATCTCCTCTCGCAAGCATACTATACTTATAAATCGATATAACACATTATCACGGTAGAAGAAAACCCTGGTAACCAATAGAATATTAGTACTCTCAACATAAATAGGTACCAAAGCTACAGCTGTTTTCTGAGATTTAACATTTTTCAGTCAGCATGATAGAGAATCTTGACACATTCTCACTCTCAAACTCATGTCTGCCTTATCTCCTGTCGCAGTCATAGTATACTTATAAAACAATATAACACAATACCACGGTAGACGAAAACCCTGGTAACCAACAGAGTATTAGTACTCACAACATAAATAGGTACCAAAGATGCTGCTGTTTACTGTGTTTCAGCAGTTTTCAGTCACCATGACAGAGAATGTTGACCTATTCTGACTCTCAGACACATGGCTGCCTTATCTCCTGTCGCAGGCAATGTATACAGATAGATCGATATAACACAGTACCACAGTAGAAGAAAACCCTTGGTTACCAATAGAGTATTAGTACTCTCAACATAAATAGGTACCAAAGCTGCAGCTGTTTACTGTGTGTTTCAACAGTTTTCAGTCAGCATGATAGAAAATCTTGACACATTCTCACTCTCAAACTCATGGCTGCCTTATCTCCTGTCGCAGTCATAGTATATTTATGAGTTCCTATAACACAGTACAACG
Organism: Pictodentalium vernedei; assembly: GCA_031216915.1. NCBI lineage: Eukaryota > Metazoa > Mollusca > Scaphopoda > Dentaliida > Dentaliidae > Pictodentalium > Pictodentalium vernedei. The sequence goes on from CM062296.1 coordinate 400,969,730, forward strand.
GTTGAAGAAAACCCTGGTAACCAATAGAGTATTAGTACTCTCATCATAAATAGGTACCAAAGATGCTGCTGTTTACTGTGTTTCAACCGTTTTCAGTCGCCATGATACAGAATGTTGACCTATTCAGACTCTCAAAGTCATGGCTGCCTTATCTCCTGTCGCAGGCATTGTATACTTATAGATCGATATAACAGAGTACCACGGTAGAAGAAATCCCTGGTAACCAATAGAGTATTAGTACTCTCAAGATAAATAAGTACCAAAGCTACAGCTGTTTACTGAGCTTTAACAATTTTCAGTCAGCATGACAGAGAATCTTGACACATTCTCACTCTAAAACTTGTGTCTTCCTTATCTCCTCTCGCAGTGATACTATACTTATAAATCGATATAACACAATACCACGGTAGAAGAGAACCCTGGTAACCAGCTGAGTATTAGTACTCTCAATGTAAATAGGTACCAAAGCTACAGCTGGTTACTGTGTTTCAACAGTGTTCAGTCACCATAATAGAGAATGTTGACATATTATGACGCTCAAACTCATGGCTGCCTTATTTCTTGCCGCAGTCAAACTATACTAATAAATTGATATAACATAATACCACGGTAGTAGAAATAAACCCTGGTAACCAATAGAGTATTAGTTCTCTCAACATAAATAAGTACCAAAGCTATAGCTGTTTACTGTCTTTCAACAGTTTTCAGTCACCATGATAGAGAATGTTGACCTATTCTGACTTTCAAACTCATGGCTGCCTTATCTCCTGTCGCAATCATAGTATACTTATAAATTGATATAACACAGTACCATGGTAGAAGAAAACCTTGGTAACCAATAGAGTATTAGTACTTTCAACATAAATAGGTACTAAAGCTGCTGCTGTTTACCGTACTTTAATTTTCAGTCAGCATGATAGAGAATCTTGACACATTCTCACTCTCAAACTCATGTCTGCCTTATCTCCTGTCGCAGTCATAGTATACTTATAAAACGATATAACACAATACCACGGTAGAAGAAAACCCTGGTAACCAACAGAGTATTAGTACTCGCAACATAAATAGGTACCAAAGATGCTGCTGTTTACTGTGTTTCAGTAGTTTTCAGTCACCATGACAGAGAATGTTGACCTATTCTGACTCTCAGACACATGGCTGCCTTATCTCCTGTCGCAGGCAATGTATACAGATAGATCGATTTAACACAGTACCACAGTAGAAGGAAATCCTTGGTTACCAATAGAGTATTAGTACTCTCAACATAAATAGGTACCAAAGCTATAGCTGTTTACAGTGTTTCAACAGTTTTCAGTCGCCATGATAGAGCATCTTGACACATTCTCACTCTCAAACTCATTTCTGCCTTATCTCCTCTCGCAGTCATACTATACTTATAAATCGATATAACACAATACCACAGTAGAAAACCCTGGTAACTAAAAGAGTATTAATACTCTCAACGTAAATAGGTACTAAAGCTACATCTGTTTACTGTGTTTCATCAGTTTTCAGTCACCATAATAGAGAATGTTGACATATTCTGACTCTCAAACTCTAATGGCTGCCTTATTTCCTGTCGCAGTCATACTATACTAATAAATCGACATAACACAATAAAACGGTAGAAGAATCCACTGGTACCCAATAGACTATTAGTATTCTCAACATAACTACGTACCAAAGCTACAGCTGTTTACTGTGTTTTCAACAGTTTTATGTCACCATAATAGAGAATGTTGACGTATTCTGACTCAAACTCATGGCTGCATTATTTCCTGTCGCAGTCATACTATACTTATAAATTGATATAACACAATACCACGGTGGAAAAAAACTCTGGTAACCAATAGAGTATTAGTACTCTCAACATAAATAGGTACCAAAGGTACAGCTGTTGACTGGGTTTCATCAGTTTTCAGTCACCATGATAGAGAATGGTCACCTATTCTGACTTTCAAACTCATGGCTGCCTTATCTCCTTTTGCAGTCATAGTATACTTCTAAATCGATATAACACAATACCACGGTGGAAAAAAACTCTGGTAACCAATAGAGTATTAGTACTCTCAACATAAATAAGTACCAAACCTACAGCTGTTTACTATGTTTCAACACTTTTCAGTCACCATGATAGAGAATGTTGACCTATTCTGACTCTCAAACTCATGGCTGCCTAATCTCCTGTCACAGTCATAGTATACTTATAAATCGATATAACACAATACCACTGTAGAAGAAAACCCTGGTAACCAAGAGTATTAGTACTCTCAACATAAATAAGTACCAAAGCTACAGCTGTTTACTGTGTTTCAACAGTTTTCAGTCACCATGATAGAGAATGTTGACACATTCTCACTCTCAAACTCATTGCTGCCTTATCTCCTATTGCAATGATAGTATACTTATAAATCGATATAACACAGTACCGTGGTAGACGAAAACCCTGGTAACCAATACAGTATTAGTACTCTCAACATAAATAGGTACCAAAGCTGCAGCTGTTTACTGAGCTTTTAACAGTTTTCCGTCACCATGACAGAGAATGTTGACCTCTTCTGACTCTCAAACTCATGGCTGCCTTATCTCCCGTCGCAGTCATAGTGTACTTATGAATCGATATAACACAATACCACGGTAGAAGAAAACCCTGGTAACCAACAGAGTATTAGTACTCTCAACATAAATTGGTACCAAAGCTACAGTTGTTTACTGAGCTTTAACAATTTTCAGTCCGCATGATAGAGAATCTAGACACATTCTCACTCTCAAACTCATGACTGCCTTATCTCCTCTCGCAGTCATACTATACTTATAAATCGGTATAACCAAATACCACGATAGAAGAAAACCCTGGTAACCAATAGAGTATTGGTACTCTCAACATAAATAGGTACCAAAGCTACAGCTGGTTACTGTGTCTCAGCAGTCTTCAGTCACCATAATAGAGAATGTTGACATATTTTGACGCTCAAGCTCATGGCTGTCTTATTTCTTGTCGTAGTCATACTATACTAACAAATTGATATAACACAATACCACAGTGGATAAAAACTCTGGTAACCAATAGAGTATTAGTACTCTCAACATAAATAAGTACCAAAGCTACAGCTGTTTACTATGTTTCAACAGTTTTCAGTCACCATGATAGAGAATGCTGACCTATTCTGACTCTCAAACTCATGGCTGCCTTATCTCCTGTCACAGGCATTGTATACTTATAGATCGATATAACAGAGTACCACGGTAGAAGAAATCTCTGGTAACCAATAGAGTATTAGTACTCTCAACATAAATAAGTACCAAAGCTACAGCTGTTTACTGAGCTTTAACAATTTTCAGTCAGCATGATAGAGAATCTTGACACATTCTCACTCTAACAATCGTGTCTTCCTTATCTCCTCTCGCAGTGATACTATACTTATAAATCGATATAACACAATACCATGGTAGAAGAAAACACTGGTAACCAACAGACTATTAGCGCTCTCAATGTAAATAGGTACCAAAGCTACAGCTGGTTACTGTGCTTCAACAGTGTTCAGTCACCATAATAGAGAATATTGACATATTATGATGCTCAAACTCATGGCTGCCTTATTTCTTGTCGCAGTCAAACTATACTAATAAATTGATATAGCACAAGACCACGGTGGATAAAAACCCTGGTAACCAATAGAGTATTGGTACTTTCAAGATAAATTAGTGCTCTCAGTGTAAATAGGTACTAAAGCTACAGCTGTTTACTGTGTTTCATCAGTTTTCAGTCACCATAATAGAGAATGTTGACATATTCTGACTCTCAAACTCTAATGGCTGTCTTATTTCCTGTCGCAGTCATACTATACTAATAAATCGACATAACACAATAACACGGTAGAAGAATCCACTGGTACCCAATAGACTATTAGTATTCTCAACATTACTAGGTACCAAAGCTACTGCTGTTTACTGTGTTTCAATATAAAATGGTACCAAAAAAAATGCACTGGTACCCGATAGACTATTAGTATTCTCAGCATAACTAGGTGCCAAAGCTACAGCTGTTTACTGTGTTTCATCAGTTTTCAGTCACCATAATAGAGAATGTTGACATATTCTGACTCAAACTCATGGCTGCCTTATTTCCTGACGCAGTCGTACAATACTTATAAATTGATATAACACAGTACCACGGTGGAAAAAAACCCTGGTAAAGAATAGAATATTCGTACTCTCAACATAAATAGGTACCAAAGCTACAGCTGGTTACTGTGCTTCAACCGTTTTCAGTCACCATGATAGCGAATGTTGACCTATTCTGACTCTCAAACTCATGGCTGCCTTAACTCCTGTCGCAGTCATATTATACTTATAAATTGATGTAACACAGTACCACGGTAGAAGAAAACCCTGGTAACCAATAGAGTATTAGTACTCTCAACATATATAGGTACCAAAGCTACAGCTGTTTACTGTGTTTCATCAGTTTTCAGTCACCATAATAGAGAATGTTGACATATTCTGACTTTCAAACTCATGGCTGCCTTATCTCCTGTCGCAGTCATCGTATACTTATAAATCGATATAACACAGTACCACGATGGAAGAAAACCCTGGTAAGCAATAGAGTATTATTACTCTCAACATAAATAGGTACCAAAGCTACAGCTGTTTACTGAGCTTTAACAGTTTTCAGTTAGCATGATAGAGAATCTTGACACATGGCTGCCTTATCTCCTGTCACAGTCAATGTATACTTATAAATCGATATAACACAGCACCACGGTAGAAGAAAACCCAGGTAACCAATAGAGTATTAGTACTCTCAACATAAATAGGTACCAAAGCTGCAAGTGTTTATTGTGTTTCAACAGTTTTCAGTCACCATGACAGAGAATGTTGACCTATTCTGACTCTCAAACTCATGGCTGCCTTATCTCCTGTCGCAGTCATAGTATACTTATAAATTGATGTAACACAGTACCACGGTAGAAGAAAACCCTGGTAACCAATAGAGTATTAGTACTCTCAACATAAATAAGTACCAAAGCTACAGCTGGTTACTGTGTTTCAATAGTGTTCAGTTACCATAATAGAGATTGTTGACATATTTTGACGCTCAAGCTCATGGCTGTCTTATTTCTTGTCGTAGTCATAGTATACTAACAAAATGATATAACACAATACCACTGTGGATAAAAACCCTGGTAACCAATAGAGTATTAGTGCTCTCAACATAAAATGGTACCAAAGCTACAGCTGTTTACTGTGTTTCAACAGTTCTCAGTCAGCATGATAGAGAATGTCGACACATTCTCACTCTCAAACTCATGGCTGCCTTATCTCCTCTCGCAGTCAAACTATTCTTATAAATTGGTATAACACAATACCACAGTAGAAGAAAACCCTGGTAAACAATAGAGTATTAGTACTCTCAATATAAATAGGTACCAAAGCTACAGCTGTTTAGTGAGCTTTAACAGTTTTCAGTCAGCATGATAGAGAATCTTGACACATTCTCACTTTCAAACTCATGGCTGCCTTATCTCCTGTCGCAGTCATAGTATACGTATAAATCGATATTACACAGTACAACAGTAGAAGAAAACCCTGGTAACCAATAGAGTATTAGTACTCTTAACATAAATTGGTAGCAAAGCTACTGCTGTTTACTGTGTTTCAACATAAAATGGTACCAAAAAAAATGCACTGGTACCCGATAGACTATTAGTATTCTCAGCATAACTAGGTACCAAAGCTACAGCTGTTTACTGCTTTTCATCAGTTTTCAGTCACCATAATAGAGAATGTTGACATATTCTGACTCAAACTCATGGCTGCCTTATTTCCTGACGCAGTCGTACAATACTTATAAATTGATATAACACAGTACCACGGTGGAAAAAAACCCTGGTAAAGAATAGAATATTCGTACTCTCAACATAAATAGGTACCAAAGCTGCAGCTGGTTACTGTGCTTCAACAGTTTTCAGTCACCATGATAGCGAATGTTGACCTATTCTGACTCTCAAACTCATGGCTGCCTTAACTCCTGTCGCAGTCATATTATTCTTATAAATTGATGTAACACAGTACCACGGTAGAAGAAAACCCTGGTAACTAATAGAGTATTAGTACTCTCAACATGAATAGGTACCAAAGCTACAGCTGTTTACTGTGTTTCAACAGTTCTCAGTCACAATGATAGAGAATCTTGACACATTCTCACTCTCAAACTCATGGCTGCCTTATTTCTTGTCGCAGTCATACTATACTTATAAATTGATATAACACAATACCACGGTGGATAAAAACCCTGGTAACCATTAGAGTATTAGTACTCTCAACATAAATTGGTTGCAAAGCTACAGCTGTTTACTGTGTTTCAACTGTTTTCAGTCAGAATGATAGAGAATCTTGACACATTCTCACTCTCAAACTCATGGCTGCCTTATCTCCTCTCACAGTCATACTATACTTATAAATCGATATAATAAAATTCCACGGTAGAAGAAAACCCTGATAACCAATAGAGTATTAGTACTCTCAACATAAATAGGTACCAAAGCTACAGCTGTTTACTGTGTTTCATCAGTTTTCAGTCACCATGATAGCGAATGTTGACCTATTCTGGCTCTCAAACTCATGGCTCCCTTGTCTCCTGTCGCAGTCATAGTATACTTATAAATCGATATAACACAGTACCACGATGGAAGAAAACCCTGGTAACTAATGGAGTATTAGTACTCTCAACATGAATAGATACCAAAGCTGCAGCTGTTTACTGAGCTTTAACAGTTTTCAGTCAGCATGATAGAGAATCTTGACACATTCTCACTCTCAAACTCATGGCTGTCTTATCTCCTGTCGCAGTCATAGTATACTTATAAATCGATATAACACAGTACCACGATGGATGAAAATCCTGGTAACCAATAGAGTATTAGTACTCTCAACATGAATAGGTACCAAAGCTACAGCTGTTTACTGTGTTTCAACAGTTTTTAGTCAGCATGACAGAGAATGTTGACCTATTCTGACTCTCAAACTCATGGCTGCCTTAACTCCTGTCAGCACTCTCACTCTCAAACTCATTACTGCTTTATCTCCTCTCGCAGTCATACTATACTTATAAATCGATATAATACAATACCCCAGTAGAAGAAAACCCTGGTAACCAAAAGAGTATTAGTACTCTCAACATAAATAGGTACCAAAGCTACAGCTGTTTACTGTGTTTCAACAGTGTTCAGTCACCATGATAGAGAATGTTGACATATTCTGACTCACAAACTCATGGCTGCCTTATTTCCGGTTGCAGTCATACTATACTTATAAATTGATATAACACTTAACCATGGTGGAAAAAACCCTGGTAAAGAATAGAGTATTAGTACTCTCAACATAAACAGCTGGTTACTGTGCTTCAACAGTTTTCAGTCACCATGATAGCGAATGTTGACCTATTCTGACTCTCAAACTCATGGCTGCCTTCTCTCCTGTCGCAGTCATAGTATACTTATAAATCGATATAACACAGTACCACGATGGAAGAAAACCCTGGTAACTAATAGAGTATTAGTACTCTCAACATGAATAGGTACCAAAGCTACAGCTGTTTACTGTGTTTCAACAGTTCTCAGTCACAATGATAGAGAATCTTGACACATTCTCACTCTCAAACTCATGGCTGCCTTATTTCTTGTCGCAGTCATACTATACTTATAAATCGATATAATAAAATACCATGGTAGAAGAAAACCCTGGTAACCAATAGAATATTAGTACTCTCAACATAAATAGATACCAAAGCTTCAGCTGTTTATTGAGCATTAACAGTTTTCAGTCAGCATGATAGAGTATCTTGACACATTCTCACTCTCAAACTCATGGCTGTCTTATCTCCTGTCGCAGTCATAGTATACTTATAAATCGATATAACACAGGACCACGATGGAAGAAAACCCTGGTAACTAATGGAGTATTAGTACTCTCAACATGAACAGGTACCAAAGCTGCAGCTGTTTACTGAGCTTTAACAGTTTTCAGTCAGCATGATAGAGAATCTTGACACATTCTCACTCTCAAACTCATGGCGGTATTATCTCCTGTCGCAGTCATAGTATACTTATAAATCGATATAACACAGTACCACGATAGATGAAAATCCTGGTAACCAATAGAGTATTAATACTCTCAACATGAATAGGTACCAAAGCTACAGCTGTTTACTGTGTTTCAACAGTTTTTAGTCAGCATGACAGAGAATGTTGACCTATTCTGACTCTCAAACTCATGGCTGCCTTAACTCCTGTCGCAGTCATATTATTCTTATAAATCGATATAATAAAATACCACGGTAGAAGAAAACACTGGTAACCAATAGAGTATTTGTACTCTCAACATGAATAGGTACCAAAGCTTCAGCTGTTTACTGTGTTTCAACAGTTTTCAGTCACCATGACAGAGAATGTTGACCTATTCTGACTCTCAAACTCATGGCTGCCTTATCTCCTGTCGCAGTCATAGTATACTTATAAATTGATGTAACACAGTACCACGGTAGAAGAAAACCCTGGTAACCAATAGAGTATTAGTACTCTCAACATAAATAGGTACCAAAGCTACAGCTGTTTACTGTGTTTCATCAGTTTTCAGTCACCATAATAGAGAATGTTGACATATTCTGGCTTTCAAACTCATGGCTGCCTTATCTCCTGTCGCAGTCATAGTATACTTATAAATTGATATAACAGAATACCACGGTGGAAAAAAACCCTGGTAAAGAATAGAGTATTCGTATTCTCAACATAAACAGGTACCAAAGCTACAGCTGGTTGCTGTGTTTCAACAGTTTTCAGTCACCATAATAGAGAATGTTGACATATTCTAACGCTCAAACTCATGGCTGCCTTATTTCTTGTCGCAGTCATACTATACTTATAAATTGATATAACACAATACCACGTTGGATAAAACCCTGGTAACCATTAGAGTATTAGTACTCTCAACATGAATAGGTACCAAAGCTACAGCTGTTTACTGAGCTTTAACAGTTTTCAGTCAGCATGATAGAGAATCTTGACACATTCTCACTCTCAAACTCATGACGGCCTTATCTCCTCTCGCAGTCATAGTATACTTATAAAACGATATAACACAATACCACGGTAGAAGAAAACCCTGGTAACCAACAGAGTATTAGTACTCACAACATAAATAGGTACCAAAGATGCTGCTGTTTACAGTGTTTCAACAGTTTTCAGTCACCATGACAGAGAATGTTGACCTATTCTGACTCTCAGACACATGGCTGCCTTATCTCCTGTCGCAGGCAATGTATACAGATTGATCGATATACCACAGTACCACAGTAGAAGAAAACCCTTGGTTAGCAATAGAGTATTAGTACTCTCAACATAAATAGGTACCAAAGCTGTAGCTGTTTACTGTGTTTCAACAGTTTTCAGTCGCCTTGATAGAGCATCTTGACACATTCTCACTCTGAAACTCATTTCTGCCTTATCTCCTCTCGCAGTCCTAGTATACTTATAAATCGATATAACACAATACCACAGTAGAAGAAAACCCTGGTAACTAAAAGAGTATTAATACTCTCAACATAAATTGGTACCAAAGCTACAGCTGTTTACCGTGTTTCAACAGTTTTCAGTCACCATGATAGTGAATGTTGACCTATTCTGACTCTCAGACACATGGCTGCCTTATCTCCTGTCGCTGTCATAGTATACTTATAAATCGGTATAACCAAATACCACGGTAGAAGAAAACCCTGGTAACCAATAGAGTATTAGTATTCTCAACATAAATAGGTACCAAAGCTACAGCTGTTTGCTGAGCTTTAACAGTTTTCAGTCGGCATGATAGAGAATCTTGACAAATTCTCACTCTCAAACTCATGTCTGCCTTATCTCCTGTCGCAGTCATAGAATACTTATTAATCAATATACCACAATACCACACTAGAAGAAAACCCTGGTAACCAACAGAGTATTAGTACTCGCAACATAAATTGGTACCAGAGCTTCAGCTGTTTACTGTGTTTCAACAGTTTTCAGTCACCATGACAGAGAATGTTGACCTATTCTGACTCTCAGACACATGGCTGCCTTATCTCCTGTCACAGGCAATGTATACATATAGATCGATATAACACAGTACCACAGTAGAAGAAAACCCTTGGTAACCAATAGAGTATTAGTACTCTCAACATAAATAGGTACCAAAGCTACAGCTGGTTACTGTTTTCAACAGTGTTCAGTCACCATAATAGAGAATGTTCACATATTATGACGCTCAAACTCATGGCTGCCTTATTACTTGTCGCAGTCATACTATACTAATAAATTGATATAACACAATACCACGGTGGATAGAAACCCTGGTAACCAATTGAGTATTAGTGCTCTCAACATAAATTTGTTCCAATGCTACAGCTGTTTACTGTGTTTCAACAGTTTTCAGTCACCATGACAGAGAATGTTGACCTATTCTGACTCTCAGACACATGGCTGCCTTATCTCCTGTCGCAGGCAATGTATACAGATAGATCGATATAACACAGTACCATGGTAGAAGAAAACCTTGGTAACCAATAGCGTATTAGTACTCTCAACATAAATAGGTACCAAAGCTGCAGCTGTTTACTGTGTTTCAACACTTTTCAGTCGCCATGATAGAGCATCTTGACACATTCTCACTCTCAAACTCATTTCTGCCTTATCTCCTCTCGCAGTCATACTATACTTATAAATCGATATAACACAATACCACAGTAGAAGAAAACCCTGGTAACTAAAAGAGTATTAATACTCTCAACATAAATAGGTACCAAAGCTGCAGCTGTTTAGTGTGTGTTTCAACAGTTTTCAGTCAGCATGATAGAAAATCTTGACACATTCTCACTCTCAAACTCATGCCTGCCTTATCTCCTGTCGCAGTCATAGTATATTTATGAATTCCTATAACACAGTACAACGGTTGAAGAAAACCCTGGTAACCAATAGAGTATTAGTACCCTCATCATAAATAGGTACCAAAGATGCTGCTGTTTACTGTGTTTCAACCGTTTTCAGTCGCCATGATACAGAATGTTGACCTATTCTGACTCTCAAAGTCATGGCTGCCTTATCTCCTGTCGCAGTCATAGTATACTTATAAATCGATATATCACAGTACCACAGTAGACGAAAACCCTGGTAACCAATAGAGTATTAGTACTCTCAACATAAATAAGTACCAAAGCTACAGCTGTTTACTGAGCTTTAACAATTTTCAGTCAGCATGACAGAGAATCTTGACACATTCTCAGTCTAAAACTTGTGTCTTCCTTATCTCCTCTCGCAGTGATACTATACTTATAAATCGATATAACACAATACCACGGTAGAAGAGAACCCTGGTAACCAGCTGAGTATTAGTACTCTCAATGTAAATAGGTACCAAAGCTACAGCTGGTTACTGTGTTTCAACAGTGTTCAGTCACCATAATAGAGAATGTTGACATATTATGATGCTCAAACTCATGGCTGCCTTATTTCTTGTCGCAGTCAAACTATACTAATAAATTGATATAACATAATACAACGGTAGTAGAAGAAAACCCTGGTAACCAATAGAGTATTAGTTCTCTCAACATAAATAAGCACCAAAGCTATAGCTGTTTACTGTGTTTCAACAGTTTTCAGTCACCATGATAGAGAATGTTGACCTATTCTGACTTTCAAACTCATGGCTGCCTTATCTCCTGTCGCAATCATAGTATACTTATAAATTGATATAGCACAATACCACGGTAGAAGAAAACCCTGGTAACCAACAGAGTATTAGTACTCTCAGCATAAATAGGTACCAGAGCTACAGCTGGTTACTGTGTTTCAACAGTTTTCAGTCACCATAATAGAGAATGTTGACATATTCTGACTCTCAATCTCTAATGGCTGCCTTATTTCCTGTCGCAGTCATACTATACTAATAAATCGACATAACACAATACCACAGTAGAAGAATACACTGGTACCCGATAGACTGTTAGTATTCTCAACATAACTAGGTACCAAAGCTACAGCTGGTTACTGTGTTTCAACAGTTTTCAGTCACCATAATAGAGAATGTTGACATATTCTGACTCTCAATCTCTAATGGCTGCCTTATTTCCTGTCGCAGTCATACTATACTTATAAATTGATATAACACAATACCACGGTGGAAAAAAACTCTGGTAACCTATAGAGTATTAGTACTCTCAACATAAATAAGTACCAAACCTACAGCTGTTTACTATGTTTCAACAGTTTTCAGTCACCATGATAGAGAATGTTGACCTATTCTGACTCTCAAACTCATGGCTGCCTAATCTCCTGTCACAGTCATAGTATACTTATAAATCGATATAACACAATACCACTGTAGAAGAAAACCCTGGTAACCAAGAGTATTAGTACTCTCAACATAAATAAGTACCAAAGCTACAGCTGTTTACTGTGTTTCAACAGTTTTCAGTCACCATGATAGAGAATGTTGACACATTCTCACTCTCAAACTCATTGCTGCCTTATCTCTTATTACAGTCATAGTATACTTACAAATCGATATAACACAGTACCACGATGGAAGAAAACCCTGGTGACCAATAGAGTATTAGTACTCGCAACATGAATAGGTACCAAAGCTACAGCTGTTTACTGTGTTTCAACAGTTTTCAGTCGCCATGATAGAGAATCTTGACACATTCTCACTCTCAAACTCATTTCTGCCTTATCTCCTCTGGCAGTCATGCTATACTTATAAATCGATATAACACAATTCCACAGTAGAAGAAAACCCTGATAACCAAAAGAGTATTAATACTCTCAACATAAATAAGTATCAAAGCTACAGCTTTTTGCTGTGTTTCAACAGTTTTCCGTCACCATGACAGAGAATGTTGACCTCTTCTGACTCTCAAACTCATGGCTGCCTTATCTCCCGTCGCAGTCATAGTATACTTATAAATCGATATAACACAGTACCACGATGGAAGAAAACCCTGGTAACCAATAGTGTATTAGTACTCTCAACATAAATAGGTACCAAAGTTACAGCTGTTTACTGAGCTTTAACAGTTTTCAGTCAGCATGATAGAAAATCTTGACACATTCTCACTCTCAAACTCATGGCTGCCTTATCTCCTGTCGCAGTCATAGTATATTTATAAATTCATATAACACAGTACCACAGTTGAAGAAGAAAACCCTGGTAACGAATTACGTATTAGTACTCTCAACATAAATAGGTACCAAAGATGCTGCTGTTTACTGTGTTTCAACCGTTTTCAGTCACCATGATAGAGAATATTGACCTATTCTGACTCTCAAACTCATGGCTGTCTTATCTCCTGTCACAGGCATTGTATACTTATAGATCGATATAACAGAGTACCACGTAGAAGAAATCCCTGGTAACCAATAGAGAATCAGTACTCTCAACATAAATAGGTACCAAAGCTTCAGCTGTTTACTGTGTTTCAACAGTTTTCAGTCACCGTAATAGAGAATGTTGACATATTCTGACGCTCAAACTCATGGCTGCCTTATTTCTTGTCGCAGTCATACTATACTTATAAATTCATAAAACACAATACCACGTTGGATAAAAACCCTGGTAACCAATAGAGTATTGGTGCTCTCAACATAAATAGGTACCACAACTTCAGCTGTTTACTGTGTTTCAACAGTTTTCATTCACCATGACAGACAATGTTGACCTGACTCTCAAACTCATGGCTGCCGTATCTCCTGTCGCAGTCATAGTATACTTATAAATCGATATAACACAGTACCACAGTAGACGAAAACCCTGGTAATCAATAGAGTATTAGTACTCTCAACATAAATAGGTACCAAAGCTACAGCTGTTTACTGTGTTTCAACAGTTTTCAGTCAGCAAGATAGAGAATGTTGACACATTCTCTCTCTCAAACTCATGGCTGCCTTATCTCCTCTCGCAGTCAAACTATACTTATAAATCGATATAACACAATACCATGGTAGTAGAAAACCCTGGTAACCAATAGAGTATTAGTACTCTCAACCTAAATAGGTTCCAAAGCTGCAGCACTTTACTGAGTTTTAACAGTTTTCAGTCCGTGTGATAGAGAATCTTGACACATTCTCACTCTCAAACTCATGGCTGCCTTATCTCCTGTCGCAGTCTTAGTATACTTATAAATCGACATAACACAGTACCACAGTAGAAGAAAACCCTTGGTAACCAATAGAGTATTAGTACTCTCAACATAAATAGGTACCAAAGCTATAGCTGTTTACTGTGTTTCAACAGTTTTCAGTCACCATGACAGAGAATGGTGAACTATTCTGACTCTCAAACTCATGGCTGCCTTATCTCCTGTTGCAGTCATAGTATACTCATAAATCGATATAACACAGTACCACGGTAGAAGAAAACCCTGGTAACCAATATAGTATTAGTACTCTCAACATAAATAGGTACCAAAGCTGCAGCTGTTTACTAAGCTTTGACAATTTTCAGTCTGCATGATAGAGAATCTTGACACATTCTCTCTCTCAAACTCATGGCTGCCTTATCTCCTGTCGCAGTCTTAGTATACTTATAAATCGATATAACACAATACCACGGTAGAAGAAAACCCTGGTAACCAACAGACTATTAGTACTCGCAACATAAATAGGTACCAAAGCTACAGCTGATTACTGTGTTTCAACAGTGTTCAGTCACTATAATAGAGAATGTTGACATATTTTGACGCTCAAGCTCATGGCTGTCTTATTTCTTGTCGTAGTCATACTATACTAACAAATTGATATAACACAATACCACGGTGGATAAAAACCCTGGTAACCAACAGACTATTAGTACTCTCAACATAAATAGGTACCAAAGCTACAGCTGGTTACTGTGTTTCCACAGTGTTCAGTCACCATAATAGAGAATGTTGACATATACTGATGCTCAAACTCATGGCTGCCTAATTTCTTGTCGCAGTCATACTATACTTATAAATTGATATAACACAATACCACGGTGGATAAAATGCCTGGTAACCATTAGGGTATTAGTACTCTCAACATAAATTGGTATCAAAGCTACAGTTGTTTACTGTGTTTCGACAGTTTTTAGTCACCATGATAGATAATGTTGACCTATTCTGACTCACAAACTCATGGCTGCCTTATCTCCTCTCGCAGTCAAACTATACTTATAAATCGATATTTATAACACAATACCACGGTAGAAGAAAACCCTGGTAACCAATAGAGTATTAGTACTCTCAACATAAATAGGTACCAAAGCTACAGCTGTTTACTGTGTTTCATCAGTTTTCAGTCACCATGATAGGGAATGCTGACCTATTCTGACTTTCAAACTCATTTCTGTCTTATCTCATGTCGCAGTCATAGTATACTTATAAATCGATATAACACAGTACCACGATGGAAAAAAACCCTGGTTACCAATAGAGTATTAGTACTCTCAACATAAATAGGTACCAAAGCTACAGCTGTTTACTGTGTTTCAACAGTTTTCAGTCGCCATGATAGAGAATGCTGACCTATTCTCACTTTCAAAATCATGGCTGCCTTATCTCCTGTCGCAGTCATAGTATACTTATAATATAACACAGTACCACGGTTTTAGAAAACCCTGGTAACCAATAGAGTATTAGTACACTCAAAATAAATAGGTAGCAAAGTTTCAGCTGTTTACTGAGCTTTAACAGTTTTCAGTCAGCATGATAGAGAATCTTCACACATTCTCACTCTCAAACTCACGGCTGCCTTATCTCCTGTCGCAGTCATAGTATACTTATAAATCGATATAACATAGTACCACGGTAGAAGAAAACCCTGGTAACCAATAGAGTATTAGTACTCTCAACATAAATAGGTTCCAAAGCTACAGCTGTTTACTGAGCTTTAACAGTTTTCAGTCAACATGATAGAGAATCTTCACACATTGTCACTCTCAAATTCATGGCTGCTTTATCTCCTCTCGCAGTCATACTATACTTATAGATTGATATAACACAGTACCACAGTAGAAGAAAACCCTGGTAACCAATAGAGTATTTGTACTCTCAACATAAATAGGTACCAAAGCTACAGCTGGTTACTGTGTTTCAACAGCGTTCAGTCACCATAATAGAAAATGTTGACATATTATGACGCTCAAACTCATGGCCGCCTTATTTCTTGTCGCAGTCATACTATACTAATAAATTGATATAACACAATACCACGGTGGAAAAAAACCGAGGTAAAGAATATTGTATTAGTACTCTCAACATAAATAGGTACTAAAGCTACAGCTGGTTACTGTGTTTCCACAGTTTTCAGTCACCATAATAGAGAATGTTGACATATTCTGACTCTCAAACTCATGGCTGCCTTATCTCCTCTCAAAGTCATACTTTACTTATAAATCGATATAACACAATACCACGGTAGAAAAAAACCCTGGTAACCAACAGAGTATTAGTACTCTCAACATAAATAGGTACCAAAGCTACAGCTGTTTACTGTGTTTCATCAGTTTTCAGTCACCATGATAGGGAATGCTGACCTATTCTGACTTTCAAACTCATTTCTGTCTTATCTCATGTCGCAGTCATAGTATACTTATAAATCGATATAACACAGTACCACGATGGAAAAAAACCCTGGTTACCAATAGAGTATTAGTACTCTCAACATAAATAGGTACCAAAGCTACAGCTGTTTACTGTGTTTCAACAGTTTTCAGTCGCCATGATAGAGAATGCTGACCTATTCTCACTTTCAAAATCATGGCTGCCTTATCTCCTGTCGCAGTCATAGTATACTTATAATATAACACAGTACCACGGTTTTAGAAAACCCTGGTAACCAATAGAGTATTAGTACACTCAAAATAAATAGGTAGCAAAGTTTCAGCTGTTTACTGAGCTTTAACAGTTTTCAGTCAGCATGATAGAGAATCTTCACACATTCTCACTCTCAAACTCACGGCTGCCTTATCTCCTGTCGCAGTCATAGTATACTTATAAATCGATATAACATAGTACCACGGTAGAAGAAAACCCTGGTAACCAATAGAGTATTAGTACTCTCAACATAAATAGGTTCCAAAGCTACAGCTGTTTACTGAGCTTTAACAGTTTTCAGTCAACATGATAGAGAATCTTCACACATTGTCACTCTCAAATTCATGGCTGCTTTATCTCCTCTCGCAGTCATACTATACTTATAGATTGATATAACACAGTACCACAGTAGAAGAAAACCCTGGTAACCAATAGAGTATTTGTACTCTCAACATAAATAGGTACCAAAGCTACAGCTGGTTACTGTGTTTCAACAGCGTTCAGTCACCATAATAGAAAATGTTGACATATTATGACGCTCAAACTCATGGCCGCCTTATTTCTTGTCGCAGTCATACTATACTAATAAATTGATATAACACAATACCACGGTGGAAAAAAACCGAGGTAAAGAATATTGTATTAGTACTCTCAACATAAATAGGTACTAAAGCTACAGCTGGTTACTGTGTTTCCACAGTTTTCAGTCACCATAATAGAGAATGTTGACATATTCTGACTCTCAAACTCATGGCTGCCTTATCTCCTCTCAAAGTCATACTTTACTTATAAATCGATATAACACAATACCACGGTAGAAAAAAACCCTGGTAACCAACAGAGTATTAGTACTCTCAACATAAATAGGTACCAAAGCTACAGCTGGTTACTGTGTTTCAATAGTGTTCAGTCACCATAATAGATAATGTTGACATATTATGAAGCTCAAACTCATGGCTGCCTTATTTCTTGTCGCAGTCATGCTATACTTATAAAATGATATAACACAATACCACGGTGGATAAAAACCCTGGTAACCAATATAGTATTAGTACTCTCAACATAAATTGGTACCAAAGCTGCAGCTGTTTACTGTGTTTCAACAGATTTCAGTCAGCATGACAGAGAATCTTGACAAATTCTCACTCTCAAACTCATGGCCGCCTTATCCCCTCTCGCAGTCATACTATACACTTATAAACCGATATAACACAATACCATGGTAGAAAAAAACCCTGGTAACCAATAGAGTATTAGTACTTTCAACATAAATAGGTGCCAAAGCTACAGCTGTTTACTGTGTTTCAACAGTTTTTAGTCAGCATGATAGAGAATTTTGACACATTCTCACTCTCAAACTCATGGTTGCCTTATATCCTCTCGCAGTCATACTATACTAATAAATCGACATAACACAATACCATGGTAGAAAAATACACTGGTACCCGATAGTCTATTAGTATTCTCAACATAACTAGGTACCAAAGTCACAGCTGTTTGCTGTGTTTTCAACAGTTTTCAGTCACCACAATAGAGAATGTTGACATATTCTGACTCTCAAACTCATGGCTTGCCTATTTCCAGTTGCATTCATAGTATACTTATAAATTGATATCACACAATACCACGGTGGAAAAAAAACGAGGTAAAGAATAGAGTATAAGTACTCTCAACATAAATAGGTACCAAAGCTACAGCTGGTTACTGTGTTTACACAGTTTTCAGTCACCATAATAGAGAATGTTGACATATACTGATGCTCAAACTCATGGCTGCCTTATTTCTTGTCGCAGTCATACTATACTTATAAATTGATATAACACAATACCACGGTGGATAAAATCCCTGGTAACCATTAGAGTATTAGTACTCTCAACATAAATTGGTATCAAAGCTACAGTTGTTTACTGTGTTTCAACAGTTTTTAGTCACCATGATAGATAATGTTGACCTATTCTGACTCACAAACTCATGGCTGCCTTATCTCCTCTCGCAGTCAAACTATACTTATAAATCGATATAACACAATACCACGGTGGAAAAAAACTCTGGTAACCAATAGAGTATTAGTACTCTCAACATAAATAGGTTCCAAAGCTACAGCTGTTTACTGTGTTTCATCAGTTTTCAGTCACCATGATAGAGAATGGTCACCTATTCTGACTTTCAAACTCATGGCTGCCTTATCTCCTGTCGCAGTCATAGTATACTTCTAAATCGATATAACACAATACCACGGTGGAAAAAAACCCTGGTAACCAAAAGAGTATTAGTACTCTCAACATAAATAAGTACCAAAGCTACAGCTGTTTACTGTGTTTCAACAGTTTTCAGTCACCATGATAGAGAATGTTGACCTATTCTGACTCTCAAACTCATGGCTGCCTTATCTCCTGTCGCAGTCATAGTATACTTATAAATTGATGTAACACAGTACCACGGTAGAAGAAAACCCTGGTAACCAATAGAGTATTAGTACTCTCAACATAAATAGGTACCAAAGCTACAGCTGTTTACAGTGTTTCATCAGTTTTCAGTCACCATAATAGAGAATGTTGACATATTCTGGCTTTCAAACTCATGGCTGCCTTATCTCCTGTCTTAGTATACTTATAAATCGATATAACACAGTACCACGATGTAAGAAAAGCCTGGTAAGCAATAGAGTATTAGTACTCTCAACATAAATAGGTACCAAAGCTACAGCTGTTGACAGTGTTTCATCAGTTTTCAGTCACCATAATAGAGAATGTTGACCTATTCTGACTCTCAAACTCAGGGCTGCCTTATCTCATATCGCAGTCAAAGTATACTTATATATCGATATAACACAGTACCACTGTAGAAGAAAACCCTGGTACCCAATAGAGTATTAGTACTCTCAACATAAATAGGTACCAAAGCTGCAGCTGTTTAATGTGTTTCAACAGTTTTCAGTCAGCATGATAGAGAATCTTCACACATTCTCACTCTCAAACTCATGGCTGCCTTATCTCCTGTCGCAGTCATAGTATACTTATATATCGATATAACACAATACCACGGTGGAAATAAATCCTGGTAAAGAATAGAGTATCCGTATTCTCAACATAAATAGGTACCAAAGCTACAGCTGGTTACTGTGTTTCAACAGTTTTCAGTCACCATAATGGAGAATGTTGACATATTCTGACTCTCAAACTCATGGCTGCCTTATTTCTTGTCGCAGTCGTACTATACTTATAAATTGATATAACACAATACCATGTTGGGTAAAAACCCTGCTTACCATTAGAGTATTCGTACTCTCAACATAAACTGGTACCAAAGCTACAGCTGTTTACTGTGTTTCAACAGTTTTCAGTCACCATGATAGAGAATGTTGACCTATTCTGACTCTCAAAGTCATGGCTGCCTTATCTCCTGTCGCAGTCATAGTATACTTATAAATCGATATAACACAGTACCACGGTAGAAGAAAACCCTGGTAACCAATAGAGTTTTAGTACTCTCAACATAAAGGGGTACCAAAGCTTCAGCTGTTTACTGTGTTTCAACAGTTTTCAGTCACCATGACAGAGAATGTTGACCTGACTCTCAAACTCATGGCTGCCTTATCTCCTGTCGCAGGCATTGTGTACTTATAGATCGATATAACACAGTACCACGGTAGAAGAAAACCCTGGTAACCAATAGAGTATTAGCTCTCTCAACATAAATAAGTACCAAAGCTACAGCTGGTTACTGTGTTTCAATAGTGTTCAGTCACCATAATAGAGAATGTTGACATATTTTGACGCTCAAGCTCATGGCTGTCTTATTTCTTGTCATAGTCATACTATAGGAACAAAATGATAAAACACAATACCACTGTGGATAAAAACCCTGGTAACCAATAGAGTATTAGTGCTCTCAACATAAAATGGTACCAAAGCTACAGCTGTTTACTGTGTTTCAACAGTTTTCAGTCAGCATGATAGAGAATCTTGACACATTCTCACTCAAACTCATGGCTTCCTTATCTCCTCTCGCAATCATACTATACTTCTAAATTGGTATAACACAAAATTCCACAGTTGAAGAAAACCCTGGTAAACAACAGAGTATTAGAACTCTCAACATAAATAGGTACCAAAGCTACAGCTGTTTACTGTGTTTCATCAGTTTTCAGTCAGCATGATAGAGAATGTCGACACATTCTCACTCTCAAACTCATGGCTGCCTTATCTCCTCTCGCAGTCAAACTATACATATAAATTGGTATAACACAATACCACAGTAGAAGAAAACCCTGGTAAACAATAGAGTATTAATACTCTCAATATAAATAGGTACCAAAGCTACAGCTGTTTACTGAGCTTTAACAGTTTTCAGTCAGCATGATAGAGAATCTTGACACATTCTCACTTTCAAACTCATGGCTGCCTTATCTCCTGTCGCAGTCATTGTATACGTATAAATCGATATTACACAGTACAACAGTAGAAGAAAACCCTGGTAACCAATAGAGTATTAGTACTCTTAACATAAATTGGTAGCAAAGCTACTGCTGTTTACTGTGTTTCAACATAAAATGGTACCAAAAAAAATGCACTGGTACCCGATAGACTATCAGTATTCTCAGCATAACTAGGTACCAATGCTACAGCCGTTTACTGCGTTTCATCAGTTTTCAGTCACCATAATAGAGAATGTTGACATATTCTGACTCAAACTCATGGCTGCCTTATTTTCTGACGCAGTCGTACAATACTTATAAATTGTTATAACACAATACCACGGTGGAAAAAAACCCTGGTAAAGAATAGAATATTCGTACTCTCAACATAAATAGGTACCAAAGCTACAGCTGGTTACCGTGCTTCAACAGTTTTCAGTCACCATGATAGCGAATGTTGACGTATTCTGACTCTCAAACTCATGGCTGCCTTCTCTCCTATCGTAGTCATAGTATACTTATAAATCGATATAACACAGTACCACGATGGAAGAAAACCCTGGTAACTAATAGAGTATTAGTACTCTCAACATGAATAGGTACCAAAGCTACAGCTGTTTACTGTGTTTCAACAGTTCTCAGTCACAATGATAGAGAATCTTGACACATTCTCACTCTCAAACTCATGGCTGCCTTATTTCTTGTCGCAGTCATACTATACTTATAAATTGATATAACACAATACCACGGTGGATAAAAACCCTGGTAACCATTAGAGTATTAGTACTCTCAACATAAATTGGTTGCAAAGCTACAGCTGTTTACTGTGTTTCAACTGTTTTCAGTCAGCATGATAGAGAATCTTGACACATTCTCACTCTCAAACTCATGGCTGCCTTATCTCCTCTCACAGTCATACTATACTTATAAATCGATATAATAAAATACCACGGTAGAAGAAAACCCTGGTAACCAATAGAGTATTAGTACTCTCAACATAAATAGATACCAAAGCTTCAGCTGTTTATTGAGCATTAACAGTTTTCAGTCAGCATGATAGAGTATCTTGACACATTCTCACTCTCAAACTCATGGCTGCCTTATCTCCTGTCGCAGTCATAATATACTTATAAATTGATATAACAAAATACCACGGTAGAAGAAAACCCTGGTAACCAATAGAGTAATAGTACTCTCAACATAAATAGGTACCAAAGCTACAGCTGTTTACTGTGTTTCATCAGTTTTCAGTCACCATGATAGCAAATGTTGACCTATTCTGACTTTCAAACTCATGGCTGCCTTATCTCCTGTCGCAGTCATAGTATACTTCTAAATCGATATAACACAATACCACGGTGGAAAAAAACTCTGGTAACCAATAGAGTATTAGTACTCTCAACATAAATAAGTACCAAAGCTACAGCTGTTTACTATGTTTCAACAGTTTTCAGTCACCATGATAGAGAATGCTGACCTATTCTGACTCTCAAACTCATGGCTGCCTTATCTCCTGTCGCAGTCATAGTATACTTATAAATTGATGTAACACAGTACCACGGTAGAAGAAAACCCTGGTAACCAATAGAGTATCAGTACTCTCAACATAAAGAGGTACCAAAGCTACAGCTGTTTAATGTGTTTCATCTGATTTCAGTCACCATGATAGAGAATGTTGACCTATTCTGACTTTCAAACTCATGGCTTCCTTATCTCCTGTCGCAGTCTCAGTATACTTATAAATCGATGCAACACAGTACCACGATGGAAGAAAACCCTGGTAACCAATAGAGTATTAGTACTCTCAACATAAATTGGTACCAAAGCTACAGCTGTTTACTGAGCTTTAACAGTTTTCAGTTGGCATGATAGAGAATCTTGGCACATTCTCACTCTCAAAGTCATGGCTGTCTTATCTCCTGTCGCAGTCATAGTATACTTATAAATCGATGCAACACAGTACCACGGTAGAAGAAAACCCTGGTAACGAATAGAGTATTAGTACTCTCAACGTAAAGAGGGACCAAAGCTGCAGCTGTTTACTGTGTTTTCAACAGCTTTCGGTCACCATAATGGAGAATGTTGACATATTCTGACTCTCAAACTCATGGCTGTCTTATCTCCTGTCGCAGTCATACTACACTTATAAATTCATATAACACAATACCACGTTTGAAGAAAACCCTGGTAACCAATAGAGTAATAGCAGTCTCAACATAAATTGGTACCAAAGCTACAGCTGTTAACTGTGTTTCAACAGTTTTCAGTCACCATGATAGAGAATGTTGACCTATTCTGACTCTCAAACTCATGGCTGCCTTATCTCCTGTCGCACTCATAGTATACTTATCAATTCATATAACAGAGTACCACGGTAGAAGAAAACCCTGGTAACCAATAGAGTATTACTACTCTCAACATAAATAGGTACCAAAGCTGCAGCTGTTTACTGTGTTTCAACAGTTTGTTTTCAGTCAGCATAATAGAGAATCTTGACACATTCTCACTCTCAAACTCTTGGCTGCCTTATCTCCTGTTGCAGTCATAGTATACTTATAAAACGATATAACACAGTATCACGGTAGAAGAAAACCCTGGTAACCAATGGAGTATTAGTACTCTCAACATAAATAGGTACCAAAGCTGCAACTGTTTACTGTCTTTCAACAGTTTTCAGTCACCATGATAGAGAATGTTGACCTATTTTGACTCTCAAACTCATGGCTGCCTTATCTCCTGTCGCATTCATAGTATACTTATAAATCGATATAACACAGTACCACGGTAGAAGAAAACCCTGGTAACCAATAGAGTAATAGTACTCTCAACGTAAATAGGTACCAAAGCTATAGCTGTTTACTGTGTTTCAACAGTTTTTATTCAGCGTGATAGGGAATGTTGACATATTCTCACTCTCAAACTCTCATGGCTTCCTTATTTCCTGTGGCAGTCATACTGTACTAATAAATCGACATAACGCAATACCACGTGGAAAAAAAAACCCTGGTAACCAATAGAGTATTAGTACTCTCAACATAAATAGGTACCAAAGCTACAGCTGTTGACTGTGTTTCATCAGTTTTCAGTCACCATGATAGAGAATGTTGACCTATTCTGACTTTCAAACTCATGGCTGCCTTTTTTTCTCCTGTCACAGTCATATTATACTTATCAATCGATATAACACAGTACCACGATGGAAGAAAACCCTGTTAACCGATAGAGTATTAGTACTCTCAACATAAATAGGTACCAAAGCTACAGCTGTTTACTGTTTTTCATCAGTTTTCAGTCCCCATGATAGAGAATGTTGACTTATTCTGACTTTCAAACTCATGGCTGCCTTTTCTCCTGTCACAGTCATAGTATACTTATGAATCGATATAACACAGTACCACGGTAGAAGAAAACCATGGTAACCAATAGAGTATTAGTACTCTCAACATAAATAGGTTCCAAAGTTACAGCTGTTTGCTGAGCTTTCACAGTTTTCAGTCAGCATGATAGAGAATCTTGACACATTCTCACTCTCAAACTCATGGCTGCCTTATCTCCTGTCGCAGTCATAGTATACTTATAAATCGATATAACACAGTACCACGGTAGAAGAAAACCCTGGTAACCAATAGAGTATTAGTACTCTCAACATAAATATGTACCAAAGCTACAGCTGTTTATTGAGCGTTAACAGTTTTCAGTCAGCACGATACAGAATCTTTTAACCATTCTCACTCTCAAACTCATGGCTGCCTTATCTCCTGTCGCAGTCATAGTATACTTATAAATTCATGTAACACAGTACCACGGTAGAAGAAAACTCTGGTAACCAATAGAGTATTAGTACTCTCAACATCAATAGGTACCAAAGCTGCAGCTGTTTACTGTCTTTTCAACAGTTTTCAGTCACCATAATGGAGAATGTTGACATATTCTGATTCTCAAACTCATGGCTGCCTTATTTCCACCTGCAGTCATACTATACTTATAAATTGATACAACACAATACCACGATAGACGAAAACCCTGGTAACCAATAGAGTATTAGCACTCTCAACATAAATTGGTACCAAAGCTACAGCTGTTAACTGTGTTTCAACAGTTTTCAGTCACCATGATAGAGAATGTTGACCTATTCTGACTCTCAAACTCATGGCTGCCTTATCTTCTGTTGCAGTCATAGTATACTTATAAATTCATATAACACAGTACCACGGTAGAAGAAAAAAACCCTGGTAACCAATAGAGTATTAGTACTCTCAACATAAATAGGTACCAAAGCTGCAGCTGTTTACTGTGTTTCGACAGTTTGTTTTCAGTCAGCATGATAGAGAATCTTGACACATTCTCACTCTCAAACTCATGGCTGCCTTATCTCCTGTCGCAGTCATAGTATACTTATAAATTCATATAACACAGTACCACGGTAGAAGAAAACCCTGGTAACCACTAGAGTATTAGTACTCTCAGCATAAATAGGTACCAAAGCTGCAGCTGTTTACTGTGTTTCAACATTTTGTTTTCAGTCAGCATGATAGAGAATCTTTACACATTCTCACTCTCAAACTCATGGCTGCCTTATCTCCTGTCACACTCATAGTATACTTATAAATTCATATAACACAGTACCATGGTAGAAGAAAACCCTGGTTACCAATAGAGTATTACTCCTCTCAACATAAATAGGTACCAAAGCTGCAGCTGTTTACTGTGTTTCAACAGTTTGTTTTCAGTCAGCATGATAGAGAATCTTGACACATTCTCACTCTCAAACTCAGGGCTGCCTTATCTCCTATCACAGTCATAGTATACTTATAAATTCATATAACACAGTACCACAGTAGAAGAAAACCCTGATAACCAATAGAGTATTAGTACTCTCAACATAAATAGGTACCAAAGCTGCAGCTGTTTACTGTGTTTCAACAGTTTTCAGTCAGCATAATAGAGAATCTTGCCACATTCTCACTCTCAAACTCATGGCTGCCTTACCTCCTGTCACAGTCATAGTATACTTATAAAACGATATAACACAGTACCACGGTAGAAGAAAACCCTGGTAACCAATGGAGAATTAGTACTCTCAGCATAAATAGGTACCAAAGCTGCAACTGTTTACTGTGTTTCAACAGTTTTCAGTCACCATGATAGAGAATGTTGACCTATTCTGACTCTCAAACTCATGGCTGCCTTATCTCCTGTCGCAGTCATAGTATACTTATAAATCGATATAACCAAGTACCACGGTAGAAGAATACCCTGGTAACCAATAGAGTAATAGTACTCTCAACGTAAATAGGTACCAAAGCTACACCTGTTTACTTTGTTTCAACAGTTTTTATTCAGCATGATAGAGAATGTTGACATATTCTCACTCTCAAACTCTCATGGCTTCCTTATTTCCTGTGGCAGTCATACTGTACTAATAAACATAACACAATACCACGTGGAAAAAAAAAACCCTGGTAACCAATAGAGTATTGGTACTCTCAACATAAATAGGTACCAAAGCTACAGCTGTTGACTGTGTTTCATCAGTTTTCAGTCCCCATGATAGAGAATGTTGATCTATTCTGACTTTCAATCTCATGGCTGCCTTATCTCCTGTCGCAGTCATAGTATACTTATAAATTCATATAACACAGTAGCACGGTAGAAAAAAACCCTGGTAACCAATAGAGTATTAGGACTCTCGACATAAATAGGCACCAAAGCTACAGCTGTTTACTGAGCTTTAACAGTTTTCAGTCAGCATGATAGAGAATCTTGACACATTCTCGCTCTCAAACTCATGGCTGCCTTATCTCCTGTCGCACTCATAGTATACTTATAAATTCATATAAAACAGTACCACGGTAGAAGAAAACCTATACTTATAAATTCATATAACACAGTACCACGGTAGAAGAAAACCCTGGTAACCAATAGAGTATTACTACTCTCAACATAAATAGGTACCAAAGCTGCAGCTGTTTACTGTGTTTCAACATTTTGTTTTCTGTCAGCATGATAGAGAATCTTTACACATTCTCACTCTCAAACTCATGGCTGCCTTATCTCCTGTCGCACTCATAGTATACTTATAAATTCATATAACACAGTACCACGGTAGAAGAAAACCTATACTTTTAAATTCATATAACACAGTACCACGGTAGAAGGAAACTCTGGCAACCAATAGAGTATTACTACTCTCAACATAATTAGGTACCAAAGCTGCAGCTGTTTACTGTGTTTCAACAGTTCTCAGTCAGCATAATAGAGAATCTTGCCACATTCTCACTCTCAAACTCATGGCTGCCTTATCTCCTGTCGCAGTCATAGTATACTTATAAAACGATATAACACAATACCACGGTAGAAGAAAGCCCTGGTAACCAATGGAGTATAAGTACTCTCAGCATAAATATGTACCAAAGCTGCAACTGTTTAATGTGTTTCAACAGTTTTCAGTCACCATGATAGAGAATGTTGACCTATTCTGACTCTCAAACTCATGGCTGCCTTATCCCCTGTTGCAGTCATAGTATACTTATAAATCGATATAACACAGTACCACGGTAGAAGAAAACCCTGGTAACCAATAGGGTAATAGTACTCTCAACATAAATAGGTACCAAAGCTACAGCTGTTTACTGTGTTTCAACAGTTTTTATTCAGCATGATAGAGAATGTTAACATATTCTCACTCTCAAACTCTCATGGCTTCCTTATTTCCTGTGGCAGTCATACTCTACTAATAAATCGACATAACACAATACCACGTTGAAACCCCCCCCCCCCCCCTGGTAACCAATAGAGTATTAATACTCTCAACATAAATAGGTACCAAAGCTACAGGTGTTGACTGTGTTTCATCTGTTTTCAGTCACCATGATAGAGAATGTTGACCTATTCTGACTTTCAAACTCATGGCTGCCTTTTCTCCTGTCACAGTCATAGTATACTTATCAATCAATATAACACAGTACCGCGGTAGAAGAGAACCGTGGTAACCAATAGAGTATTAGTACTCTCAACATAAATAGGTACCAAAGCTGCAGCTGTTTACTGTGTTTCAACAGTTTGTTTTCAGTCAGCATGATCGAGAATCTTGACACATTCTCACTCTCAAACTCATGGCTGCCTTTTCTCCTGTCGCAGTCATAGTATACTTATAAATCGATATAACACAGTACCACGGTAGAAGAAAACCCTGGTAACCAATAGAGTATTAGTACTCTCAACATAATTAGGTACCAAAGCTGCAGTTGTTTACTGTGTTTTCAACAGTTTTCAGTCACCATAATGGAGAATGTTGACATATTCTGATTCTCAAACTCATGGCTGCCTTATTTCCACCTGCAGTCATACTATACTTATAAATTGATATAACACAATACCACGGTAGAAGAAAACCCTGGTAACCAATATAGTCCAGGCATATTAGACATAAAAATGAGAAAGCAAGGAAAAAAATCGGAGAAAGCTGATTTTTTTTATATGTTTCCGGGACACACATTGCGGATAAAGTGTGAAAAGTCCCCGCGAATCCGAGTTGAGCTTTTTTAGTTATAGCGTTTTTTTTATGAAAAAAAAAATTTAAAAAAAAATTCGACCCAGCTCCATATTTCTCATTCTTATTCGCCTTAGTAGGGTGAGAATCATAAATATCGTGCTGAATTATATTGAGAATACATATCCCCAACAGAAAATGCCAACTTTGTACCAATCCTTACACTCAATGGTGAAATATTCACAAAAATGTACAAAATTACGAAAAAAAAATTTATTGTTTTCATACACACAACAGTACACAACGTCCATTAAATCAAATCTACGACTACTTTGGGAGTTAAATTATATATCAAAAATTGCAGAAAAGCAGTAGCTTTATAATGATATATAACAATAGTCATTTATTCCATAATGAACTGGTGAAACGTGTGAAATATTAACCATACCCCCTAAACTCAAATTCAAGCGGCATCGACTTTTCTCATTCAAATACCGTATTATAGCATCATTGTTTCAATTTCCATGTTCGATTAAATCACATAATGTGGTGTTCGCCTACACTCAAGATGCATTGGCATGTAATGTGTGCACGCCCTTGATGTGTACTCATAAACAGATTTGTATTGTACAGACAACGCTCTTTAATTTGATGGAAAATAGCCTTGAACGACTTTCATCAGGAAACGCTTTGGTCTTTGACGCATGTTCTGAGAGTACCTTGCCCATCTTGGGCTGGATATATGCACATTGTCACATCATCAGATGATTATGAAACAAGTGATGTCGAGATACTTCCCTTTATTAATTTTGATCCATCCAACCCGAGCACAATTTACACTGCTCTCATGTTTGCACAAACTGAATGTGAGAAACAGGGACTGAACGTTTGTCCAGTGACGTTTGACCAACCACTTTATATCAAAGCAGTGGAGATTGTGTCTTCATCAGATAAGTTGACAAAAGTTTTCGTTAGACTCGGCGGCTTATGATTATGTCATATTTAGGGGCAATTGGTTCGATCATGGCTGGTAGCGGCTTGGATGAACTTTGGGGGACTGTTTATGCTGGTGGGTCAATCCATCATTTGATCAGTGGTCATGCATATTCAAGAGCAGTTCGTGCCCATTTGCTAACACAAATTGCCATTACAAAACTTGTGTTTGAAGAAAGCCGAACACTAGATAACATAGACTGCACAGAAGTCAATGAAATATTCTGTGGACTTGACAGAGGTGACTGTACAACAGCTGACGCTGTCAATCAAGAAAGTGTCAACCATCTACTGTCAAAATTACACGAACTGCTCCAGAATGCGTCCGTAGGACGCACAGGAAAGCTTTGGGTACAATACTACGAGCAAATAGGTCTTCTCCAGTTGTTCTTGAGAGCAGAGCGCACAGGCGACTGGGAACTCCACACATATTGTGTTCGCAATATGATTCCAGTATTTCACACAGGTGGTCATTTTGCATACGCAAAAAGTTCTCATCTCTATTTGCAGCAGATGAATGAGCTAACAGAAATAATGCAACAGGATGATTTGAAGTTGTTCACTGAGAAAGGTTACTTTACCATAAGGCGCTCAGATAAATTCTGGGATGGGATATATTCTGATCAGACCATAGAGCAGTGTTTAATGAGAATGTTCAAGCTCCCTGGTGGTCTCACACATGGCAGGGGAATAACTGATAGCACTGTTGCGAAATGGGTACATGGACTACCTCTTTGCCTTCCGATATGTAATGCTCTCGAAAATATTGTTCATGTTCACACTGGTCATGGCGAACAACATCGGGATCTCCGTCAAATTTCACAATTGACTGATGCCAATGATATCACCAAATTATTGAACTGGCTCAGAGTGCATTCCCCCTTTCAGAATAGAGATCCACTACAATTAGTCTCTATAGCGACCGGGCTTGTGGCCGACGAAACTGTGAACTGTGACCAAGTTCGCAAAATTGGTGAATGTTGCGTATCGAATGTTGTAAGCAAAACGTTCAACAGCATCAAACTACGACGTGTTGACACTGTGAAGTCTTTTGCATCGATGGCAAATAGCATCAAAGTCCGTGGAAGTAAGGTAGTGATTGACCCCACAATTCTGTTCAACCGCATCACATGTGTTATTCAGTCACAAGCAGAGATGGAAGAGTATCAAATATGAACTCGCCCCGAAACCACCAGCATTGTTTGCTTCTGCTGGAATGAGGAAGACACAGAAAAGCACGCTCGGTAAGATCCTCAAAACATACGGTTCCGAGCAAACTAAAATCCCAGAACATTCTCTGTTTGTTGTAGATGGTGGATTTTTATTGAGGGCAGTTGTATGGCCTAAACAGTCGTCATATAAGGACATATGTACATCATATTCCAATTATCTAGTGAGACATTTTGGGGCGAACGTCGTGGTTGTTTTTGATGGTTATGCTTGTACAATGTCGACAAAGGGCATGGAACAAGCCCGTAGATCTAAAGACAGGTATTCCATTGATATCAATATCTCACCCGAGTTACCAGCCACCACACCCCAATCCGATTTCCTTGCAAATGCCAAGAACAAAACCCAACTGATCGATCTTCTAATGCAGGAGCTATCTGCTATCAATATTCAGTCCAAGCAGGCCGAGGCTGATGCTGGTGTACTGATAGCCGAAACTGCACTTGACATCGCTCAAGATGACAACAATGTTGTCGTTGTGGGAACAGACACAGACTTGTTAGTCATTCTTACCTCTCGAGTTCAACCGGGATGTAATATTCACATGATGTATTCCATTACCCGAAACTTACTAGTTTCAGTTAGTGAAATAGCAACCAAAATGGGTGACCATAGAAGCAACCTCCTTGTAGCACATTCTATAAGTGGTTGTGACACTACTTCTGCACTCTTTCGAGTTGGTAAGAAGAAAGTATTCAGTACAATTGTCTCCGATGTTACTAGCGACTCACAACAGTATGTCAACACAATTTTGGCGGATGACAGTACACCAAGTGCAGTAGCCGCTGCCGGGGAACAACTTCTCCTGATCTTATACGGGAGTAAAACTGTTTCCTCTCTCGACCAATATAGATATGTCACTTACAAGCGTTATGTAGCAAAATCTAAACTGAATAAACCCATCGACCTAGCCTCACTCCCACCAAGCAGCGATGCTGCACAACAACATGTCTACAGATGTTATCTCCAGGTCCAACAATGGCTGGGCACTTCGCTTCCTCCGACGGATTGGGGGTGGTCGCTAGACAATGGACTTCTTGTACCGACTGCAGCCACAAAGCCATGTGCCCCCGATAACCTACTGAATCTGATCAGTTGTGGTTGCAAGAGTGCTTGTACAAAAAGGTGTGGGTGTAAGAAGGCAGGACTCTCTTGCTCAGGTTTGTGTAACTGCAGTTCGGATTCTTGTAACAACCACAGAAACACTGTCCTGTCGGAAATTTCTGAGTTCGATGAATAATATGTATATAGGTCATGTCATTTCTGTATATAGCGTTGATAATATAGTCAATGTAACTTAATCCATGTTGATTGATTTGTACATTCTGTAAATATTATTTATTGATTTTTGTACATTCTGTAAATATTATTTATTGATCTAATGCTGCCAGACACAGACGTGTCTGTTCGGTCCCAAGCCCGAAAATAGTTGAGTTCTCATGCTGACGAATTTTATGCCAAAAGGGAAACTCGGCCAGAAGCAGAGGGGGTCTTCCATAATGTCTATTTTGTAAGCAATGATAAAAGTCTTCAAATGGTGGTGGATTTTTTATCGTCTGTCCAACTAACATCCCGTTCTGTACTACGACCCTTTGGGCAAATCCGTTAGGAAAATTATCATTTTTTGCCTAAATCCGATACTTTTTTGTGAATTTTCAATAATTTTTCGCAGAAATTGTCACAGAATGCACATTTTCCTCTAGGTAAATGTATATTAGACATTATGTAGCTCGAAATACGCGTAAACAAAAAATACAGTTGGATCAATTCGAGGTTACAAAGTTCGTGCGATTTTTTAAAATTTTTTTCAAACGCGTTTTCGAAAAAAGGCTGTAGAAAAAAAAGCTCAACTGGGATTTTAGGGGACTTTTGTCTAATAGTTCAGTGACATGTACTCGACATTCCCTGAAAAAAATCAGCTTTCTCCAATTTTTTTCCCTAGTGAAACCTAATGTTCTTGGGCTAATAGAGTATTAGCTCGCTCAACATAAATTGGTACCAAAGCTACAGCTGTTAACTGTGTTTCAACAGTTTTCAGTCACCATGATAGAGAATGTTGACCTATTCTGACTCTCAAAGTCATGGCTGCCTTATCTCCTGTTTACTGTGTTTTCAACAGTTTTCAGTCACCATAATGGAGAATGTTGACATATTCTGATTCTCAAACTCATGGCTGCCTTATTTCCACCTGCAGTCATACTATACTTATAAATTGATATAAAACAGTACCACGGTAGAAGAAAACCCTGGTAACCAATAGAATATTAGTACTCTCAACATAAATAGGTACCAAAGCTGCAGCTGTTTACTGTGTTTCAACAGTTTGTTTTCAGTCAGCATGATAGAGAATCTTGACACATTCTCACTCTCAAACTCATGGCTGCCTTATCTCCTCTCGCAGTCATAGTATACTTATAAATTCATATAACATAGTACCACGGAAGAAGAAAACCCTGGTAACCAATAGAGTATTAGTACTCTCAACATAAATAGGTACCAAAGTTACAGCTGCTTACTGAGCGTTAACAGTTTTCAGTCAGCATGATAGAGAATCTTGACACATTCTCACTCTCAAACTCATGGCTGCCTAATCTCCTGTCGCAGTCATAGTATACTTATAAATCGATATAACACAGTACACGGTGGAAGAAAACCCTGGTAACCAATAGAGTATTAGTACTCTCAACATAAATATGTACCAAAGATACAGCTGTTTACTGAGCGTTAACAGTTTTCAGTCAGCATGATAGAGAATCTTGACACATTCTCACTCTCAAACTCATGGCTGCCTTATCTCCTGTCGCAGTCATAGTGTACTTATAAATCGATTTAACACAGTACCACGGTAGAAAAAAACCCGGGTAACCAATTGAGTATTAGGACTCTCGACATAAATAGGCACCAAAGCTACAGCTGTTTACTGAGCTTTAACAGTTTTCAGTCACCATGATAGAGAATCTTTTAACCATTCTCACTCTCAAACTCATGGCTGCCTTATCTCCTGTCGCAGTCATAGTATGCTTATAAATTCATATAACACAGTACCACGGTAGAAGAAAACCCTCGTAACCAATAGAGTATTAGTACTCCCAACATAAATAGGTACCAAAGCTACAGCTGTTGACTGTGTTTCATCAGTTTTCAGTCCCCATGATAGAGAATGTTGACCTATTCTGACTTTCAAACTGATGGCTGCCTTATCTCCTGTCACAGTCATAGTATACTTATCAATCGATATAACACAGTACCACGATGGAAGAAGACCCTGGTAACCGATAGAGTATTAGTACTCTCAACATAAATAGGTACCAAACCTACAGCTGTTTACTATGTTTCATCAGTTTTCAGTCCCCATGATAGAGAATGTTGACCTATTCTGACACTCAAGCTCATGGCTGCCTTATCTCCTGTTGCAGACATTGTATACTTATAGATCAATATAACACAATACCACGGTAGAAGAAAACCGTGGTAACCAATAGAGTATTAGTACTCTCAACATAAATAGGTACCAAAATTACAGCTGTTTTCTGAGCTTTAACAGTTTTCAGTCAGCATGATAGAGAATCTTGACACATTCTAACTCTCAATCTCATGGCTGCCTTATCTCCTGTTGCAGTCATAGTACACTTATAAATCGATATAACACAGTACCGCGGTAGAAGAAAACCCTGGTAACCAATAGACTATTAGTACTCTCAACATAAATAGGTAACAAAGCTGCAGCTGTTTACTGTGTTTTCAACAGTTTTCAGTCACCATAATGGAGAATGTTGATATATTCTGATGCTCAAACTCATGGCTGCCTTATTTCCACCTGCAGTCATACTATACTTATAAATTGATATAACACAATACCATGGTAGAAGAAAACCCTGGTAACCAATAGAGTATTAGCACTCTCAACATAAATTGGTACCAAAGCTACAGCTGTTTACTGTGTTTCAAGTATACTTATAAATTCATATAACACAGTACGACGGTAGAAGAAAACCCTGGTAACCAATAGAATATTAGTACTCTCAACATAAATAGGTACCAAAGCTGCAGCTGTTTACTGTGTTTCAACAGTTTGTTTTCAGTCTGCATGATAGAGAATCTTGACACATTCTTACTCTCAAACTCATGGCTGCCTTATCTCCTGTCGCAGTCATAGTGTACTTATAAATTCATATAACACAGTACCACTGTAGAAGAAAACCCTGGTAACCAATAGAGTATTAGTACTCTCAACATAAATAGGTACCAAAGCTGCAGCTGTTTACTGTGTTTCAACAGTTTGTTTTCAGTCAGCATGATAGAGAATCTTGACACATTCTCACTCTCAAACTCATGGCTGCCTTATCTCCTGTCGCAGTCATAGTATACTTATAAATCGATATAACACAGTACCACGGAAGAAGAAAACCCTGGTAACCAATAGAGTATTAGTACTCTCAACATAAATATGTACCAAAGATACAGCTGTTTACTGAACGTTAACAGTTTTCAGTCAGCATGATAGAGAATCTTGACACATTCTCACTCTCAAACTCATGGCTGCCTTATCTCCTGTCGCAGTCATAGTGTACTTATAAATTGATATAACACAGTACCACGGTAGAAAAAAACCTGGGTAACCAATAGAGTATTAGGACTCTCGACATAAATAGGCACCAAAGCTACAGATGTTTACTGAGCTTTAACAGTTTTCAGTCAGCATGATAGAGAATCTCTTAACCATTGTCACTCTCAAACTCATGGCTGCCTTATCTCCTGTCGCAGTCATAGTATACTTATAAATTCATATAACACAGTACCACGGTAGAAGAAAACCCTGGTAACCAATAGAGTATTAGTACTCCAAACATAAATAGGTACCAAAGCTACAGCTGTTTACTGTGTTTCAACAGTTTTTATTCAGCATGATAGAGAGGGTTGACATATTCTCACTCTCAAACTCTCATGGCTTCCTTATTTCCTGTGGCAGTCATACTGTACTAATAAATCGACATAACACAATACCACGTGGAAAAAAAAACCCCTGGTAACCAATAGAGTATTAGTACTCTCAACATAAATAGGTACCAATGCTACAGCTGTTGACTGTGTTTCATGAGTTTTCAGTCACCATGATAGAGAATGTTGACCTATTCTGACTTTCAAACTCATGGCTGCCTTATCTCCTGTCGCAGTCATAGTATACTTATAAATTTATATAACACAGTACCGCGGTAGAAGAAAACCCTGGTAATCAATAGAGTATTAGTACTCTCAACATAAATAGGTACCAAAAGCTGCAGCTGTTTACTGTGTTTCATTAGTTTGTTTTCAGTCAGCATGATAGAGAATCTTGACACATTCTCACTCTCAAACTCATGGTTGCCTTATCTCCTGTCGCAGTCATAGTGTACTTATAAATCGATATAACACAGTACTGCGGTAGAAAAAAACCCGGGTAACCAATAGAGTATTAGGACTTTCGACGTAAATATGCACCAAAGCTACAGCTGTTTACTGAGCTTTAACAGTTTTCAGTCAGCATGATAGAGAATCTTTTAACCATTCTCACTCTCAAACTCATGGCTGCCTTATCTCCTGTCGCAGTCATAGTATACTTATAAATTCATATAACACAGTACCACGGTAGAAGAAAACCCTGGTAACCAATAGAGTATTAGTACTCCCAACATAAATAGGTACCAAAGCTACAGCTGTTTACTGTTTTTCATCAGTTTTCCGTCACCATGATAGAGAATGTTGACCTATTCTGACTTTCAAACTCATGGCTGCCTTATCTCCTGTCGCAGTCATAGTATACTTATATATCGATATAACACAGTACCACGATGGAAGAAAACCCCGGTAACCAATAGAGTATTGGTTCTCTCAACATAAATAGGTACCAAAGCTACAGCTGTTTACCGTATTTCATCAGTTTTCAGTCACCGTGATAGAGAATGTCGACCTATTCTGACTTTCAAACTCATGGCTGCCTTATCTCCTGTCGCAGTCATAGTATACTTTTCAGTCCCCATGATAGAGAATGTTGACCTGTTCTGACTCTCAAACTCATGGCTGCCTTATCTCCTGTTGCAGACATTGTATACTTATAGATCGATATAACACAGTACCACGGTAGAAGAAAACCCTGGTAACCAATAGAGTATTAGTACTCTCAACATAAATAGGTACCAAAGTTACAGCTGTTTACTGAGCTTTAACAGTTTTCAGTCAGCATGATAGAGAATCTTGACACATTCTCAGTCTCAAACTCATGGCTGCCTTATCTCCTGTCGCAGTCATCGTGTACTTATAAATCGATATAACACAGTACCACGGTAGAAAAAACCCTGGTAACCAATAGAGTATTAGGACTCTCAACATAAATAGGCACCAAAGCTACAGCTGTTTACTGAGCTTCAACAGTTTTCAGTCAGCATGATAGAGAATCTTTTAACCATTCTCACTCTCAAACTCATGGCTGCCTTATCTCCTGTCGCAGTCATAGTATACTTATAAATTCATATAACACAGTACCATGGTAGAATAAAACCCTGGTAACCAATAGAGTATTAGTACTCTCAACATAAATAGGTGCCAAAGCTACAGCCGTTTACTGTGTTTCATCAGTTTTCCGTCACCATGATAGAAAATGTTGACCTATTTTGACTTTCAAACTCATGTCTGTCTTATCTCCTGTCGCAGTCATAGTATACTTATAAATCGATATAACACAGTACCACGATGGAAGAAAACCCTGGTAACCAATAGAGTATTAGTACTCTCAACATAAATAGGTACCAAAGCTAAAGCTGTTTACTGAGCTTTAACAGTTTTCAGTCAGCCTGATAGTGAATCTTGACACATTCTCACTCTCAAACTCATGGCTTCCTTATCTCCTGTCGCACTCATAGTATACTTATAAATTCATATAACACAGAAACATGGTAGAAGAAAACCCTGGTAACCAATAGAGTATTAGTACTCTCAAC
This sequence comes from Pictodentalium vernedei, assembly GCA_031216915.1. Classification (NCBI taxonomy): domain Eukaryota; kingdom Metazoa; phylum Mollusca; class Scaphopoda; order Dentaliida; family Dentaliidae; genus Pictodentalium; species Pictodentalium vernedei. Next base: position 401,007,700 of record CM062296.1, read on the forward strand.
ATAAATAGGTTCCAAAGCAGCAGCTGTTTACTGTGTTTTCAACAGTTTTCAGTCACCATAATGGAGAATGAAGACATATTCTGATTCTCAAACTCATGGCTGCCTTATCTCCTGTCGCAGTCATAGTGTACTTATTATAAATTCATATAGCACAGTACCACGGTAGAAGAAAACCCTGGTAACCAATAGAGTATTAGTACTCTCAACATAAATAGGTAACAAAGCTGCAGCTGTTTACTCTGTTTCAACAGTTTGTTTTCAGTCAGTATGATAGAGAATCTTTCCACATTCTCACTCTCAAACTCATGGCTGCCTTATCTCCTGTCACAGTCATAGTATACTTATAAATCGATATAACACAGTACCACGGTAGAAGAAAACCCTGGTAACCAATAGAGTATTAGTACTCTCAACATAAATAGGTACCAAAGTTACAGCTGCTCACTGAGCTTTAATAGTTTTCAGTCAGCATGATAGAGAATCTTGACACATTCTCACTCTCAAACTCATGGCTGCCTTATCTCCTGTCGCAGTCATAGTATACTTATAAATCGATATAACACAGTACCACGGTAGAAGAAAACCCTGGTAACCAATAGAGTATTAGTACTCTCAACATAAATATGTACCAAAGATACAGCTGTTTACTGAGCGTTAACAGTTTTCAGTCAGCATGATAGAGAATCTTGACACATGCTCACTCTCAAACTCATGACTGCCTTATCTCCTGTCGCAGTCATAGTGTACTTATAAATCGATATAACACAGTACCACGGTAGAAAAAAACCCGAGTAACCAATAGAGTATTAGGACTCTCGACATAAATAGGCACCAAAGCTACAGCTGTTTGCTGAGCTTTAACAGTTTTCAGTCAGCATGATAGAGAATCTTGACACATTCTCACTCTCAAACTCATGGCTGCCTTATCTCCTGTCGCAGTCATAGTATACTTATAAATTCATATAACACAGTACCACGGTAGAAGAAAACCCTGGTAACCAATAGAGTATTAGTACTCCCAACGTAAATAGGTACCAAAGCTACAGCTGTTGACTGTGTTTCATCAGTTTTCAGTCCCCATGATAGAGAATGTTGACCTATTCTGACTTTCAAACTGATGGCTGCCTTTTCTCCTCTCGCAGTCATAGTATACTTATCAATCGATATAACACAGTACCACGATGGAAGAAGACCCTGGTAACCGATAGAGAATTAGTACTCTCAACATAAATAGGTACCAAACCTGCAGCTGTTTACTATGTTTCATCAGTTTTCAGTCCCCATGATAGAGAATGTTGACCTATTCTGACACTCAAACTCATGGCTGCCTTATCTCCTGTTGCAGACATTGTATACTTATAGATCGATATAACACAATACCACGGTAGAAGAAAACTGTGGTAACCAATAGAGTATTAGTACTCTCAACATAAATAGGTACCAAAATTACAGCTGTTTTCTGAGCTTTAACAGTTTTCAGTCAGCATGATAGAGAATCTTGACACATTCTCACTCTCAAACTCATGGCTGCCTTATCTCCTGTCGCAGTCATAGTATACTTATAAATCGATATAACACAGTACCACGGTAGAAGAGAACCCTGGTAACCAATAGAGTATTAGTACTCTCAACATAAATAGGTACCAAAGCTGCAGCTGTTTACTGTGTTTTCAACAGTTTTCAGTCACCATAATGGAGAATGTTGACATATTCTGAATCTCAAACTCATGGCTGCCTTATTTCCACCTGCTGTCATACTATACTTATAAATTGATATAACACAATACCACGGTAGAAGAAAACCCTGGTAACCAATAGAGTATTAGCACTCTCAACATAAATTGGTACCAAAGCTACAGCTGTTAACTGTGTTTCATCAGTTTTCAGTCCCCATGATAGAGAATGTTGACCTATTCTGACTTTCAAACTGATGGCTGCCTTTTCTCCTCTCGCAGTCATAGTATACTTATCAATCGATATAACACAGTACCACGATGGAAGAAGACCCTGGTAACCGATAGAGAATTAGTACTCTCAACATAAATAGGTACCAAACCTGCAGCTGTTTACTATGTTTCATCAGTTTTCAGTCCCCATGATAGAGAATGTTGACCTATTCTGACACTCAAACTCATGGCTGCCTTATCTCCTGTTGCAGACATTGTATACTTATAGATCGATATAACACAATACCACGGTAGAAGAAAACTGTGGTAACCAATAGAGTATTAGTACTCTCAACATAAATAGGTACCAAAATTACAGCTGTTTTCTGAGCTTTAACAGTTTTCAGTCAGCATGATAGAGAATGTTGACCTATTCTCACTCTCAAACTCATGGCTGCCTTATCTCCTGTCGCAGTCATAGTATACTTATAAATTCATATAACACAGTGCCACGGTAGAAGAAAACCCTGGTAACCAATAGAGTATTAGTACTCTCAACATAAATAGGTACCAAAGCTGCAGCTGTTTACTGTGTTTCAACAGTTTGTTTTCAGTCAGCATGATAGAGAATCTTGACAAATTCTCACTCTCAAACTCATGGCTGCCTTATCTCCTGTCGCAGTCTTAGTATACTTATAAATTCATATAACACAGTACCACAGTAGAAGAAAACCCTGGTAACGACTAGAGTATTAGTACTCTCAACATAAATAGGTACCAAAGCTGCAGCTGTTTACTTTGTTTCAACATTTTGTTTTCAGTCAGCATGATAGAGAATCTTTACACATTCTCACTCTCAAACTCATGGCTGCCTTATCTCCTGTCGCACTCATAGTATACTTATAAATTCATATAACACAGTACCACGGTAGAAGAAAACCCTTGTTACCAATAGAGTATTACTCCTCTCAACATAAATAGGTACCAAAGCTGCAGCTGTTTACTGTGTTTCAACAGTTTGTTTTCAGTCAGCATGATAGAGAATCTTTACACATTCTCACTCTCAAACTCATGGCTGCCTTATCTCCTGTCGCAGTCATAGTATACTTATAAATCGATATAACACAGTACCACGGTAGAAGAAAACCCTGGTAACCAATAGAGTATTAGTACTCTCAACATAAATAGGTACCAAAGTTACAGCTGTTTACTGAGCTTTAACAGTTTTCAGTCAGCATGTTAGAGAATCTTGACACATTCTCACTCTCAAACTCATGGCTGCCTTATCTCCTGTCACAGTCATAGTATACTTATAAATCGATATAACACAGTACCACGGTAGAAAAAAACCCTGGTAACCAATAGAGTATTAGGACTCTCGACATAAATAGGCACCAAAGCTACAGCTGTTTACTGAGCTTTAACAGTTTTCAGTCAGCATGATAGAGAATCTTGACACATTCTGACTTTCAAACTCATGGCTGCCTTTTCTCCTGTCACAGTCATAGTATACTTATCAATCGATATAACACAGTACCACGATGGAAGAGAACCCGGGTAACCGATAGAGTATTAGTACTCTCAACATAAATAGGTACCAAAGCTACAGCTGTTTACTGTGTTTCAACATTTTGTTTTCAGTCAGCATGATAGAGAATCTTGACACATTCTGACTTTCAAACTCATGGCTGCCTTATCTCCTGTTGCGGACATTGTATACTTACAGATCGATATCACACAGTACCACGGTAGAAGAAAACCGTGGTAACCAATAGAGTATTAGTACTCTCAACATAAATAGGTACCAAAGCTGCAGCTGTTTACTGTGTTTCAACATTTTGTTTTCAGTCAGCATGATAGAGAATCTTTACACATTCTCACGCTCAAACTCATGGCTGCCTTATCTCCTGTCGCACTCATAGTATACTTATAAATTCATATAACACAGTACCACTGTAGAAGAAAACCCTTGTTACCAATAGAGTATTACTCCCCTCAACATAAATAGATATCAAAGGTGCAGCTGTTTACTGTGTTTCAACAGTTTGTTTTCAGTCAACATGATAGAGAATCTTCACACATTCTCACTCTGAAACTCATCGCTGCCTTATCTCCTGTTGCAGTCATAGTATACTTATAAATTCATATAACACAGTACCACGGTAGAAGAAAACCCTGGTAACCAATAGAGTATTAGTACTCTCAACATAAATAGGTACCAAAGCTGCAGCTGTTTACTGTGTTTCAACAGTTTGTTTTCAGACAGCATGATAGAGAATCTTGACACATTCTCACTCTCAAACACATGGCTGCCTTATCTCCTGTCGCAGTCATAGTATACTTATAAATTCATATAACACAGTACCACAGTAGAAGAAAACCCTGGTTACCACTAGAGTATTAGTACTCTCAACATAAATAGGTACCAAAGCTGCAGCTGTTTACTGTGTTTCAACATTTTGTTTTCAGTCAGCATGATAGAGAATCTTTACACATTCTCACTCTCAAACTCATGGCTGCCTTATCTCCTGTCGCACTTATAGTATACTTATAAATTCATATAACACAGTACCACGGTAGAAGAAAACCCTGGTAACCAATAGAGTATTACTACTCTCAACATAAATAGGTACCTAAGCTGCAGCTGTTTACTGTGTTTCAACAGTTTGTTTTCAGTCAGCATGATAGAGAATCTTGACACATTCATTCTCACTCTCAAACTCATGGCTGCCTTATCTCCTGTCGGAGTCATAGTATACTTATAAATCGATATAACACAGTACCACGGTAGAAGAAAACCGTGGTAACCAATAGAGTAATAGTACTCTCAACGTAAATAGGTACCAAAGCTACAGCGGTTTACTGTGTTTCAACAGTTTTTATTCAGCATGATAGAGAATGTTGACATATTCTCACTCTCAAACTCTCATGGCTTCCTTATTTCCTGTGGCAGTCATACTGTACCAATAAATCGACATAACACAATACCACATGGAAAAAAAAAACCCTGGTAACCAGTAGAGTATTAGTACTCTCAACATAAATAGGTACCAAAGCTACAGCTGTTTACTGTGTTTCATGTTTTCAGTCCCCATGATAGAGAATCTTGACACATTCTCACACTCAAACTCATGGCTGTCTTATCTCCTGCCACAGTCAAAGTATACTTATAAATCGATTTAACACAGTACCATGGTAGATGAAAACCCTGGTAACCAATAGTGTATTAGTACTCCCAACATAAATATGTACCAAAGCTACAGCTGTTTACTGAGCGTTAACAGTTTTCAGTCAGCATGATAGAGAATGTTGACCTATTCTGACTTTCAAACTCATGGCTTCCTTATCTCCTGTCGCAGTCATAGTATACTTATAAATCGATACAACACAGTACCACGATGGATGAAAACCCTGGTAACCAATAGAGTATTAGTACTCTCAACATAAATAGGTACCAAAGCTACGGCTGTTTACTGAGCTTTAACAGTTTTCAGTCGGCATGATAGAGAATCTTGACACATTCTCACTCTCAACCTCATGGCTGTCTTATCTCCTGTCGCAGTCATAGTATACTTATAAATTCATATAACACAGTACCACGGTAGAAGAAAACCCTGGTAACCAATAGAGTGTTAGTACTCTCAACATAAAGAGGGACCAAAGCTGCTGCTGTTTTCTGTGTTTTCAACAGCTTTCAGTCACCAAAATGGAGAATGTTGACATATTCTGACTCTCAAACTCATGGCTGCCTTATTTCCTGGCACAGTCATACTTTACTTATAAATTGATATAACACAATACCACGGTAGAAGAAAACCCTGGTAACCAATAGAGTATTAGTACTCTCAACATAAATAGTTACCAAAGCTGCAGCTGTTTACTGTGTTTCAACTGTTTGTTTTCAGTCAGCATGATAGAGAAACTTGACACATTCTCACTCTCAAACTCATGGCTGCCTTATCTCCTGTCGCAGTCATAGTATACTTATAAATTCATATAACACAGTACCATGGTAGAGGAAAACCCTGGTAACCAATAGAGTATTAGTACTCTCAACATAAATAGGTACCAAAGCTACAGCTGTTTTCTGTGTTTTCAACAGTTTTCAGTCACCATAATGGAGACTGTTGACATATTCTGATTTTCAAACTCATGGCTGCCTTATTTCCACCTGCAGTCATACTATACTTATAAATTGATATAACACAATACCACGGTAGAAGAAAATCCTGGTAACCAATAGAGTATTAGCACTCTCAACATAAATTGGTACCAAAGCTACAGCTGTTAACTGTGTTTCAACAGTTTTCAGTCACCATGATAGAGAATGTTGACCTATTCTGAATCTGAAACTCATGGCTGCCTTATCTCCTGTCGCAGTCATAGTATACTTATAAATTCATATAACACAGTATCACGGTAGAAGAAAACCCAGTTAACCAATAGAGTATTAGTACTCTCAACATAAATAGGTACCAAAGCTGCAGCTGTTTTCTGTGTTTCAACAGTTTGTTTTCAGTCAGCATGATAGAGAATCTTGACACATTCTCACTCTCAAACTCATGGCTGCCTTATCTCCTGTCGCAGTCATAGTATACTTATAAATTCATATAACACAGTACCACAGTAGAAGAAAACCCTGGTTACCACTAGAGTATTAGTACTCTCAACATAAATAGGTACCAAAGCTGCAGCTGTTGACAGTGTTTCGACATTTTGTTTTCAGTCAGCATGATAGAGAATGTTTACACATTCTCACTCTCAAACTCATGGCTGCCTTATCTCCTGTCGCACTTATAGTATACTTATAAATTCATATAACACAGTACCACGGTAGAAGAAAACCCTGGTAACCAATAGAGTATTACTACTCTCAACATAAATAGGTACCTACGATGCAGCTGTTTACTGTGTTTCAACAGTTTGTTTTCAGTCAGCATGATAGAGAATCTTGACACATTCATTCTCACTCTCAAACTAATGGCTGTCTTTTCTCCTGTCGCAGTCATAATATACTTATAAATCGATATAACACAGTACCACGGTGGATGAAAACTCTGGTAACCAATGGAGTATTAGTACTCTCAACATAAATAGGTACCAAAGCTGCAACTGTTTACTGTGTTTCAACAGTTTTCATTCACCATGATAGAGAATGTTGACCTATTCTAACTCTCAAACTCATGGCTGCCTTATCTCCTGTCGGAGTCATAGTATACTTATAAATCGATATAACACAGTAGCACGGTAGAAGAAAACCCTGGAAACCAATAGAGTAATAGTACTCTCAACGTAAATAGGTACCAAAGCTACAGCTGTTAACTGTGTTTCTACAGTTTTCAGTCACCATGATAGAGAATGTTGACCTATTCTGACTCTCAAACTCATGGCTGCCTTATCTCCTGTCGCACTCATAGTATACTTATAAATTCATATAACACAGTACCACGGTAGAAGAAAAGCCTGGTAACCAATAGAGTATTACTACTCTCAACATAAATAGTTACCAAAGCTGTAGCTGGTTACTGTGTTTCAACAGTTTTCAGTCAGCATGATAGAGAATTTTGACACATGCTCACTCTCAAACTCATGGCTGCCTTATCTCCTGTCGCAGTCATAATATACTTATAAATCGATATAACACAGTACCACGGTATATAAAAACCCTGGTAACCAATGGAGTATTAGTACTCTCAACATAAATAGGTACCAAAGCTGCAACTGTTTACTGTGTTTCAACAGTTTTCAGTCAGCATGTTAGAGAATTTTGACACATTCTCCCTCACAAACTCATGGCTGCCTTATCTCTTGTCGCAGACATTGTATACTTATACATCGATATAACACAGTACCTCGGTAGAAGAAAACCCTGGTAACCAATAGAGTATTAGTACGCTCAACATAAATAGGTACTAAAGCTACAGCTGTTGACTGTGTTTCAACAGTTTTCCGTCACCATGATAGAGAATGTTGACCTATTCTGACTTTCAAACTCATGGCTGCCTTATCTCCTGTCGCATTCATAGTATACTTGTAAATCGATATAACACAGTACCATGGTGGAAGAAAACCCTGGTAACCAATAGAGTATTGGTACTCTCAACATAAATAGGTACCAAAGCTACAGCTGTTTACCATGTTTCATCAGTTTTAGTCACTATGATAGAGAATGTTGACCTATTCTGACCTTCAAACTCATGGCTGCCTTATCTCCTGTTGCAGTCATATTATACTTATAAATCGATATAACACAGTAACATGATGGAAGAAAACCCTGGTAACCAATAGAGTATTAGTACTCTCAACATAAATAGGTACCAAAGCTACAGCTGTTTACTGAGCGTTAACAGTTTTCAGTCAGCATTATAGAGAATCTTGACACATTCTCACTCTCAAACTCATGGCTGCCTTATCTCCTGTCACAGTCATAGTATACTTATAAAACGATATAACACAGTACCACGGTAGAAGAAAACCCTGTTAACCAATAGAGTATTAGTACTCTCAACATAAATAGTTACCAAAGCTGTAGCTGGTTACTGTGTTTCAACAGTTTTCAGTCACCATGATAGAGAATTTTGACACATTTTCACTCTCAAACTCATGGCTGCCTTATCTCCTGTCGCAGTCATAGTATACTTATAAATTCATATAACACAGTACCACAGTAGAAGAAAACCCTGGTTACCACTAGAGTATTAGTACTCTCAACATAAATAGGTACCAAAGCTGCAGCTGTTTACTGTGTTTCAACATTTTGTTTTCAGTCAGCATGATAGAGAATCTTTACACATTCTCACTCTCAAACTCATGGCTGCCTTATCTCCTGTCGCACTTATAGTATACTTATAAATTCATATAACACAGTACCACCTTAGAAGAAAACCCTGGTAACCAATAGAGTATTACTACTCTCAACATAAATAGGTACCTAAGCTGCAGCTGTTTACTGTGTTTCAACAGTTTGTTTTCAGTCAGCATGATAGAGAATCTTGACACATTCATTCTCACTCTCAAACTCATGGCTGCCTTATCTCCTGTGGCAGTCATAGTATACTTATAAATCGATATAACACAGTACCACGGTAGAAGAAAACCCTGGTAACCAGTGGAGTATTAGTACTCTCAACATAAATAGGTACCAAAGCTGCAACTGTTTACTGTGTTTCAACAGTTTTCAGTCACCATGATAGAGAATGTTGACCTATTCTAACTCTCAAACTCATGGCTGCCTTATCTCCTGTCGGAGTCATAGTATACTTATAAATCGATATAACACAGTACCACGGTAGAAGAAAACCGTGGTAACCAATAGAGTAATAGTACTCTCAACGTAAATAGGTAGCAAAGCTACAGCTGTTTACTGTGTTTCAACAGTTTTTATTCAGCATGATAGAGAATGTTGACATATTCTCACTCTCAAACTCTCATGGCTTCCTTATTTCCTGTGGCAGTCATACTGTACTAATAAATCGACATAACACAATACCACGTGGAAAAAAAAAACCCTGGTAACCAATAGAGTATTAGTACTCTCAACATAAAAAGGTACCAAAGCTACAGCTGTTGACTGTGTTTCATCAGTTTTCAGTCACCACGATAGAGAATGTTGACCTATTCTGACTTTCAAACTCATTGCTGCCTTTTCTCCTGTCACAGTCATAGTATACTTATCAATCGATATAACACAGTACCACGATGGAAGAAAACCCTGGTAACCGATAGAGTATTAGTACTCTCAACATAAATAGGTACCAAAGCTACAGCTGTTTACTGTGTTTCATCAGTTTTCAGTCCCCGTGATAGAGAATGTTGACCTATTCTGACTCTCAAGCTCATGGCTGCCTTATCTCCTGTTGCAGACATTGTATACTTATAGATTGATATAACATAGTACCACGGTAGAAGAAAACCGTAGTAACCAATAGAGTATTAGTACTCTCAACATGAATAGGTACCAAAGTTACAGCTGTTTACTGAGCTTTAACAGTTTTCATTCAGCATGATAGAGAATTTTGACACATTCTCACTCTCAAACTCATGGCTGCCTTATCTCCTGTCACAGTCATAGTATACTTATAAATCGATATAACACAGTACCACGGTAAAAGAAAACCCTGGTAACCAATAGAGTATTAGTACTCTCAACATAAATATATACCAAAGCTACAGCTGTTTACTGAGCGTTAACAGTTTTCAGTCAGCATGATAGAGCATCTTGACACATTCTCACTCTCAACCTCATGGCTGCCTTATCTCCTGTCGCAGTCATAGTGTACTTATAAATCGATATAACACAGTACCACGGTAGAAAAAAACCCTGGTAACCAATAGAGTATTAGGACTCTCGACATGAATAGGCACCAAAGCTACAGCTGTTTACGGAGCTTTAACAGTTTTCAGTCAGCATGATAGAGAATCTTTTAACCATTCTCACTCTCAACCTCATGGCTGCCTTATCTCCTGTCGCAGTCATAGTGTACTTATAAATCGATATAACACAGTACCACGGTAGAAGAAAACCCTGGTAATGAATAAAGTATTAGTACTCTCAACATAAATAGGTACCAAAGCTACAGCTGTTTACTGTGTTTCATGTTTTCAGTCCCCATGATAGAGAATCTTGACACATTCTCACACTCAAACTCATGGCTGTCTTATCTCCTGTCACAGTCATAGTATACTTATAAATCGATATAACACAGTACCACGGTAGAAGAAAATCCTGGTAACCAATAGTGTATTAGTACTCCCAACATAAATATGTACCAAAGCTACAGCTGTTTACTGAGCGTTAACAGTTTTCAGTCAGCATGATAGAGAATGTTGACCTATTCTGACTTTCAAACTCATGGCTTCCTTATCTCCTGTCGCCGTCATAGTATACTTATAAATCGATACAACACAGTACCACGATGGATGAAAACCCTCGTAACCAATAGAGTATTAGTACTCTCAACATAAATAGGTACCAAAGCTACCGCTGTTTACTGAGCTATAACAGTTTTCAGTCGGCATGATAGAGAATCTTGACACATTCTCACTCTCAAACTCATGGCTGTCTTATCTCCTGTCGCAGTCGTAGTATACTTATAAATTCATGTAACACAGTACCACGGTAGAAGAAAACCCTGGTAACCAATAGAGTATTAGTACTCTCAACATAAATAGGTACCAAACCTGCAGCTGTTTACTATGTTTCATCAGTTTTCAGTCCCCATGATAGAGAATGTTGACCTATTCTGACACTTAAACTCATGGCTGCCTTATCTCCTGTTGCAGACATTGTATACTTATAGATCGATATAACACAATACCATGGTAGAAGAAAACTGTGGTAACCAATAGAGTATTAGGACTCTCGACATAAATAGGCACCAAAGCTACAGCTGTTTACTGAGCTTTAACAGTTTTCAGTCAGCATGATAGAGAATCTTGACGCATTCTGACTTTCAAACTCATGGCTGCCTTTTCTCCTGTCACAGTCATAGTATACTTATCAATCGATATAACACAGTACCACGGTGGAAGAGAACCCTGGTAACCGATAGAGTATTAGTACTCTCAACATAAATAGGTACCAAAGCTACAGCTGTTTACTGTGTTTCATCAGTTTTCAGTTCCCATGATAGAGAATGTTGACCTATTCTGACACTCAAACTCATGGCTGCCTTTTCTCCTGTTGCGGACATTGTATACTTACAGATCGATATCACACAGTACCACGGTAGAAGAAAACCGTGGTAACCAATAGAGTATTAGTACTCTCAACATAAATAGGTACCAAAGCTGCAGCTGTTTACTGTGTTTCAACATTTTGTTTTCAGTCAGCATGATAGAGAATCTTTATACATTCTCACTCTCAAACTCATGGCTGCCTTATCTCCTGTCGCACTCATAGTATACTTATAAATTCATATAACACAGTCCTACTGTAGAAGAAAACCCTTGTTACCAATAGAGTATTACTCCCCTCAACATAAATAGATACCAAAGCTGCAGCTGTTTACTGTGTTTAAACAGTTTGTTTTCAGTCAAAATGATAGAGAATCTTGACACATTCTCACTCTGAAACTCATGGCTGCCTTATCTCCTGTCGCAGTCATAGTATACTTGTAAATTCATATAACACAGTACCACGGTAGAATAAAACCCTGGTAACCAATAGAGTATTAGTACTCTCAACATAAATAGGTTCCAAAGCTACAGCTGTTGACTGTGTTTCATCAGTTTTCAGTCACCATGATAGAGAATGTTGACCTATTCTGACTTTCAAACTCATGGCTGCCTTATCTCCTGTCGCAGTCATAGTATACTTATAAATCGAAAAATACACTGGTAGAAAAATACACTAGTACCCGATAGACTATTAGTATTCTCAACATAAATAGGTACCAAAGTTACAGCTGTTTACTGAGCTTTAACAGTTTTCAGTCAGCATGATAGAGAATCTTGATACATTCTCACTCTGAAACTGATGGCTGCCTTTTCTCCTGTCGCAGTGATAGTATACTTATAAATCGATATAACACAGTACCACGGTAGAAGAAAACCCTGGTAACCAATAGAGTATTAGTACTCTCAACATAAATAGGTACCAAAGCTACAGCTGTTTACTGAGCCTTAACAGTTTTCAGTCAACATGATAGAGAATCTTGACACATTCTCACTCTCAAACTCATGGCTGCCTTATCTCCTGTCGCAGCCATAGTATACTTATAAAACGATATAACACAGTACCACTGTAGAAGAAAACCCTGGTATCCAATAGAGTATTAGTACTCTCAACATAAATACGTACCAAAGCTGCAGCTGTTTACTGTGTTTGAACAGTTTTCAGTCACCATGATAGATAATGTTGACCGATTCTAACTTTCAAACTCATGGCTGCCTTATCTCCTGTCACAGTCATAGTATACTTATAAATCGATATAACACAGTACCACGGTAGAAGAAAACCCTGGTAACCAATAGAGTATTAGTACTCTCAACATGGATAGGTACCAAAGTTACAGCTGTTTACTGTGTTTCAACAGTTTTCAGTCAGCATGACAGAGAATCTTGACACATTCTCACTATCAAAGTCATGGCTGCCTTATCTCCACTCGCAGTCATACTATACTTATAAATCGATATAACACAGTACCACGGTTGAAGATAACCCTGGTAACCAATAGAGTATTAGAACTCTCAACATAAATAGGTACCAAAGCTACAGCTGTTTACTGAGCGTTAACAGTTTTCAGTCAACATGATAGAGAACCTTGACACATTCTCACTCTCAAAATAATGGCTGCCTTATCTCCTCTCGCAGTCATAATATACTTAAAAATCGATATAACACTGTTCCACACTATAAGAAAACCCTGGTAACCAATAGAGTATTAGTACTCTCAACATAAATAGGTACCAAAGCTACAGCTGTTTACTGTGTTTCAGCAGTTTTCAGTCACCATGATAGAGAATGTTGACCTATTCTGACTCTCAAACTCATGGCTGCCTTATCTCCTGTCGCAGACATTGATTACTTATAGATCGATATAACACAGTACCACGGTAGAAGAAAACCCTGGTAACCAATAGAGTATTAGTAATCACAACATAAATAGGTACCAAAGTTACAGCTGTTTACTGAGCTTTAACAGTTTTCAGTCAGCATGATAGAGAATCTTGACACATATTCACTCTCAAACTCATGGCTGCCTTTTCTCCTGTTGCAGTCATAGTATACTTATAAATCGATATAACACAGTACCACGGTAGAAGAAAACCCTGGTAACCATTAGAGTATTAGTACTCTCAACATAAATAGGTACCAAAGCTACAGCTGTTTACTGAGCGTTAACAGTTTTCAGTCAGCATGATAGAGAATCTTGACACATTCTCACTCTCAAACTCATGGCTGCCTTATCTCCTGTCGCAGCCTCAGTATACTTATAAAACGATATAACACAGTACCACGGTAGAAGAAAACCCTGGTAACCAATAGAGTATTGGTACTCTCAACATGGATAGGTACCAAAGTTACAGCTGTTTACTGAGCTTTAACAGTTTTCAGTCCGCATGACAGAGAATCTTGACACATTCTCACTATCAAACTCTTGGCTGCCTTTTCTCCTGTCGCAGTCCTAGTATACTTATAAATCGATATAACACAGTACCATGGTAGAAGAGAAACCTGGTAACCAATAGAGTATTAGTACTCTCAACATAAATAGGTACTAAAGCTACAGCTGTTTACTGTGTTTCAACAGATTTTAGTCACCATGATAGAGAATCTTGACACATTCTCACTCTCAAACTCATGGCTTCCTTATCTCCTCTCGCAGTCATAATATACTTATAAATCAATATAACACAGTACCACGGTTGAAGATAACCCTGGTAACCAATAGAGTATTTGAACTCGCAACGTAAAATGGTACCAAAGCTACAGCTGTTTACTGTGTTTCAACAGTTTTCAGTCAAAATGATAGAGAATCTTGACACATTCTCACTCTCAGACTCATGGCTTCCTTATCTCCTCTCGCAGTCATAATATACTTATAAATCAATATAACACAATACCATGGTAGAAGAAAACCCTGGTAACCAAAAGAGTAATAATACTCTCGACATAAATAGGTACCAAACCTACAGCTGTTTACTGTGTTTCAACAGTTTTCAGTCACCATGACAGAGAATGTTGACCTATTCTGACTCTCAAACTCATGGCTGCTTATCTCCTGTCGCAGGCATTGTATATTTATAGATCGATATAACACAGTACCACAGTGGAAGAAAACCCTTGGTAACCAATAGAGTATTAGTACTCTCAACATAAATAGGTACCAAAGCTATAGCTGTTTACTGTGTTTCAACAGGTTTCAGTCACCATGATAGAGAATCTTGACACATTCTCACTCTCAAACTCATTTCTGCCTCTTCTCCTCTCGCAGTCATACTATACTTATAAATCGATGTAACACAATACCACGGTAGAAGAAAACCCTGGTAACCAATAGAGTATTAGTATTCTCAACATAAATAGGTACCAAAGCTACAGCTGTTTACTGAGCTTGAACAGTTTTCAGTCAGCATGATAGAGAATCTTGACACATTCTCACTCTCAAACTCATGGCTGCCTTATCTCCTTTCACAGTCAATGTATACTTATAAATCGATATAACACAGTACCACGGTAGAAGAAAACCCTGGTAACCAATAGAGTATTAGTACTCTCAACATAAATAGGTACCAAAGCTGCAGCTGTTCAATGTGTTTCAACAGTTTTCAGTCAGCATGATAGAGAATCTTCACACATTCTCACTCTCAAACTCATGGCTGCCTTATTTCCTGTCGCAGTCATAGTATACTTATAAATCAATATAACACAATACCACGGTAGAACAAAACCCTGGTAACCAACAGAGTATTAGTACTTTCAACATAAATAGGTACCAAAGCTAAAGCTGGTTACTGTGTTTCAACAGTGTTCAGTCACCATAATAGAGAATGTTGACATATTTTGACGCTCAAGCTCATGGCTGTATTATTTCTTGTCGTAGTCATACTATACTAACAAATTGATATAACACAATACCACGGTGGATAAAAACCCTGGTAACCAATAGAGTATTAGTACTCTCAACGTAAAATGGTACCAAAGCTACAACTGTTTACTGTGTTTCAACAGTTTTCAGTCAGCATGATAGAGAATCTTGACACATTCTCACTCTCAAACTCATGGCTTCCTTATCTCCTCTCGCAGTCATACTATTCTTATAAATCGATATAACACAATACCACGGTAGAAGAAAACCCTGGTGACCAACAGAGTATTAGTACTCTCAACATAAATAGGTACCAAAGCTACAGCTGTTTACTGTGTTTCATCAGTTTTCAGTCACCATGATAGAGAATGTTGACGTATTCTGACTTTCAAACTCAGGGCTGCCTTATCTCCTGTCGCAGTCATAGTATACTTATAAATCGATATAACACAGTACCACGATGGAAGAAAAGCCTGGTAACGAATAGAGTATTAGTACTCTCAACATAAATAGGTACCAAAGCTACAGCTGTTTACTAAGCTTCAGCAGTTTTCAGTCAGCATGATAGAGAATCTTGACACATTGTCACTCTCAAACTCAGGGCTGCCTTATCTCCTCTCGCAGTCAATGTATACTTATAAATCGATATAACACAGTACCACGGTAGTAGAAAACCCTTGGTAACCAATAGAGTATTAGTACTCTCAACATAAATAGGTACCAAAGCTATAGCTGTTTACTGTGTTTCAACAGTTTTCAGTCACCATGACAGAGAATGTTGACATATTATGACGCTCAAACTCATGGCTGCCTTATTTCTTGTCGCAGTCATACTATACTTATAAACTGATATAACACAATACCACGGTGGATAAAAACCCTGGTAAACATTAGAGTATTAGTACTCTGAACATAAATTGGTACCAAAGCTACAGCTGTTTACTGTGTTTCAACAGTTTTCAGTCACCATGATAGTGAATGTTGAACTTTTCTGACTTTCAAGCTCATGGCTGTCTTTTCTCCTGTCGCAGTCATAGTATACTTATAAATCGATATAACACAGTACCACAGTAGACGAAAACCCTGGTAATCAATAGAGTATTAGTATTCTCAACATAAATAGGTACCAAAGTTCCAGCTGTTTACTGAGCTTTAACAGTTTTCAATCTGCATGATAGAGAATCTTGACACATTCTCACTCTCAAACTCATGGCTGCCTTATCTCCTGTCGCACTCATAGTATACTTATAAATCGATATAACACAGTACCATGGTAGAAGAAAACCTTGGTAACCAATAGAGTATTAGTACTCTCAACATAAATAGGTACCAAAGCTGCAGCTGTTTACTGAGCTTTATTTTTCAGTCAGCATGATAGAGAATCTTCACACATTCTCACTCTCAAACTCATGGCTGCCTTATCTCCTGTCGCAGTCATAGTATACTTATAAATTGATATAGCACAATACCACGGTAGAAGAAAACCCTGGTAACCAATAGAGTATTAGTACTCTCAACATAAATAGGTACCATAGCTACAGCTGGTTACTGTGTTTTCAACAGTTTTCAGTCTCCATAATAGAGAATGTTGACATATGCTGACTCTCAAACTCTAATGGCTGCCTTATTTCCTGTCGCAGTCATACTATACTAATTAATCGACATAACACAATACCACGGTAGAAGAATACACTGGTACCCGATAGACTATTAGTATTCTCAACATAACTAGGTAGCATTGCTACAGCTGTTTACTGTGTTTTCAACAGTTTTCAGTCACCATAATAGAGAATGTTGACATATTCTGACTCAAACTCATGGCTGCCTTATCTCCTGTCGCAGTCATAGTATACTTCTAAATCGATATAACACAATACCACAGTAGAAGAAAACCCTGGTAACCAAAAGTGTATTAATACTCTCAACATAAATAAGTATCAAAGCTACAGCTGTTTGCTGTGTTTCAACAGTTTTCCGTCACCATGACAGAGAATGTTGACCTATTCTGACTCTCAAACTCATGGCTGCGTTATCTCCCGTCGCAGTCATAGTATACTTATAAATCGATATAACACAGTACCACGATGGAAGAAAACCCTGGTAACCAATAGTGTATTAGTACTCTCAACATAAATAGGAACCAAAGTTACAGCTGTTTACTGAGCTTTAACAGTTTTCAGTCAGCATGATAGAAAATCTTGACACATTCTCACTCTCAAACTCATGGCTGCCTTATCTCCTGTCGCAGTCATAGTATATTTATAAATTCATATAACACAGTACCACGGTTGAAGAAAACCCTGGTAACCAATAGAGTATTAGTACTCTCAACATAAATAGGCACCAAAGATGCTGCTCTTTACTGTGTTTCAACCGTTTTCAGTCACCATGATAGAGAATGTTCACCTATTCTGATTCTCAAACTCATGGCTGCCTTATCTCCTGTTGCAGGCATTGTATACTTATAGATCGATATAAGAGTACCACGGTAGAAGAAATCCCTGGTAACCAATAGAGTATTAGTACTCTCAACATAAATAAGTACCAAAGCTACAGCTGTTTACTGAGCTTTAACAATTTTCAGACCGCGTGATTAAGAATCTTGACACATTCTCACTCTAAAACTCGTGTCTTCCTTATCTCCTCTCGCAGTGATGCTATACTTATAAATCGATATAACACAATACCACGGTAGAAGAAAACCCTGGTAACCAACAGAGTATTAATACTCTCAATGTAAATAGGTACGAAAGCTACAGCTGGTTACTGTGTTTCAACAGTGTTCAGTCACCATAATAGAGAATGTTGACATATTATGACGCTCAAACTCATGGCTGCCTTATTTCTTGTCACAGTCAAACTATACTAATAAATTGATATAACACAATACCACGGTGGATAAAAACCCTGCTAACCAATAGAGTAATAGTACTCTCAACATAAAGAGGTACCAAAGCTACAGCTGGTTACTGTGTTTCAACAGTTTTCAGTCACCATGATAGAGAATGTTGACCTATTCTGACTCTCAAACTCTAATGGCTGCCTTATTTCCTGTCGCAGTCATACTATACTAATAAATCGACATAACACAATTCCACGGTAGAAGAATACACTGGTACCCGATAGACTATTAGTATTCTCAACATAAATAGGTACCAAAGCTTGAGCTGTTTACTGTGTTTCAACAGTTTTCAGTCACCATAATAGAGAATGTTGACATATTCTGACTCAAACTCATGGCTGCCTTATTTCCTGTCACTGTCATACTATACTTATAAATTGATATAACATAGTACCACGGTGGAAAAAAACTCAGTTAACCAATAGAGTAATAGTACTCTCAGCATAAATAGGTACCAAAGCTACAGCTGTTTACTGTGTTTCATCAGTTTTCAGTCACCATGATAGAGAAATGTCACCTATTCTGACTTTCAAACTCATGGCTGCCTTATCTCCTGTCGCAGTCATAGTATACTTATAAATCGATATAACACAATACCACGGTTGAAAAAAACTCTGGTAACCAATAGAGTATTAGTACTCTCAACATCAATAAGTACCAAAGCTACAGCTGTTTACTATGTTTCAACAGTTTTCAGTCACCATGATAGAGAATGTTCACCTATTCTGACTCTCAAATTCATGGCTGCCTTATCTCCTGTCGCAATCATAGTATACTTATAAATCGATATAACACAATACCACGGTAGAAGAAAACCCTGGTAACCAAAAGAGTATTAGTACTCTCAACATAAATAAGTACCAAAGCTACTGCTGTTTACTG
Organism: Pictodentalium vernedei; assembly: GCA_031216915.1. Classification (NCBI taxonomy): domain Eukaryota; kingdom Metazoa; phylum Mollusca; class Scaphopoda; order Dentaliida; family Dentaliidae; genus Pictodentalium; species Pictodentalium vernedei. Next base: position 401,026,902 of record CM062296.1, read on the forward strand.
TGTTTCAACAGTTTTCAGTCTCCATGATAGAGAATGTTGACCTATTCTGACTCTCAAACTCATGGCTGCCTTATCTCCTGTCGCAGTCATAGTATACTTATAAATCGATATAACACAGTACCACGGTAGAAGTAAACCCTGGTAACCAATAGAGTATTAATACTCTCAACATAAATAGGTACCAAAGTTACAGCTGTTTACTGAGCTTTAGCAGTTTTCAGTCAGCATGATAGAGAATCTCGACACATTATCACTCTCAAACACATTGCTGCCTTATCTCCTATTGCAGTCATAGTATACATATAAATCGATATAACACAGTACCATGGTAGACGAAAACCCTGGTAACCCATACAGTATTAGTACTCTCAACATAAATAGGTACCAAAGCTGCAGATGTTTACTGAGCTTTAACAATTTTCAGTCACCTTGATAGAGAATCTTGACACATTCTCACTCTCAAACTCCTGGCTCCCTTATCTCCTGTCGCAGTCATAGTATACATATTAATCGATATAACACAGTACCACGGTAGAAGAAAACCCTGGTAACCAATACAGTATTAGTACTCGCAATATAAATAGGTACCAAAGTTACCGCTGGTTGCTGTTTTCAACAGTGTTCAGTGGCCATAATTGAGAATGTTGACATATTCTGACTCAAACTCCTGGCTGCCTTATCTCCTGTCGCAGTGATGCTATACTTATAAATCGATATAACACAGTACCACAGTAGAAGAAAACCCTGGTAATCAATGGAGTATTAGTACTCGCAACATGAATAGGTACCTAAGCTACAGCTGTTTACTGAGCTTGAACAGTTTTCAGTCAGCATGATAGAGAATGTTGACATATTCTGACGCTCAAACTCATGGCTGCCTTATTTCTTGTCGCAGTCATACTATACTTATATATTGATATAACACAATGCCATGTTGGATAAAAACCCTGGTAACCATTAGAGTATTAGTCCTCTCAACTTAAATTGGTACCAAAGCTACAGCTGTTTACTGTGTTTCAACAGTTTTCAAACTCATGGCTGCCTATTTCCTGTCTCAGTCGTACTAAACTTATAAATTGATATAACACAATACCACGGTGGAAAAAAACCCTGGTAAAGAATAGAGTATTAGTACTCTGAACATAAATAGGTACCAAAGATACAGCTGGTTACTGTGTTTCAACAGTTTTCAGTCACCATGATAGAGAATGTTGACCTATTCTGACTCTCAAACTCATGGCTGCCTTATCTCCACTCGCAGTCAAACTATACTTATAAATGGGTATAACACAATACCATGGTAGAAGAAAACCCTGGTAACCAATAGAGTATTAGAACTCTCAACATAAATAGGTACCAAAGCTTGAGCTGTTTACTGTGTTTCAACAGTTTTCAGTCACCATAATAGAGAATGTTGACATATTCTGACTCAAACTCATGGCTGCCTTATTTCCTGTCACTGTCATACTATACTTATAAATTGATATAACACAATACCACGGTGGAAAAAAACTCTGGTAAAGAATAAAGTATTCATATTCTCAACATAAATAGGTACCAAAGCTACAGCTGGTTACTGTGTTTCAACAGTTTTCAGTCACCATAATAGAGAATGTTGACATATTCTGACGCTCAAACTCATGGCTGCCTTATTTCTTGTCGCAGTCATACTATACTTATATATTGATATAACACAATGCCATGTTGGATAAAAACCCTGGTAACCATTGGAGTATTAGTCCTCTCAACTTAAATTGGTACCAAAGCTACAGCTGTTTACTGTGTTTCAACAGTTTTCAGTCACCATGATAGCAAATGTTGACCAATTCTGACTCTCAAACTCATGGCTGCCTTATCTCCTGTTGCAGTCATACTATACTTATAAATCGGTATATCACAATACCACAATAGTAGAAGAAAACCCTGGTAACCAATAGAGTATTAGTTCTCTCAACATAAATAAGTACCAAAGCTGTAGCTGTTTACTGTGTTTCAACAGTTTTCAGTCACCATGGTAGAGAATGTTGACCTATTCTGACTTTCAAACTCATGGCTGCCTTATCTCCTGTCGCAGTCATAGTATACTTATAAATCGATATAACACAGTACCACGGTAGAAGAAATCCCTGGTAACCAGTAGAGTATTAGTACTCTCAACATAAATAGGTACCAAAGCTACAGCTGTTTACTGAGCATTCACAGTTTCAGTCAGCATGATAGAGAATCTTGACACATTCTCACTCTCAAACTCATGGCTGCCTTATCTCCTATCACAGTCATAGTATACTTATAAATTGATATAACACAGTACCACGGTAGAAGAAAACCCTGGTAACCAACAGAGTATTAGTACTCTCAGCATAAATAGGTACCAGAGCTACAGCTGGTTACTGTGTTTCAACAGTGTTCAGTCACCATAATAGAGAATGTTGACATATTCTGACTCTCAATCTCTAATGGCTGCCTTATTTCCTGTCGCAGTCATACTATACTAATAAATCGACATAACACAATACCACGGTAGAAGAATACACTGCTACCCGATAGACTGTTAGTATTCTCAACATAACTAGGTACCAAAGCTACAGCTGTTTACTGTGTTTTCAACCCTGGTAACCAATAGAGCATTAGTACTCTCAACATAAATAGGTACCAAAGCTGCAGCTGTTTACTGAGCTTTAACAGTTTTCAGTCAGCATGATAGAGAATCTTGACACATTCTCACTCTCAAACTCATGACTGTCTTATATCCTGTCGCAGTCATAGTATACTTATAAATCGATATAACACAGTACCACGATGGATGAAAATCCTGGTAACCAATAGAGTATTAGTACTCTCAACATGAATAGGTACCAAAGCTACAGCTGTTTACTGTGTTTCAACAGTTTTTAGTCAGCATGACAGAGAATGTTGACCTATTCTGACTCTCAAACTCATGGCTGCCTTAACTCCTGTCGCAGTCATATTATACTTATAAATCGATATAATAAAATACCACGGTAGAAGAAAACACTGGTAACCAATAGAGTATTTGTACTCTCAACATGAATAGGTACCAAAGCTTCAGCTGTTTACTGTGTTTCAACAGTTTTCAGTCACCATGACAGAGAATGTTGACCTATTCTGACTCTCAAACTCATGGCTGCCTTATCTCCTGTCGCAGTCATAGTATACTTATAAATTGATGTAACACAGTACCACGGTAGAAGAAAACCCTGGTAACCAATAGAGTATTAGTACTCTCAACATAAATAGGTACCAAAGCTACAGCTGGTTACTGTTTTCAACAGTTTTCAGTCACCATAATAGAGAATGTTGACATATTCTGGCTTTCAAACTCATGGCTGCCTTATCTCCTGTTGCAGTCATAGTATACTTATAAATTGATATAACAGAATACCACGGTGGAAAAAAACCCTGGTAAAGAATAGAGTATTCGTATTCTCAACATAAACAGGTACCAAAGCTACAGCTGGTTGGTGTGTTTCAACAGTTTTCAGTCACCATAATAGAGAATGTTGACATATTCTAACGCTCAAACTCATGGCTGCCTTATTTCTTGTCGCAGTCATACTATACTTATAAATCGATATAACACAATACCACGGTAGAAGAAAACCCTGGTAACCAACAGAGTATTAGTACTCACAACATAAATAGGTACCAAAGATGCTGCTGTTTACTGTGTTTCAACAGTTTTCAGTCACCATGACAGAGAATGTTGACCTATTCTGACTCTCAGACACATGGCTGCCTTATCTCCTGTCGCAGGCAATGTATACAGATTGATCGATATACCACAGTACCACAGTAGAAGAAAACCCTTGGTTAGCAATAGAGTATTAGTACTCTCAACATAAATAGGTACCAAAGCTATAGCTGTTTACTGTGTTTCAACAGTTTTCAGTCGCCTTGATAGAGCATCTTGACACATTCTCACTCTGAAACTCATTTCTGCCTTATCTCCTCTCGCAGTCCTAGTATACTTATAAATCGATATAACACAATACCACAGTAGAAGAAAACCCTGGTAACTAAAAGAGTATTAATACTCTCAACATAAATAGGTACCAAATCTGCAGCTGTTTACTGTGTGTTTCAACAGTTTTCAGTCAGCATGATAGAAAATCTTGACACATTCTCACTCTCAAACTCATTTCTGCCTTATCTCCTGTCGCAGTCATAATATACTTATAAATCGGTATAACCAAATACCACGTTAGAAGAAAACCCTGGTAAACAATAGAGTATTAGTACTCTCAACATAAATTGGTACCAAAGCTACAGCTGTTTACCGTGTTTCAACAGTTTTCAGTCACCATGATAGTGAATGTTGACCTATTCTGACTCTCAAACTCATGGCTGCCTTATCTCCTGTCGCTGTCATAGTATACTTATCAATCGGTATAACCAAATACCACGGTAGAAGAAAACCCTGGTAACCAATAGAGTATTAGTATTCTCAACATAAATAGGTACCAAAGCTACAGCTGTTTGCTGAGCTTTAACAGTTTTCAGTCAGCATGATAGAGAATCTTGACAAATTCTCACTCTCAAACTCAGGGCTGCCTTATCTCCTCTCGCAGTCAAACTATACTTATAAATCGGTATAACACAATACCACGGTAGAAGAAAACCCTTGTAACCAATAGGGTATTAGTATTCTCAACATAAATAGGTACCAAAGCTACAGCTATTTACTGAGCTTTAACAGTTTTCAGTCAACATGATAGAGAATCTTGACACATTCTCACTCTCAAACTCATGTCTGCCTTATCTCCTGTCGCAGTCATAGAATACTTATTAATCGATATACCACAATACCACGCTAGAAGAAAACCCTGGTAACCAACAGAGTATTAGTACTCGCAGCATAAATTGGTACCAAAGCTTCAGCTGTTTACTGTGTTTCAACAGTTTTCAGTCACCATGACAGAGAATGTTGACCTATTCTGACTCTCAGACACCTGGCTGCCTTATCTCCTGTCGCAGGCAATGTATACATACAGATCGATATAACACAGTACCACAGTAGAAGAAAACCCTTGGTAAGCAATAGAGTATTAGTACTCTCAACATAAATAGGTACCAAAGCTACAGCTGGTTACTGTTTTCAACAGTGTTCAGTCACCATAATAGAGAATGTTCACATATTATGACGCTCAAACTCATGGCTGCCTTATTACTTGTCGCAGTCATACTATACTAATAAATTGATATAACACAATACCACGGTGGATAAAAACCCTGGTAACCAATAGAGTATTAGTGCTCTCAACATAAATTTGTTCCAATGCTACAGCTGATTACTGTGTTTCAACAGTTTTCAGTCACCATGACAGAGAATGTTGACCTATTCTGACTCTCAGACACATGGCTGCCTTATCTCCTGTCGCAGGCAATGTATGCAGATAGATCGATATAACACAGTACCATGGTAGAAGAAAACCTTGGTAACCAATAGAGTATTAGTACTCTCAACATAAATAGGTACCAAAGCTGCAGCTGTTTACTGTGTTTCAACACTTTTCAGTCGCCATGATAGAGCATCTTGACACATTCTCACTCTCAAACTCATTTGGGCCTTATCTCCTCTCGCAGTCATACTATACTTATAAATCGATATAACACAATACCACAGTAGAAGAAAACCCTGGTAACTAAAAGAGTATTAATACTCTCAACATAAATAGGTACCAAAGCTGCAGCTGTTTAGTGTGTGTTTCAACAGTTTTCAGTCAGCATGATAGAAAATCTTGACATATTCTCACTCTCAAACTCATGGCTGCCTTATCTCCTGTCGCAGTCATAGTATATTTATAAATTCCTATAACACAGTACCTCGGTTGAAGAAAACCCTGGTAACCAATAGAGTATTAGTACTCTCAATGTAAATAGGTACCAAAGCTACAGCAGTTTACTGATCTTTAACAATTTTCAATCAGCATGATAGAGAATCTTGACACATTCTCACTCTCAAACTCAGGGCTGCCTTATCTCCTGTTGCAGTCAATGTATACTTATATATCAATATAACACAGTGCCACGTTAGAAGAAAACCCTGGTAACCAATAGAGTATTAGTACTCTCAACATAAATAGGTACCAAAGCTGCAGCTGTTTAATGTGTTTCAACAGTTTTCAGTCAGCATGATAGAGAATCTTCACACATTCTCACTCTCAAACTCATGGCAGCCTTATCTCCTCTCGCAAGCATACTATACTTATAAATCGATATAACACATTATCACGGTAGAAGAAAACCCTGGTAACCAATAGAATATTAGTACTCTCAACATAAATAGGTACCAAAGCTACAGCTGTTTTCTGAGATTTAACATTTTTCAGTCAGCATGATAGAGAATCTTGACACATTCTCACTCTCAAACTCATGTCTGCCTTATCTCCTGTCGCAGTCATAGCATACTTATAAAACAATATAACACAATACCACGGTAGACGAAAACCCTGGTAACCAACAGAGTATTAGTACTCACAACATAAATAGGTACCAAAGATGCTGCTGTTTACTGTGTTTCAGCAGTTTTCAGTCACCATGACAGAGAATGTTGACCTATTCTGACTCTCAGACACATGGCTGCCTTATCTCCTGTCGCAGGCAATGTATACAGATAGATCGATATAACACAGTACCACAGTAGAAGAAAACCCTTGGTTACCAATAGAGTATTAGTACTCTCAACATAAATAGGTACCAAAGCTATAGCTGTTTACAGTGTTTCAACAGTTTTCAGTCGCCATGATAGAGCATCTTGACACATTCTCACTCTCAAACTCATTTCTGCCTTATCTCCTCACGCAGTCATACTATACTTATAAATCGATATAACACAATACCACAGTAGAAGAAAACCCTGGTAACTAAAAGAGTATTAATACTCTCAACATAAATAGGTACCAAAGCTGCAGCTGTTTACTGTGTGTTTCAACAGTTTTCAGTCAGCATGATAGAAAATCTTGACACATTCTCACTCTCAAACTCATGGCTGCCTTATCTCCTGTCGCAGTCATAGTATATTTATGAGTTCCTATAACACAGTACAACGGTTGAAGAAAACCCTGGTAACCAATAGAGTATTAGTACTCTCATCATAAATAGGTACCAAAGATGCTGCTGTTTACTGTGTTTCAACCGTTTTCAGTCGCCATGATACAGAATGTTGACCTATTCTGACTCTCAAAGTCATGGCTGCCTTATCTCCTGTCGCAGGCATTGTATACTTATAGATCGATATAACAGAGTACCACGGTAGAAGAAATCCCTGGTAACCAATAGAGTATTAGTACTCTCAAGATAAATAAGTCCCAAAGCTACAGCTGTTTACTGAGCTTTAACAATTTTCAGTCAGCATGACAGAGAATCTTGACACATTCTCACTCTAAAACTTGTGTCTTCCTTATCTCCTCTCGCAGTGATACTATACTTATAAATCGATATAACACAATACCACGGTAGAAGAGAACCCTGGTAACCAGCTGAGTATTAGTACTCTCAATGTAAATAGGTACCAAAGCTACAGCTGGTTACTGTGTTTCAACAGTGTTCAGTCACCATAATAGAGAATGTTGACATATTATGACGCTCAAACTCATGGCTGCCTTATTTCTTGCCGCAGTCAAACTATACTAATAAATTGATATAACATAATACCACGGTAGTAGAAGAAAACCCTGGTAACCAATAGAGTATTAGTTCTCTCAACATAAATAAGTACCAAAGCTATAGCTGTTTACTGTGTTTCAACAGTTTTCAGTCACCATGATAGAGAATGTTGACCTATTCTGACTTTCAAACTCATGGCTGCATTATCTCCTGTCGCAATCATAGTATACTTATAAATTGATATAACACAGTACCATGGTAGAAGAAAACCTTGGTAACCAATAGAGTATTAGTACTTTCAACATAAATAGGTACTAAAGCTGCTGCTGTTTACCGTACTTTAATTTTCAGTCAGAATGATAGAGAATCTTGACACATTCTCACTCTCAAACTCATGTCTGCCTTATCTCCTGTCGCAGTCATAGTATACTTATAAAACGATATAACACAATACCACGGTAGAAGAAAACCCTGGTAACCAACAGAGTATTAGTACTCGCAACATAAATAGGTACCAAAGATGCTGCTGTTTACTGTGTTTCAGCAGTTTTCAGTCACCATGACAGAGAATGTTGACCTATTCTGACTCTCAGACACATGGCTGCCTTATCTCCTGTCGCAGGCAATGTATACAGATAGATCGATATAACACACTACCACAGTAGAAGAAAACCCTTGGTTACCAATAGAGTATTAGTACTCTCAACATAAATAGGTACCAAAGCTATAGCTGTTTACAGTGTTTCAACAGTTTTCAGTCGCCATGATAGAGCATCTTGACACATTCTCACTCTCAAACTCATTTCTGCCTTATCTCCTCACGCAGTCATACTATACTTATAAATCGATATAACACAATACCACAGTAGAAGAAAACCCTGGTAACTAAAAGAGTATTAATACTCTCAACATAAATAGGTACCAAAGCTGCAGCTGTTTACTGTGTGTTTCAACAGTTTTCAGTCAGCATGATAGAAAATCTTGACACATTCTCACTCTCAAACTCATGGCTGCCTTATCTCCTGTCGCAGTCATAGTATATTTATGAGTTCCTATAACACAGTACAACGGTTGAAGAAAACCCTGGTAACCAATAGAGTATTAGTACTCTCATCATAAATAGGTACCAAAGATGCTGCTGTTTACTGTGTTTCAACCGTTTTCAGTCGCCATGATACAGAATGTTGACCTATTCTGACTCTCAAAGTCATGGCTGCCTTATCTCCTGTCGCAGGCATTGTATACTTATAGATCGATATAACAGAGTACCACGGTAGAAGAAATCCCTGGTAACCAATAGAGTATTAGTACTCTCAAGATAAATAAGTCCCAAAGCTACAGCTGTTTACTGAGCTTTAACAATTTTCAGTCAGCATGACAGAGAATCTTGACACATTCTCACTCTAAAACTTGTGTCTTCCTTATCTCCTCTCGCAGTGATACTATACTTATAAATCGATATAACACAATACCACGGTAGAAGAGAACCCTGGTAACCAGCTGAGTATTAGTACTCTCAATGTAAATAGGTACCAAAGCTACAGCTGGTTACTGTGTTTCAACAGTGTTCAGTCACCATAATAGAGAATGTTGACATATTATGACGCTCAAACTCATGGCTGCCTTATTTCTTGCCGCAGTCAAACTATACTAATAAATTGATATAACATAATACCACGGTAGTAGAAGAAAACCCTGGTAACCAATAGAGTATTAGTTCTCTCAACATAAATAAGTACCAAAGCTATAGCTGTTTACTGTGTTTCAACAGTTTTCAGTCACCATGATAGAGAATGTTGACCTATTCTGACTTTCAAACTCATGGCTGCATTATCTCCTGTCGCAATCATAGTATACTTATAAATTGATATAACACAGTACCATGGTAGAAGAAAACCTTGGTAACCAATAGAGTATTAGTACTTTCAACATAAATAGGTACTAAAGCTGCTGCTGTTTACCGTACTTTAATTTTCAGTCAGAATGATAGAGAATCTTGACACATTCTCACTCTCAAACTCATGTCTGCCTTATCTCCTGTCGCAGTCATAGTATACTTATAAAACGATATAACACAATACCACGGTAGAAGAAAACCCTGGTAACCAACAGAGTATTAGTACTCGCAACATAAATAGGTACCAAAGATGCTGCTGTTTACTGTGTTTCAGCAGTTTTCAGTCACCATGACAGAGAATGTTGACCTATTCTGACTCTCAGACACATGGCTGCCTTATCTCCTGTCGCAGGCAATGTATACAGATAGATCGATATAACACAGTACCACAGTAGAAGGAAACCCTTGGTTACCAATAGAGTATTAGTACTCTCAACATAAATACGTACCAAAGCTATAGCTGTTTACAGTGTTTCAACAGTTTTCAGTCGCCATGATAGAGCATCTTGACACATTCTCACTCTCAAACTCATTTCTGCCTTATCTCCTCTCGCAGTCATACTATACTTATAAATCGATATAACACAATACCACAGTAGAAAACCCTGGTAACTAAAAGAGTATTAATACTCTCAACGTAAATAGGTACTAAAGCTACAGCTGTTTACTGTGTTTCATCAGTTTTCAGTCACCATAATAGAGAATGTTGACATATTCTGACTCTCAAACTCTAATGGCTGCCTTATTACCTGTAGCAGTCATACTATACTAATAAATCGACATAACACAATAAAACGGTAGAAGAATCCACTGGTACCCAATAGACTATTAGTATTCTCAACATAACTAGGTACCAAAGCTACAGCTGTTTACTGTGTTTTCAACAGTTTTATGTCACCATAATAGAGAATGTTGACGTATTCTGACTCAAACTCATGGCTGCATTATTTCCTGTCGCAGTCATACTATACTTATAAATTGATATAACACAATACCACGGTGGAAAAAAACTCTGGTAACCAATAGAGTATTAGTACTCTCAACATAAATAGGTACCAAAGGTACAGCTGTTGACTGGGTTTCATCAGTTTTCAGTCACCATGATAGAGAATGGTCACCTATTCTGACTTTCAAACTCATGGCTGCCTTATCTCCTTTTGCAGTCATAGTATACTTCTAAATCGATATAACACAATACCACGGTGGAAAAAAACTCTGGTAACCAATAGAGTATTAGTACTCTCAACATAAATAAGTACCAAACCTACAGCTGTTTACTATGTTTCAACAGTTTTCAGTCACCATGATAGAGAATGTTGACCTATTCTGACTCTCAAACTCATGGCTGCCTAATCTCCTGTCACAGTCATAGTATACTTATAAATCGATATAACACAATACCACTGTAGAAGAAAACCCTGGTAACCAAGAGTATTAGTACTCTCAACATAAATAAGTACCAAAGCTACAGCTGTTTACTGTGTTTCAACAGTTTTCAGTCACCATGATAGAGAATGTTGACACATTCTCACTCTCAAACTCATTGCTGCCTTATCTCCTATTGCAATCATAGTATACTTATAAATCGATATAACACAGTACCGTGGTAGACGAAAACCCTGGTAACCAATACAGTATTAGTACTCTCAACATAAATAGGTACCAAAGCTGCAGCTGTTTACTGAGCTTTAACAGTTTTCCGTCACCATGACAGAGAATGTTGACCTCTTCTGACTCTCAAACTCATGGCTGCCTTATCTCCCGTCGCAGTCATAGTGTACTTATGAATCGATATAACACAATACCACGGTAGAAGAAAACCCTGGTAACCAACAGGGTATTAGTACTCTCAACATAAATTGGTACCAAAGCTACAGTTGTTTACTGAGCTTTAACAATTTTCAGTCCGCATGATAGAGAATCTACACACATACTCACTCTCAAACTCATGACTGCCTTATCTCCTCTCGCAGTCATACTATACTTATAAATCGGTATAACCAAATACCACGGTAGAAGAAAACCCTGGTAACCAATAGAGTATTGGTACTCTCAACATAAATAGGTACCAAAGCTACAGCTGGTTACTGTGTCTCAGCAGTCTTCAGTCATCATAATAGAGAATGTTGACATATTTTGACGCTCAAGCTCATGGCTGTCTTATTTCTTGTCGTAGTCATACTATACTAACAAATTGATATAACACAATACCACAGTGGATAAAAACTCTGGTAACCAATAGAGTATTAGTACTCTCAACATAAATAAGTACCAAAGCTACAGCTGTTTACTATGTTTCAACAGTTTTCAGTCACCATGATAGAGAATGCTGACCTATTCTGACTCTCAAACTCATGGCTGCCTTATCTCCTGTCACAGGCATTGTATACTTATAGATCGATATAACAGAGTACCACGGTAGAAGAAATCTCTGGTAACCAATAGAGTATTAGTACTCTCAACATAAATAAGTACCAAAGCTACAGCTGTTTACTGAGCTTTAACAATTTTCAGTCAGCATGATAGAGAATCTTGACACATTCTCACTCTAACAATCGTGTCTTCCTTATCTCCTCTCGCAGTGATACTATACTTATAAATCGATATAACACAATACCATGGTAGAAGAAAACACTGGTAACCAACAGACTATTAGCGCTCTCAATGTAAATAGGTACCAAAGCTACAGCTGGTTACTGTGCTTCAACAGTGTTCAGTCACCATAATAGAGAATATTGACATATTATGATGCTCAAACTCATGGCTGCCTTATTTCTTGTCGCAGTCAAACTGTACTAATAAATTGATATAGCACAAGACCACGGTGGATAAAAACCCTGGTAACCAATAGAGTATTGGTACTTTCAAGATAAATTAGTGCTCTCAGTGTAAATAGGTACTAAAGCTACAGCTGTTTACTGTGTTTCATCAGTTTTCAGTCACCATAATAGAGAATGTTGACATATTCTGACTCTCAAACTCTAATGGCTGCCTTATTTCCTGTCGCAGTCATACTATACTAATAAATCGACATAACACAATAACACAGTAGAAGAATCCACTGGTACCCAATAGACTATTAGTATTCTCAACATTACTAGGTACCAAAGCTACTGCTGTTTACTGTGTTTCAACATAAAATGGTACCAAAAAAAATGCACTGGTACCCGATAGACTATTAGTATTCTCAGCATAACTAGGTGCCAAAGCTACAGCTGTTTACTGCGTTTCATCAGTTTTCAGTCACCATAATAGAGAATGTTGACATATGCTGACTCAAACTCATGGCTGCCTTATGTCCTGACGCAGTCGTACAATACTTATAAATTGATATAACACAGTACCACGGTGGAAAAAAACCCTGGTAAAGAATAGAATATTCGTACTCTCAACATAAATAGGTACCAAAGCTACAGCTGGTTACTGTGCTTCAACAGTTTTCAGTCACCATGATAGCGAATGTTGACCTATTCTGACTCTCAAACTCATGGCTGCCTTAACTCCTGTCGCAGTCATATTATACTTATAAATTGATGTAACACAGTACCACGGTAGAGGAAAACCCTGGTAACCAATACAGTATTAGTACTCTCAACATATATAGGTACCAAAGCTACAGCTGTTTACTGTGTTTCATCAGTTTTCAGTCACCATAATAGAGAATGTTGACATATTCTGACTTTCAAACTCATGGCTGCCTTATCTCCTGTCGCAGTCATCGTATACTTATAAATCGATATAACACAGTACCACGATGGAAGAAAACCCTGGTAAGCAATAGAGTATTATTACTCTCAACATAAATAGGTACCAAAGCTACAGCTGTTTACTGAGCTTTAACAGTTTTCAGTTAGCATGATAGAGAATCTTGACACATGGCTGCCTTATCTCCTGTCACAGTCAATGTATACTTATAAATCGCTATATAACACAGCACCACGGTAGAAGAAAACCCAGGTAACCAATAGAGTATTAGTACTCTCAACATAAATAGGTACCAAAGCTGCAAGTGTTTATTGTGTTTCAACAGTTTTCAGTCACCATGACAGAGAATGTTGACTTATTCTGACTCTCAAACTCATGGCTGCCTTATCTCCTGTCGCAGTCATAGTATACTTATAAATTGATGTAACACAGTACCACGGTAGAAGAAAACCCTGGTAACCAATAGAGTATTAGTACTCTCAACATAAATAAGTACCAAAGCTACAGCTGGTTACTGTGTTTCAATAGTGTTCAGTTACCATAATAGAGATAATTGACATATTTTGACGCTCAAGCTCATGGCTGTCTTATTTCTTGTCGTAGTCATAGTATACTAACAAAATGATATAACACAATACCACTGTGGATAAAAACCCTGGTAACCAATAGAGTATTAGTGCTCTCAACATAAAATGGTACCAAAGCTACAGCTGTTTACTGTGTTTCAACAGTTCTCAGTCAGCATGATAGAGAATGTCGACGCATTCTCACTCTCAAACTCATGGCTGCCTTATCTCCTCTCGCAGTCAAACTATTCTTATAAATTGGTATAACACAATACCACAGTAGAAGAAAACCCTGGTAAACAATAGAGTATTAGTACTCTCAATATAAATAGGTACCAAAGCTACAGCTGTTTAGTGAGCTTTAACAGTTTTCAGTCAGCATGATAGAGAATCTTGACACATTCTCACTTTCAAACTCATGGCTGCCTTATCTCCTGTCGCAGTCATAGTATACGTATAAATCGATATTACACAGTACAACAGTAGAAGAAAACCCTGGTATCCAATAGAGTATTAGTACTCTTAACATAAATTGGTAGCAAAGCTACTGCTGTTTACTGTGTTTCAACATAAAATGGTACCAAAAAAAATGCACTGGTACCCGATAGACTATTAGTATTCTCAGCATAACTAGGTACCAAAGCTACAGCTGTTTACTGCTTTTCATCAGTTTTCAGTCACCATAATAGAGAATGTTGACATATTCTGACTCAAACTCATGGCTGCCTTATTTCCTGACGCAGTCGTACAATACTTATAAATTGATATAACACAGTACCACGGTGGAAAAAAACCCTGGTAAAGAATAGAATATTCGTACTCTCAACATAAATAGGTACCAAAGCTACAGCTGGTTACTGTGCTTCAACAGTTTTCAGTCACCATGATAGCGAATGTTGACCTATTCTGACTCTCAAACTCATGGCTGCCTTAACTCCTGTCGCAGTCATATTATACTTATAAATTGATGTAACACAGTACCACGGTAGAAGAAAACCCTGGTAACTAATAGAGTATTAGTACTCTCAACATGAATAGGTACCAAAGCTACAGCTGTTTACTGTGTTTCAACAGTTCTCAGTCACAATGATAGAGAATCTTGACACATTCTCACTCTCAAACTCATGGCTGCCTTATTTCTTGTCGCAGTCATACTATACTTATAAATTGATATAACACAATACCACGGTGGATAAAAACCCTGGTAACCATTAGAGTATTAGTACTCTCAACATAAATTGGTTGCAAAGCTACAGCTGTTTACTGTGTTTCAACTGTTTTCAGTCAGAATGATAGAGAATCTTGACACATTCTCACTCTCAAACTCATGGCTGCCTTATCTCCTCTCACAGTCATACTATACTTATAAATCGATATAATAAAATACCACGGTAGAAGAAAACCCTGATAACCAATAGAGTATTAGTACTCTCAACATAAATAGGTGCCAAAGCTACAGCTGTTTACTGTGTTTCATCAGTTTTCAGTCACCATGATAGCGAATGTTGACCTATTCTGACTCTCAAACTCATGGCTCCCTTCTCTCCTGTCGCAGTCATAGTATACTTATAAATCGATATAACACAGTACCACGATGGAAGAAAACCCTGGTAACTAATGGAGTATTAGTACTCTCAACATGAATAGATACCAAAGCTGCAGCTGTTTACTGAGCTTTAACAGTTTTCAGTCAGCATGATAGAGAATCTTGACACATTCTCACTCTCAAACTCATGGCTGTCTTATCTCCTGTCGCAGTCATAGTATACTTATAAATCGATATAACACAGTACCACGATGGATGAAAATCCTGGTAACCAATAGAGTATTAGTACTCTCAACATGAATAGGTACCAAAGCTACAGCTGTTTACTGTGTTTCAACAGTTTTTAGTCAGCATGACAGAGAATGTTGACCTATTCTGACTCTCAAACTCATGGCTGCCTTAACTCCTGTCGCAGTCATATTATTCTTATAAATCGATATAATAAAATACCACGGTAGAAGAAAACACTGGTAACCAATAGAGTATTTGTACTCTCAACATGAATAGGTACCAAAGCTTCAGCTGTTTACTGTGTTTCAACAGTTTTCAGTCACCATGACAGACAATCTTGATACATTTTGACTCTCAAACTCATGGCTGCCTTAACTCCTGTCAGCACTCTCACTCTCAAACTCATTACTGCTTTATCTCCTCTCGCAGTCATACTATACTTATAAATCGATATAATACAATACCCCAGTAGAAGAAAACCCTGGTAACCAAAAGAGTATTAGTACTCTCAACATAAATAGGTACCAAAGCTACAGCTGTTTACTGTGTTTCAACAGTGTTCAGTCACCATGATAGAGAATGTTGACATATTCTGACTCACAAACTCATGGCTGCCTTATTTCCGGTTGCAGTCATACTATACTTATAAATTGATATAACACTTAACCATGGTGGAAAAAACCCTGGTAAAGAATAGAGTATTAGTACTCTCAACATAAATAGGTACCAAAGCTACAGCTGGTTACTGTGTTTCATCAGTTTTCAGTCACCATGATAGCGAATGTTGACCTATTCTGACTCTCAAACTCATGGCTCCCTTCTCTCCTGTCGCAGTCATAGTATACTTATAAATCGATATAACACAGTACCACGATGGAAGAAAACCCTGGTAACTAATAGAGTATTAGTACTCTCAACATGAATAGGTACCAAAGCTACAGCTGTTTACTGTGTTTCAACAGTTCTCAGTCACAATGATAGAGAATCTTGACACATTCTCACTCTCAAACTCATGGCTGCCTTATTTCCGGTTGCAGTCATACTATACTTATAAATTGATATAACACTTAACCATGGTGGAAAAAACCCTGGTAAAGAATAGAGTATTAGTACTCTCAACATGAATAGGTACCAAAGCTACAGCTGTTTACTGTGTTTCAACAGTTCTCAGTCACAATGATAGAGAATGTTGACCTATTCTGACTCTCAAACTCATGGCTGCCTTAACTCCTGTCGCAGTCATATTATTCTTATAAATCGATATAATAAAATACCACGGTAGAAGAAAACACTGGTAACCAATAGAGTATTTGTACTCTCAACATGAATAGGTACCAAAGCTTCAGCTGTTTACTGTGTTTCAACAGTTTTCAGTCACCATGACAGAGAATGTTGACCTATTCTGACTCTCAAACTCATGGCTGCCTTATCTCCTGTCGCAGTCCTAGTATACTTATAAATTGATGTAACACAGTACCACGGTAGAAGAAAACCCTGGTAACCAATAGAGTATTAGTACTCTCAGCATAAATAGGTACCAAAGCTACAGCTGTTTGCTGTGTTTCATCAGTTTTCAGTCACCATAATAGAGAATGTTGACATATTCTGGCTTTCAAACTCATGGCTGCCTTATCTCCTGTCGCGGTCATAGTATACTTATAAATTGATATAACAGAATACCACGGTGGAAAAAAACCCTGGTAAAGAATAGAGTATTCGTATTCTCAACATAAACAGGTACCAAAGCTACAGCTGGTTGCTGTGTTTCAACAGTTTTCAGTCACCATAATAGAGAATGTTGACATATTCTAATGCTCAAACTCATGGCTGCCTTATTTCTTGTCGCAGTCATGCTATACTTATAAATTGATATAACACAATACCACGTTGGATAAAACCCTGGTAACCATTAGAGTATTAGTACTCTCAACATGAAGAGGTACCAAAGCTACAGCTGTTTACTGAGCTTTAACAGTTTTCAGTCAGCATGATAGAGAATCTTGACACATTCTCACTCTCAAACTCATGACGGCCTTATCTCCTCTCGCAGTCATAGTATACTTATAAAACGATATAACACAATACCACGGTAGAAGAAAACCCTGGTAACCAACAGAGTATTAGTACTCACAACATAAATAGGTACCAAAGATGCTGCTGTTTACAGTGTTTCAACAGTTTTCAGTCACCATGACAGAGAATGTTGACCTATTCTGACTCTCAGACACATGGCTGCCTTATCTCCTGTCGCTGTCATAGTATACTTATAAATCGATATAACACAATACCACAGTAGAAGAAAACCCTGGTAACTAAAAGAGTATTAATACTCTCAATATAAATTGGTACCAAAGCTGCAGCTGTTTACCGTGTTTCAACAGTTTTCAGTCACCATGATAGTGAATGTTGACCTATTCTGACTCTCAAACTCATGGCTGCCTTATCTCCTGTCGCTGTCATAGTATACTTATAAATCGGTATAACCAAATACCACGGTAGAAGAAAACCCTGGTAACCAATAGAGTATTAGTATTCTCAACATAAATGGGTACCAAAGCTACAGCTGTTTGCTGAGCTTTAACAGTTTTCAGTCAGCATGATAGAGAATCTTGACAAATTCTCACTCTCAAACTCATGTCTGCCTTATCTCCTGTCGCAGTCATAGAATACTTATTAATCGATATACCACAATACCACACTAGAAGAAAACCCTGGTAACCAACAGAGTATTAGTACTCGCAACATAAATTGGTACCAGAGCTTCAGCTGTTTACTGTGTTTCAACAGTTTTCAGTCACCATGACAGAGAATGTTGACCTATTCTGACTCTCAGACACATGGCTGCCTTATCTCCTGTCGCAGGCAATGTATACAGATAGATCGATATAACACAGTACCATGGTAGAAGAAAACCTTGGTAACCAATAGCGTATTAGTACTCTCAACATAAATAGGTACCAAAGCTGCAGCTGTTTACTGTGTTTCAACACTTTTCAGTCGCCATGATAGAGCATCTTGTCACATTCTCACTCTCAAACTCATTTCTGCCTTATCTCCTCTCGCAGTCATACTATACTTATAAATCGATATAACACAATACCACAGTAGAAGAAAACCCTGGTAACTAAAAGAGTATTAATACTCTCAACATAAATAGGTACCAAAGCTGCAGCTGTTTAGTGTGTGTTTCAACAGTTTTCAGTCAGCATGATAGAAAATCTTGACACATTCTCACTCTCAAACTCAGGGCTGCCTTATCTCCTGTCGCAGTCAATGCATACTTATATATCAATATAACACAGTACCACGTTAGAAGAAAACCCTGGTAACCAATAGAGTATTAGTATTCTCAACATAAATAGGTACCAAAGCTGCAGCTGTTTAATGTGTTTCAACAGTTTTCAGTCAGCATGATAGAGAATCTTCACACATTCTCACTCTCAAACTCATGGCAGCCTTATCTCCTCTCGCAGTCATACTA
This sequence comes from Pictodentalium vernedei, assembly GCA_031216915.1. Lineage (NCBI taxonomy): Eukaryota > Metazoa > Mollusca > Scaphopoda > Dentaliida > Dentaliidae > Pictodentalium > Pictodentalium vernedei. Next base: position 401,045,954 of record CM062296.1, read on the forward strand.
TACTTATAAATCGATATAACACATTACCACGGTAGAAGAAAACCCTGGTAACCAATAGAATATTAGTACTCTCAACATAAATAGGTACCAAAGCTACAGCTGTTTTCTGAGATTTAACATTTTTCAGTCAGCATGATAGAGAATCTTGACACATTCTCACTCTCAAACTCATGTCTGCCTTATCTCCTGTCGCAGTCATAGTATAGTTATAAAACGATATAACACAATACCACGGTAGAAGAAAACCCTGGTAACCAACAGAGTATTATTACTCGCAACATAAATAGGTACCAAAGATGCTGCTGTTTACTGTGTTTCAGCAGTTTTCAGTCACCATGACAGAGAATGTTGACCTATTCTGACTCTCAGACACATGGCTGCCTTATCTCCTCTCGCAGGCAATGTATACAGATAGATCGATATAACACAGTACCACATTAGAAGAAAACCCTTGGTTACCAATAGAGTATTAGTACTCTCAACATAAATAGGTACCAAAGCTATAGCTGTTTACAGTGTTTCAACAGTTTTCAGTCGCCATGATAGAGCATCTTGACACATTCTCACTCTCAAACTCATTTCTGCCTTATCTCCTCACGCAGTCATACTATACTTATAAATCAATATAACACAATACCACAGTAGAAGAAAACCCTGGTAACTAAAAGAATATTAATACTCTCAACGTAAATAGGTACCAAAGCTGCAGCTGTTTACTGTGTGTTTCAACAGTTTTCAGTCAGCATGATAGAAAATCTTGACACATTCTCACTCACAAACTCATGCCTGCCTTATCTCCTGTCGCAGTCATAGTATATTTATGAATTCCTATAACACAGTACAACGGTTGAAGAAAACCCTGGTAACCAATAGAGTATTAGTACCCTCATCATAAATAGGTACCAAAGATGCTGCTGTTTACTGTGTTTCAACCGTTTTCAGTTGCCATGATACAGAATGTTGACCTATTCTGACCCTCAAAGTCATGGCTGCCTTATCTCCTGTCGCAGGCATTGTATACTTATAGATCGATATAACAGAGTACCACGGTAGAAGAAATCCCTGGTAACCAATAGAGTATTAGTACTCTCAACATAAATAAGTACCAAAGCTACAGCTGTTTACTGAGCTTTAACAATTTTCAGTCAGCATGACAGAGAATCTTGACACATTCTCAGTCTAAAACTTGTGTCTTCCTTATCTCCTCTCGCAGTGATACTATACTTATAAATCGATATAACACAATACCACGGTAGAAGAGAACCCTGGTAACCAGCTGAGTATTAGTACTCTCAATGTAAATAGGTACCAAAGCTACAGCTGGTTACTGTGTTTCAACAGTGTTCAGTCACCATAATAGAGAATGTTGACATATTATGATGCTCAAACTCATGGCTGCCTTATTTCTTGTCGCAGTCAAACTATACTAATAAATTGATATAACATAATACCACGGTAGTAGAAGAAAACCCTGGTAACCAATAGAGTATTAGTTCTCTCAACATAAATAAGCACCAAAGCTATAGCTGTTTACTGTGTTTCAACAGTTTTCAGTCACCATGATAGAGAATGTTGACCTATTCTGACTTTCAAACTCATGGCTGCCTTATCTCCTGTCGCAATCATAGTATACTTATAAATTGATATAGCACAATACCACGGTAGAAGAAAACCCTGGTAACCAACAGAGTATTAGTACTCTCAGCATAAATAGGTACCAGAGCTACAGCTGGTTACTGTGTTTCAACAGTTTTCAGTCACCATAATAGAGAATGTTGACATATTCTGACTCTCAATCTCTAATGGCTGCCTTATTTCCTGTCGCAGTCATACTATACTAATAAATCGACATAACACAATACCACAGTAGAAGAATACACTGGTACCCGATAGACTGTTAGTATTCTCAACATAACTAGGTACCAAAGCTACAGCTGTTTACTGTGTTTTCAACAGTTTTAAGTCACCATAATAGAGAATGTTGACGTATTCTGACTCAAACTCATGGCTGCATTATTTCCTGTCGCAGTCATACTATACTTATAAATTGATATAACACAATACCACGGTGGAAAAAAGCTCTGGTAACCAATAGAGTATTAGTACTCTCAACATAAATAGGTACCAAAGGTACAGCTGTTGATTGGGTTTCATCAGTTTTCAGTCACCATGATAGAGAATGGTCACCTATTCTGACTTTCAAACTCATGGCTGCCTAATCTCCTGTCACAGTCATAGTATACTTATAAATCGATATAACACAATACCACTGTAGAAGAAAACCCTGGTAACCAAGAGTATTAGCACTCTCAACATAAATAAGTACCAAAGCTACAGCTGTTTACTGTGTTTCAACAGTTTTCAGTCACCATGATAGAGAATCTTGACACATTCTCACTCTCAAACTCATTGCTGCCTTATCTCCTGTCGCAGTCATAGTATACTTACAAATCGATATAACACAGTACCGTGGTAGACGAAAACCCTGGTAACCAATACAGTATTAGTACTCTCAACATAAATAGGTACCAAAGCTGCAGCTGTTTACTGAGCTTTAACAATTTTCAGTCAGCATGATAGAGAATGTTGACACATTCTCACTCTCAAACTCATTGCTGCCTTATCTCCTGTCGCAGTCATAGTATACTTACAAATCGATATAACACAGTACCACGATGGAAGAAAACCCTGGTGACCAATAGAGTATTAGTACTCGCAACATGAATAGGTACCAAAGCTACAGCTGTTTACTGTGTTTCAACCGTTTTCAGTCGCCACGATAGAGAATCTTGACACATTCTCACTCTCAAACTCATTTCTGCCTTATCTCCTCTGGCAGTCATGCTATACTTATAAATCGATATAACACAATACCACAGTAGAAGAAAACCCTGATAACCAAAAGAGTATTAATACTCTCAACATAAATAAGTATCAAAGCTACAGCTTTTTGCTGTGTTTCAACAGTTTTCCGTCACCATGACAGAGAATGTTGACCTCTTCTGACTCTCAAACTCATGGCTGCCTTATCTCCCGCCGCAGTCATAGTATACTTATAAATCGATATAACACAGTACCACGATGGAAGAAAACCCTGGTAACCAATAGTGTATTAGTACTCTCAACATAAATAGGTACCAAAGTTACAGCTGTTTACTGAGCTTTAACAGTTTTCAGTCAGCATGATAGAAAATCTTGACACATTCTCACTCTCAAACTCATGGCTGCCTTATCTCCTGTCGCAGTCATAGTATATTTATAAATTCATATAACACAGTACCACAGTTGAAGAAGAAAACCCTGGTAACGAATTACGTATTAGTACTCTCAACATAAATAGGTACCAAAGATGCTGCTGTTTACTGTGTTTCAACCGTTTTCAGTCACCATGATAGAGAATATTGACCTATTCTGACTCTCAAACTCATGGCTGTCTTATCTCCTGTCACAGGCATTGTATACTTATAGATCGATATAACAGAGTACCACGTAGAAGAAATCCCTGGTAACCAATACAGTATTAGTACTCTCAACATAAATAAGTACCAAAGGTACAGCTGTTTACTGAGCTTTAACAATTTTCAGTCATCATGATAAAGAATCTTGACACATTCTTACTCTAAAACTTGTGGCTTCCTTCTCTCCTCTCGCAGTGATACTATACTTATAAATCGATATAACACAATACCACGGTAGAAGAAAACCCTGGTAACCAACAGAGTATTAGTACTCTTAATGTAAATAGGTACCAAAGCTACAGCTGGTTACTGTGTTTCAACAGTGTTCAGTCACCATAATAGAGAATGTTGACATATTATGACGCTTAAACTCATGGCTGCCTTATTTCTTGTCGCAGTCAAGCTATACTAATAAATTGATATAACACAATACCACGGTGGATAAAAAAGCTGGTAACCAATAGAGTATTGGTACTCTCATCATAAATTGGTGCCAAAGCTACAGCTGTTTACTGTGTTTCAACAGTTTTATGTCAGGATGATAGAGAATCTTGACACATTCTCACTCTCTAACTCATGGCTGCCTTATCTCCTCTCGCAGTCATACTATACTTATAAATCGATATAACACAATACCACGGTAGAAGAAAACCCTGGTAACCAATAGAGTATTGGTGCTCTCAACATAAATAGGTACCACAACTTCAGCTGTTTACTGTGTTTCAACAGTTTTCATTCACCATGACAGACAATGTTGACCTGACTCTCAAACTCATGGCTGCCGTATCTCCTGTCGCAGTCATAGTATACTTATAAATCGATATAACACAGTACCACAGTAGACGAAAACCCTGGTAATCAATAGAGTATTAGTACTCTCAACATAAATAGGTACCAAAGCTACAGCTGTTTACTGTGTTTCAACAGTTTTCAGTCAGCAAGATAGAGAATGTTGACACATTCTCTCTCTCAAACTCATGGCTGCCTTATCTCCTCTTGCAGTCAAACTATACTTATAAATCGATATAACACAATACCATGGTAGTAGAAAACCCTGGTAACCAATAGAGTATTAGTACTCTCAACCTAAATAGGTTCCAAAGCTGCAGCAGTTTACTGAGCTTTAACAGTTTTCAGTCCGTGTGATAGAGAATCTTGACACATTCTCACTCTCAAACTCATGGCTGCCTTATCTCCTGTCGCAGTCTTAATATACTTATAAATCGATATAACACAGTACCACAGTAGAAGAAAACCCTTGGTAACCAATAGAGTATTAGTACTCTCAACATAAATAGGTACCAAAGCTATAGCTGTTTACTGTGTTTCAACAGTTTTCAGTCACCATGACAGAGAATGGTGAACTATTCTGACTCTCAAACTCATGGCTGCCTTATCTCCTGTTGCAGTCATAGTATACTCATAAATCGATATAACACAGTACCACGGTAGAAGAAAACCCTGGTAACCAATATAGTATTAGTACTCTCAACATAAATAGGTACCAAAGCTGCAGCTGTTTACTAAGCTTTGACAATTTTCAGTCTGCATGATAGAGAATCTTGACACATTCTCTCTCTCAAACTCATGGCTGCCTTATCTCCTGTCGCAGTCTTAGTATACTTATAAATCGATATAACACAATACCACGGTAGAAGAAAACCCTGGTAACCAACAGACTATTAGTACTCGCAACATAAATAGGTACCAAAGCTACAGCTGATTACTGTGTTTCAACAGTGTTCAGTCACTATAATAGAGAATGTTGACATATTTTGACGCTCAAGCTCATGGCTGTCTTATTTCTTGTCGTAGTCATACTATACTAACAAATTGATATAACACAATACCACGGTGGATAAAAACCCTGGTAACCAACAGACTATTAGTACTCTCAACATAAATAGGTACCAAAGCTACAGCTGGTTACTGTGTTTCCACAGTGTTCAGTCACCATAATAGAGAATGTTGACATATACTGATGCTCAAACTCATGGCTGCCTAATTTCTTGTCGCAGTCATACTATACTTATAAATTGATATAACACAATACCACGGTGGATAAAATGCCTGGTAACCATTAGGGTATTAGTACTCTCAACATAAATTGGTATCAAAGCTACAGTTGTTTACTGTGTTTCAACAGTTTTTAGTCACCATGATAGATAATGTTGACCTATTCTGACTCACAAACTCATGGCTGCCTTATCTCCTCTCGCAGTCAAACTATACTTATAAATCGATATAACACAATACCACGGTAGAAGAAAACCCTGGTAACCAATAGAGTATTAGTACTCTCAACATAAATAGGTACCAAAGCTACAGCTGTTTACTGTGTTTCATCAGTTTTCAGTCACCATGATAGGGAATGCTGACCTATTCTGACTTTCAAACTCATTTCTGTCTTATCTCATGTCGCAGTCATAGTATACTTATAAATCGATATAACACAGTACCACGATGGAAGAAAACCCTGGTTACCAATAGAGTATTAGTACTCTCAACATAAATAGGTACCAAAGCTACAGCTGTTTACTGTGTTTCAACAGTTTTCAGTCGCCATGATAGAGAATGCTGACCTATTCTCACTTTCAAAATCATGGCTGCCTTATCTCCTGTCGCAGTCATAGTATACTTATAATATAACACAGTACCACGGTTTTAGAAAACCCTCGTAACCAATAGAGTATTAGTACACTCAAAATAAATAGGTAGCAAAGTTTCAGCTGTTTACTGAGCTTTAACAGTTTTCAGTCAGCATGATAGAGAATCTTCACACATTCTCACTCTCAAACTCACGGCTGCCTTATCTCCTGTCGCAGTCATAGTATACTTATAAATCGATATAACATAGTACCACGGTAGAAGAAAACCCTGGTAACCAATAGAGTATTAGTACTCTCAACATAAATAGGTTCCAAAGCTACAGCTGTTTACTGAGCTTTAACAGTTTTCAGTCAACATGATAGAGAATCTTCACACATTGTCACTCTCAAATTCATGGCTGCTTTATCTCCTCTCGCAGTCATACTATACTTATAGATTGATATAACACAGTACCACAGTAGAAGAAAACCCTGGTAACCAATAGAGTATTAGTACTCTCAACATAAATAGGTACCAAAGCTACAGCTGGTTACTGTGTTTCAACAGCGTTCAGTCACCATAATAGAAAATGTTGACATATTATGACGCTCAAACTCATGGCCGCCTTATTTCTTGTCGCAGTCATACTATACTAATAAATTGATATAACACAATACCACGGTGGAAAAAAACCGAGGTAAAGAATATTGTATTAGTACTCTCAACATAAATAGGTACTAAAGCTACAGCTGGTTACTGTGTTTCCACAGTTTTCAGTCACCATAATAGAGAATGTTGACATATTCTGACTCTCAAACTCATGGCTGCCTTATCTCCTCTCAAAGTCATACTTTACTTATAAATCGATATAACACAATACCACGGTAGAAGAAAACCCTGGTAACCAACAGAGTATTAGTACTCTCAACATAAATAGGTACCAAAGCTACAGCTGGTTACTGTGTTTCAATAGTGTTCAGTCACCATAATAGATAATGTTGACATATTATGAAGCTGAAACTCATGGCTGCCTTATTTCTTGTCGCAGTCATGCTATACTTATAAAATGATATAACACAATACCACGGTGGATAAAAACCCTGGTAACCAATATAGTATTAGTACTCTCAACATAAATTGGTACCAAAGCTGCAGCTGTTTACTGTGTTTCAACAGATTTCAGTCAGCATGACAGAGAATCTTGACAAATTCTCACTCTCAAACTCATGGCCGCCTTATCCCCTCTCGCAGTCATACTATACACTTATAAACCGATATAACACAATACCATGGTAGAAAAAAACCCTGGTAACCAATAGAGTATTAGTACTTTCAACATAAATAGGTGCCAAAGCTACAGCTGTTTACTGTGTTTCAACAGTTTTTAGTCAGCATGATAGAGAATTTTGACACATTCTCACTCTCAAACTCATGGTTGCCTTATATCCTCTCGCAGTCATACTATACTAATAAATCGACATAACACAATACCACGGTAGAAAAATACACTGGTACCCGATAGTCTATTAGTATTCTCAACATAACTAGGTACCAAAGTTACAGCTGTTTGCTGTGTTTTCAACAGTTTTCAGTCACCACAATAGAGAATGTTGACATATTCTGACTCTCAAACTCATGGCTGCCTTATTTCCAGTTGCAGTCATAGTATACTTATAAATTGATATCACACAATACCACGGTGGAAAAAAACCGAGGTAAAGAATAGAGTATAAGTACTCTCAACATAAATAGGTACCAAAGCTACAGCTGGTTACTGTGTTTCCACAGTTTTCAGTCACCATAATAGAGAATGTTGACATATACTGATGCTCAAACTCATGGCTGCCTTATTTCTTGTCGCAGTCATACTATACTTATAAATTGATATAACACAATACCACGGTGGATAAAATCCCTGGTAACCATTAGAGTATTAGTACTCTCAACATAAATTGGTATCAAAGCTACAGTTGTTTACTGTGTTTCAACAGTTTTTAGTCACCATGATAGATAATGTTGACCTATTCTGACTCACAAACTCATGGCTGCCTTATCTCCTCTCGCAGTCAAACTATACTTATAAATCGATATAACACAATACCACGGTGGAAAAAACTCTGGTAACCAATAGAGTATTAGTACTCTCAACATAAATAGGTTCCAAAGCTACAGCTGTTTACTGTGTTTCATCAGTTTTCAGTCACCATGATAGAGAATGGTCACCTATTCTGACTTTCAAACTCATGGCTGCCTTATCTCCTGTCGGAGTCATAGTATACTTCTAAATCGATATAACACAATACCACGGTGGAAAAAAACCCTGGTAACCAAAAGAGTATTAGTACTCTCAACATAAATAAGTACCAAAGCTACAGCTGTTTACTGTGTTTCAACAGTTTTCAGTCACCATGATAGGGAATGTTGACCTATTCTGACTCTCAAACTCATGGCTGCCTTATCTCCTGTCGCAGTCATAGTATACTTATAAATTGATGTAACACAGTACCACGGTAGAAGAAAACCCTGGTAACCAATAGAGTATTAGTACTCTCAACATAAATAGGTACCAAAGCTACAGCTGTTTACAGTGTTTCATCAGTTTTCAGTCACCATAATAGAGAATGTTGACATATTCTGGCTTTTAAACTCATGGCTGCCTTATCTCCTGTCGCAGTCTTAGTATACTTATAAATCGATATAACACAGTACCACGATGGAAGAAAAGCCTGGTAAGCAATAGAGTATTAGTACTCTCAACATAAATAGGTACCAAAGCTACAGCTGTTTACAGTGTTTCATCAGTTTTCAGTCACCATAATAGAGAATGTTGACCTATTCTGACTCTCAAACTCAGGGCTGCCTTATCTCATATCGCAGTCAAAGTATACTTATATATCGATATAACACAGTACCACTGTAGAAGAAAACTCTGGTACCCAATAGAGTATTAGTACTCTCAACATAAATAGGTACCAAAGCTGCAGCTGTTTAATGTGTTTCAACAGTTTTCAGTCAGCATGATAGAGAATCTTCACACATTCTCACTCTCAAACTCATGGCTGCCTTATTTCCTGTCGCTGTCATACTATACTTATAAATTGATATAACACAATACCACGGTGGAAATAAATCCTGGTAAAGAATAGAGTATCCGTATTCTCAACATAAATAGGTACCAAAGCTACAGCTGGTTACTGTGTTTCAACAGTTTTCAGTCACCATAATGGAGAATGTTGACATATTCTGACTCTCAAACTCATGGCTGCCTTATTTCTTGTCGCAGTCGTACTATACTTATAAATTGATATAACACAATACCATGTTGGGTAAAAACCCTGCTTACCATTAGAGTATTCGTACTCTCAACATAAACTGGTACCAAAGCTACAGCTGTTTACTGTGTTTCAACAGTTTTCAGTCACCATGATAGCGAATGTTGACCTATTCTGACCCTGAAACTCATGGCTGCCTTATCTCCTGTCGCAGTCATAGTATACTTATAAATCGATATAACACAATATCACGGTAGAAGAAAACCCTGGTAACCAAAAGAGTATTAGTACTCTCAACATAAATAAGTACCAAAGCTACAGCTGTTTACTGTGTTTCAACAGTTTTCAGTCACCATGATAGCGAATGTTGACCTATTCTGACCCTGAAACTCATGGCTGCCTTATCTCCTGTCGCAGTCATAGTATACTTATAAATCGATATAACACAGTACCACGGTAGAAGAAAACCCTGGTAACCAATAGAGTTTTAGTACTCTCAACATAAAGGGGTACCAAAGCTTCAGCTGTTTACTGTGTTTCAACAGTTTTCAGTCACCATGACAGAGAATGTTGACCTGACTCTCAAACTCATGGCTGCCTTATCTCCTGTCGCAGGCATTGTGTACTTATAGATCGATATAACACAGTACCACGGTAGAAGAAAACCCTGGTAACCAATAGAGTATTAGCTCTCTCAACATAAATAAGTACCAAAGCTACAGCTGGTTACTGTGTTTCAATAGTGTTCAGTCACCATAATAGAGAATGTTGACATATTTTGACGCTCAAGCTCATGGCTGTCTTATTTCTTGTCATAGTCATACTATAGGAACAAAATGATATAACACAATACCACTGTGGATAAAAACCCTGGTAACCAATAGAGTATTAGTGCTCTCAACATAAAATGGTACGAAAGCTACAGCTGTTTACTGTGTTTCAACAGTTTTCAGTCAGCATGATAGAGAATCTTGACACATTCTCACTCAAACTCATGGCTTCCTTATCTCCTCTCGCAATCATACTATACTTCTAAATTGGTATAACACAAAATTCCACAGTTGAAGAAAACCCTGGTAAACAACAGAGTATTAGAACTCTCAACATAAATAGGTACGAAAGCTACAGCTGTTTACTGTGTTTCATCAGTTTTCAGTCAGCATGATAGAGAATGTCGACACATTCTCACTCTCAAACTCATGGCTGCCTTATCTCCTCTCGCAGTCAAACTATACATATAAATTGGTATAACACAATACCACAGTAGAAGAAAACCCTGGTAAACAATAGAGTATTAATACTCTCAATATAAATAGGTACCAAAGCTACAGCTGTTTACTGTGTTTCATCAGTTTTCAGTCAGCATGATAGAGAATCTTGACACATTCTCACTTTCAAACTCATGGCTGCCTTATCTCCTGTCGCAGTCATTGTATACGTATAAATCGATATTACACAGTACAACAGTAGAAGAAAACCCTGGTAACCAATAGAGTATTAGTACTCTTAACATAAATTGGTAGCAAAGCTACTGCTGTTTACTGTGTTTCAACATAAAATGGTACCAAAAAAAATGCACTGGTACCCGATAGACTATCAGTATTCTCAGCATAACTAGGTACCAATGCTACAGCTGTTTACTGCGTTTCATCAGTTTTCAGTCACCATAATAGAGAATGTTGACATATTCTGACTCAAACTCATGGCTGCCTTATTTTCTGACGCAGTCATACTATACTTATAAATCGATATAACACAATACCACGGTGGAAAAAAACCCTGGTAAAGAATAGAATATTCGTACTCTCAACATAAATAGGTACCAAAGCTACAGCTAGTTACCGTGCTTCAACAGTTTTCAGTCACCATGATAGCGAATGTTGACGTATTCTGACTCTCAAACTCATGGCTGCCTTCTCTCCTGTCGTAGTCATAGTATACTTATAAATCGATATAACACAGTACCACGATGGAAGAAAACCCTGGTAACTAATAGAGTATTAGTACTCTCAACATGAATAGGTACCAAAGCTACAGCTGTTTACTGTGTTTCAACAGTTCTCAGTCACAATGATAGAGAATCTTGACACATTCTCACTCTCAAACTCATGGCTGCCTTATTTCTTGTCGCAGTCATACTATACTTATAAATTGATATAACACAATACCACGGTGGATAAAAACCCTGGTAACCATTAGAGTATTAGTACTCTCAACATAAATTGGTTGCAAAGCTACAGCTGTTTACTGTGTTTCAACTGTTTTCAGTCAGCATGATACAGAATCTTGACACATTCTCACTCTCAAACTCATGGCTGCCTTATCTCCTCTCACAGTCATACTATACTTATAAATCGATATAATAAAATACCACGGTAGAAGAAAACCCTGGTAACCAATAGAGTATTAGTACTCTCAACATAAATAGATACCAAAGCTTCAGCTGTTTATTGAGCATTAACAGTTTTCAGTCAGCATGATAGAGTATCTTGACACATTCTCACTCTCAAACTCATGGCTGCCTTATCTCCTGTCGCAGTCATAATATACTTATAAATTGATATAACAAAATACCACGGTAGAAGAAAACCCTGGTAACCAATAGAGTAATAGTACTCTCAACATAAATAGGTACCAAAGCTACAGCTGTTTACTGTGTTTCATCAGTTTTCAGTCACCATGATAGAGAATGTTGACCTATTCTGACTTTCAAACTCATGGCTTCCTTATCTCCTGTCGCAGTCTCAGTATACTTATAAATCGATGCAACACAGTACCACGATGGAAGAAAACCCTGGTAACCAATAGAGTATTAGTACTCTCAACATAAATTGGTACCAAAGCTACAGCTGTTTACTGAGCTTTAACAGTTTTCAGTTGGCATGATAGAGAATCTTGGCACATTCTCACTCTCAAAGTCATGGCTGTCTTATCTCCTGTCGCAGTCATAGTATACTTATAAATCGATGCAACACAGTACCACGGTAGAAGAAAACCCTGGTAACGAATAGAGTATTAGTACTCTCAACGTAAAGAGGGACCAAAGCTGCAGCTGTTTACTGTGTTTTCAACAGCTTTCGGTCACCATAATGGAGAATGTTGACATATTCTGACTCTCAAACTCATGGCTGTCTTATCTCCTGTCGCAGTCATACTACACTTATAAATTCATATAACACAATACCACGTTTGAAGAAAACCCTGGTAACCAATAGAGTAATAGCAGTCTCAACATAAATTGGTACCAAAGCTACAGCTGTTAACTGTGTTTCAACAGTTTTCAGTCACCATGATAGAGAATGTTGACCTATTCTGACTCTCAAACTCATGGCTGCCTTATCTCCTGTCGCACTCATAGTATACTTATAAATTCATATAACAGAGTACCACGGTAGAAGAAAACCCTGGTAACCAATAGAGTATTACTACTCTCAACATAAATAGGTACCAAAGCTGCAGCTGTTTACTGTGTTTCAGCAGTTTGTTTTCAGTCAGCATAATAGAGAATCTTGACACATTCTCACTCTTAAACTCTTGGCTGCCTTATCTCCTGTTGCAGTCATAGTATACTTATAAAACGATATAACACAGTATCACGGTAGAAGAAAACCCTGGTAACCAATGGAGTATTAGTACTCTCAACATAAATAGGTACCAAAGCTGCAACTGTTTACTGTCTTTCAACAGTTTTCAGTCACCATGATAGAGAATGTTGACCTATTTTGACTCTCAAACTCATGGCTGCCTTATCTCCTGTCGCATTCATAGTATACTTATAAATCGATATAACACAGTACCACGGTAGAAGAAAACCCTGGTAACCAATAGAGTAATAGTACTCTCAACGTAAATAGGTACCAAAGCTATAGCTGTTTACTGTGTTTCAACAGTTTTTATTCAGCGTGATAGGGAATGTTGACATATTCTCACTCTCAAACTCTCATGGCTTCCTTATTTCCTGTGGCAGTCATACTGTACTAATTAATCGACATAACGCAATACCACGTGGAAAAAAAAACCCTGGTAACCAATAGAGTATTAGTACTCTCAACATAAATAGGTACCAAAGCTACAGCTGTTGACTGTGTTTCATCAGTTTTCAGTCACCATGATAGAGAATGTTGACCTATTCTGACTTTCAAACTCATGGCTGCCTTTTTTTCTCCTGTCACAGTCATAGTATACTTATGAATCGATATAACACAGTACCACGGTAGAAGAAAACCATGGTAACCAATAGAGTATTAGTACTCTCAACATAAATAGGTACCAAAGTTACAGCTGTTTGCTGAGCTTTCACAGTTTTCAGTCAGCATGATAGAGAATCTTGACACATTCTCACTCTCAAACTCATGGCTGCCTTATCTCCTGTCGCAGTCATAGTATACTTATAAATCGATATAACACAGTACCACGGTAGAAGACAACCCTGGTAACCAATAGAGTATTAGTACTCTCAACATAAATATGTACCAAAGCTACAGCTGTTTATTGAGCGTTAACAGTTTTCAGTCTGCACGATACAGAATCTTTTAACCATTCTCACTCTCAAACTCATGGCTGCCTTATCTCCTGTCGCAGTCATAGTATACTTATAAATTCATGTAACACAGTACCACGGTAGAAGAAAACTCTGGTAACCAATAGAGTATTAGTACTCTCAACATAAATAGGTACCAAAGCTGCAGCTGTTTACTGTCTTTTCAACAGTTTTCAGTCACCATAATGGAGAATGTTGACATATTCTGATTCTCAAACTCATGGCTGCCTTATTTCCACCTGCAGTCATACTATACTTATAAATTGATACAACACAATACCACGATAGAAGAAAACCCTGGTAACCAATAGAGTATTAGCACTCTCAACATAAATTGGTACCAAAGCTACAGCTGTTAACTGTGTTTCAACAGTTTTCAGTCACCATGATAGAGAATGTTGACCTATTCTGACTCTCAAACTCATGGCTGCCTTATCTTCTGTCGCAGTCATAGTATACTTATAAATTCATATAACACAGTACCACGGTAGAAGAAAAAAACCCTGGTAACCAATAGAGTATTAGTACTCTCAACATAAATAGGTACCAAAGCTGCAGCTGTTTACTGTGTTTCGACAGTTTGTTTTCAGTCAGCATGATAGAGAATCTTGACACATTCTCACTCTCAAACTCATGGCTGCCTTATCTCCTGTCGCAGTCATAGTATACTTATAAATTCATATAACACAGTACCACGGTAGAAGAAAACCCTGGTAACCACTAGAGTATTAGTACTCTCAACATAAATAGGTACCAAAGCTGCAGCTGTTTACTGTGTTTCAACATTTTGTTTTCAGTCAGCATGATAGAGAATCTTTACACATTCTCACTCTCAAACTCATGGCTGCCTTATCTCCTGTCACACCCATAGTATACTTATAAATTCATATAACACAGTACCACAGTAGAAGAAAACCCTGATAACCAATAGAGTATTAGTACTCTCAACATAAATAGGTACCAAAGCTGCAGCTGTTTACTGTGTTTCAACAGTTTGTTTTCAGTCAGCATAATAGAGAATCTTGCCACATTCTCACTCTCAAACTCATGGCTGCCTTATCTCCTGTCGCAGTCATAGTATACTTATAAATCGATATAACCAAGTACCACGGTAGAAGAATACCCTGGTAACTAATAGAGTAATAGTACTCTCAACGTAAATAGGTACCAAAGCTACACCTGTTTACTTTGTTTCAACAGTTTTTATTCAGCATGATAGAGAATGTTGACATATTCTCACTCTCAAACTCTCATGGCTTCCTTATTTCCTGTGGCAGTCATACTGTACTAATAAACATAACACAATACCACGTGGAAAAAAAAAACCCTGGTAACCAATAGAGTATTGGTACTCTCAACATAAATAGGTACCAAAGCTACAGCTGTTGACTGTGTTTCATCAGTTTTCAGTCCCCATGATAGAGAATGTTGACCTATTCTGACTTTCAATCTCATGGCTGCCTTATCTCCTGTCGCACTCATAGTATACTTATAAATTCATATAATACAGTACCACGGTAGAAGAAAACCTATACTTATAAATTCATATAACACAGTACCACGGTAGAAGAAAACCCTGGTAACCAATAGAGTATTACTACTCTCAACATAAATAGGTACCAAAGCTGCAGCTGTTTACTGTGTTTCAACATTTTGTTTTCTGTCAGCATGATAGAGAATCTTTACACATTCTCACTCTCAAACTCATGGCTGCCTTATCTCCTGTCGCACTCATAGTATACTTATAAATTCATATAACACAGTACCACGGTAGAAGAAAACCTATACTTTTAAATTCATATAACACAGTACCACGGTAGAAGAAAACCCTGGCAACCAATAGAGTATTACTACTCTCAACATAATTAGGTACCAAAGCTGCAGCTGTTTACTGTGTTTCAACAGTTCTCAGTCAGCATAATAGAGAATCTTGCCACATTCTCACTCTCAAACTCATGGCTGCCTTATCTCCTGTCGCAGTCATAGTATACTTATAAAACGATATAACTCAATACCACGGTACAAGAAAGCCCTGGTAACCAATGGAGTATAAGTACTCTCAGCATAAATATGTACCAAAGCTGCAACTGTTTAATGTGTTTCAACAGTTTTCAGTCACCATGATAGAGAATGTTGACCTATTCTGACTCTCAAACTCATGGCTGCCTTATCCCCTGTTGCAGTCATAGTATACTTATAAATCGATATAACACAGTACCATGGTAGAAGAAAACCCTGGTAACCAATAGGGTAATAGTACTCTCAACATAAATAGGTACCAAAGCTACAGCTGTTTACTGTGTTTCAACAGTTTTTATTCAGCATGATAGAGAATGTTAACATATTCTCACTCTCAAACTCTCATGGCTTCCTTATTTCCTGTGGCAGTCATACTCTACTAATAAATCGACATAACACAATACCACGTTGAAACCCCCCCCCCCCCCCCCCCCTGGTAACCAATAGAGTATTAATACTCTCAACATAAATAGGTACCAAAGCTACAGGTGTTGACTGTGTTTCATCTGTTTTCAGTCACCATGATAGAGAATGTTGACCTATTCTGACTTTCAAACTCATGGCTGCCTTTTCTCCTGTCACAGTCATAGTATACTTATCAATCAATATAACACAGTACCACGGTAGAAGAAAACCCTGGTAACCAATAGAGTATTAGTACTCTCAACATAAATAGGTACCAAAGCTGCAGTTGTTTACTGTGTTTCATCAGTTTTCAATCCCCATGATGGAGAATGTTGACCTATTGTGACTCTAAAACTCATGGCTGCCTTATCTCCTGTTGCAGACATTGTATACTTATAGATCGATATAACACAGTAC
Organism: Pictodentalium vernedei; assembly: GCA_031216915.1. NCBI lineage: Eukaryota > Metazoa > Mollusca > Scaphopoda > Dentaliida > Dentaliidae > Pictodentalium > Pictodentalium vernedei. The sequence continues at coordinate 401,062,654 of CM062296.1, forward strand.
CACGGTAGAAGAGAACCGTGGTAACCAATAGAGTATTAGTACTCTCAACATAAATAGGTACCAAAGCTGCAGCTGTTTACTGTGTTTCAACAGTTTGTTTTCAGTCAGCATGATCGAGAATCTTGACACATTCTCACTCTCAAACTCATGGCTGCCTTTTCTCCTGTCGCAGTCATAGTATACTTATAAATCGATATAACACAGTACCACGGTAGAAGAAAACCCTGGTAACCAATAGAGTATTAGTACTCTCAACATAAATAGGTACCAAAGCTGCAGTTGTTTACTGTGTTTTCAACAGTTTTCAGTCACCATAATGGAGAATGTTGACATATTCTGATTCTCAAACTCATGGCTGCCTTATTTCCACCTGCAGTCATACTATACTTATAAATTGATATAACACAATACCACGGTAGAAGAAAACCCTGGTAACCAATATAGTCCAGGCACATTAGACTTAAAAATGAGAAAGCAAGGAAAAAAATCGGAGAAAGCTGATTTTTTTATATGTTTCCGGGACACACATTGCGGATAAAGTGTGAAAAGTCCCCGCGAATCCGAGTTGAGCTTTTTTAGTTATAGCGTTTTTTTTATGAAAAAAAAAATTTTAAAAAAAATTCGACCCAGCTCCATATTTCTCATTCTTATTCGCCTTAGTAGGGTGAGAATCATAAATATCGTGCTGAATTATATTGAGAATACATATCCCCAACAGAAAATGCCAACTTTGTACCAATCCTCACACTCAATGGTGAAATATTCACAAAAATGTACAAAATTACGAAAAAAAAATTTATTGTTTTCATACACACAACAGTACACAACGTCCATTAAATCAAATCTACGACTACTTTGGGAGTTAAATTATATATCAAAAATTGCAGAAAAGCAGTAGCTTTATAATGATATATAACAATAGTCATTTATTCCATAATGAACTGGTGAAACGTGTGAAATATTAACCATACCCCCTAAACTCAAATTCAAGCGGCATCGACTTTTCTCATTCAAATACCGTATTATAGCATCATTGTTTCAATTTCCATGTTCGATTAAATCACATAATGTGGTGTTCGCCTACACTCAAGATGCATTGGCATGTAATGTGTGCACGCCCTTGATGTGTACTCATAAACAGATTTGTATTGTACAGACAACGCTCTTTAATTTGATGGAAAATAGCCTTGAACGACTTTCATCAGGAAACGCTTTGGTCTTTGACGCATGTTCTGAGAGTACCTTGCCCATCTTGGGCTGGATATATGCACATTGTCACATCATCAGATGATCATGAAACAAGTGATGTCGAGATTCTTCCCTTTATTAATTTTGATCCATCCAACCCGAGCACAATTTACACTGCTCTCATGTTTGCACAAACTGAATGTGAGAAACAGGGACTGAACGTTTGTCCAGTGACGTTTGACCAACCACTTTATATCAAAGCAGTGGAGATTGTGTCTTCATCAGATAAGTTGACAAAAGTTTTCGTTAGACTCGGCGGCTTATGATTATGTCATATTTAGGGGCAATTGGTTCGATCATGGCTGGTAGCGGCTTGGATGAACTTTGGGGGACTGTTTATGCTGGTGGGTCAATCCATCATTTGATCAGTGGTCATGCATATTCAAGAGCAGTTCGTGCCCATTTGCTAACACAAATTGCCATTACAAAACTTGTGTTTGAAGAAAGCCGAACACTAGATAACATAGACTGCACAGAAGTCAATGAAATATTCTGTGGACTTGACAGAGGTGACTGTACAACAGCTGACGCTGTCAATCAAGAAAGTGTCAACCATCTACTGTCAAAATTACACGAACTGCTCCAGAATGCGTCCGTAGGACGCACAGGAAAGCTTTGGGTACAATACTACGAGCAAATAGGTCTTCTCCAGTTGTTCTTGAGAGCAGAGCGCACAGGCGACTGGGAACTCCACACATATTGTGTTCGCAATATGATTCCAGTATTTCACACAGGTGGTCATTTTGCATACGCAAAAAGTTCTCATCTCTATTTGCAGCAGATGAATGAGCTAACAGAAATAATGCAACAGGATGATTTGAAGTTGTTCACTGAGAAAGGTTACTTTACCATAAGGCGCTCAGATAAATTCTGGGATGGGATATATTCTGATCAGACCATAGAACAGTGTTTAATGAGAATGTTCAAGCTCCCTGGTGGTCTCACACATGGCAGGGGAATAACGGATAGCACTGTTGCGAAATGGGTACATGGACTACCTCTTTGCCTTCCGATATGTAATGCTCTCGAAAATATTGTTCATGTTCACACTGGTCATGGCGAACAACATCGGGATCTCCGTCAAATTTCACAATTGACTGATGCCAATGATATCACCAAATTATTGAACTGGCTCAGAGTGCATTCCCCCTTTCAGAATAGAGATCCACTACAATTAGTCTCTATAGCGACCGGGCTTGTGGCCGACGAAACTGTGAACTGTGACCAAGTTCGCAAAATTGGTGAATGTTGCGTATCGAATGTTGTAAGCAAAACGTTCAACAGCATCAAACTACGACGTGTTGACACTGTGAAGTCTTTCGCATCGATGGCAAATAGCATCAAAGTCCGTGGAAGTAAGGTAGTGATTGACCCCACAATTCTGTTCAACCACATCACATGTGTTATTCAGTCACAAGCAGAGACGGAAGAGTATCTCAAATATGAACTCGCCCCGAAACCACCAGCATTGTTTGATTCTGCTGGAATGAGGAAGACACAGAAAAGCACGCTCGGTAAGATCCTCAAAACATACGGTTCCGAGCAAACTAAAATCCCAGAACATTCTCTGTTTGTTGTAGATGGTGGATTTTTATTGAGGGCAGTTGTATGGCCTAAACAGTCGTCATATAAGGACATATGTACATCATATTCCAATTATCTAGTGAGACATTTTGGGGTGAACGTCGTGGTTGTTTTTGATGGTTATGCTTGTACAATGTCGACAAAGGGCATGGAACAAGCCCGTAGATCTAAAGACAGGTATTCCATTGATATCAATATCTCACCCGAGTTACCAGCCACCACACCCCAATCCGATTTCCTTGCAAATGCCAAGAACAAAACCCAACTGATCGATCTTCTAATGCAGGAGCTATCTTCTATCAATATTCAGTCCAAGCAGGCCGAGGCTGATGCTGGTGTACTGATAGCCGAAACTGCACTTGACATCGCTCAAGATGACAACAATGTTGTCGTGGGAACAGACACAGACTTGTTAGTCATTCTTACCTCTCGAGTTCAACCGGGATGTAATATTCACATGATGTATTCCATTACCCGAAACTTACTAGTTTCAGTTAGTGAAATAGCAACCAAAATGAGTGACCATAGAAGCAACCTCCTTGTAGCACATTCTATAAGTGGTTGTGACACTACTTCTGCACTCTTTCGAGTTGGTAAGAAGAAAGTATTCAGTACAATTGTCTCCGATGTTACTAGCGACTCACAACAGTATGTCAACACAATTTTGGCGGATGACAGTACACCAAGTGCAGTAGCCGCTGCCGGGGAACAACTTCTCCTGATCTTATACGGGAGTAAAACTGTTTCCTCTCTCGACCAATATAGATATGTCGCTTACAAGCGTTATGTAGCAAAATCTAAACTGAATAAACCCATCGACCTAGCCTCACTCCCACCAAGCAGCGATGCTGCACAACAACATGTCTACAGATGTTATCTCCAGGTCCAACAATGGCTGGGCACTTCGCTTCCTCCGACGGATTGGGGGTGGTTGCTAGACAATGGACTTCTTGTGCCGACTGCAGCCACAAAGCCATGTGCCCCCGATAACCTACTGAATCTGATCAGTTGTGGTTGCAAGAGTGCTTGTACAAAAAGGTGTGGGTGTAAGAAGGCAGGACTCTCTTGCTCAGGTTTGTGTAACTGCAGTTCGGATTCTTGTAACAACCACAGAAACACTGTCCTGTCGGAAATTTCTGAGTTCGATGAATAATATGTATATAGGTCATGTCATTTCTGTATATAGCGTTGATAATAGTCAATGTAACTTAATCCATGTTGATTGATTTGTACATTCTGTAAATATTATTTATTGATCTAATGCTGCCAGACACAGATGTGTCTGTTCGGTCCCAAGCCCGAAAATAGTTGAGTTCTCATGCTGACGAATTTTATGCCAAAAGGGAAACTCGGCCAGAAGCAGAGGGGGTCTTCCATAATGTCTATTTTGTAAGCAATGATAAAAGTCTTCAAATGGTGGTGGATTTTTTATCGTCTGTCCAACTAACATCCCGTTCTGTACTACGACCCTTTGGGCAAATCCGTTAGGAAAATTATCATTTTTTGCCTAAATCCGATACTTTTCTGTGAATTTTCAATAATTTTTCGCAGAAATTGTCACAGAATGCACATTTTCCTCTAGGTAAATGTATATTAGACATTATGTAGCTCGAAATACGCGTAAACAAAAAATACAGTTGGATCAATTCGAGGTTACAAAGTTTGTGCGATTTTTTAAAATTTTTTTCAAACGCGTTTTCGAAAAAAGACTGTAGAAAAAAAAGATCAACTGGGATTTTAGGGGACTTTTGTCCAATCGTTCAGTGACATGTACTCGACATTTCCTGAAAAAATCAGCTTTCTCCAATTTTTTTCCCTAGTGAAACCTAATGTTCTTGGGCTAATAGAGTATTAGCTCGCTCAACATAAATTGGTACCAAAGCTACAGCTGTTAACTGTGTTTCAACAGTTTTCAGTCACCATGATAGAGAATGTTGACCTATTCTGACTCTCAAAGTCATGGCTGCCTTATCTCCTGTCGCAGTCATTGTATACTTATAAATTCATATAACACAGTACCACGGTAGAAGAAAACCCTGGTAACCAATAGAGTATTAGTACTCTCAACATAAATAGGTACCAAAGCTGCAGCTGTTTACTGTGTTTCAACAGTTTGTTTTCAGTCAGCATGATAGAGAATCTTGACACATTCTCACTCTCAAACTCATGGCTGCCTTATCTCCTCTCGCAGTCATAGTATACTTATAAATTCATATAACATAGTACCACGGTAGAAGAAAACCCTGGTAACCAATAGAGTATTAGTACTCTCAACATAAATAGGTACCAAAGTTACAGCTGCTTACTGAGCGTTAACAGTTTTCAGTCAGCATGATAGAGAATCTTGACACATTCTCACTCTCAAACTCATGGCTGCCTAATCTCCTGTCGCAGTCATAGTATACTTATAAATCGATATAACACAGTACCACGGTGGAAGAAAACCCTGGTAACCAATAGAGTATTAGTACTCTCAACATAAATATGTACCAAAGATACAGCTGTTTACTGAGCATTAACAGTTTTCAGTCAGCATGATAGAGAATCTTGATACATTCTCACTCTCAAACTCATGGCTGCCTTATCTCCTGTCGCAGTCATAGTGTACTTATAAATCGATTTAACACAGTACCACGGTAGAAAAAAACCCGGGTAACCAATTGAGTATTAGGACTCTCGACATAAATAGGCACCAAAGCTACAGCTGTTTACTGAGCTTTAACAGTTTTCAGTCAGCATGATAGAGAATCTTTTAACCATTCTCACTCTCAAACTCATGCCTGCCTTATCTCCTGTCACAGTCATAGTATGCTTATAAATTCATATAACACAGTACCACGGTAGAAGAAAACCCTCGTAACCAATAGAGTATTAGTACTCCCAACATAAATAGGTACCAAAGCTACAGCTGTTGACTGTGTTTCATCAGTTTTCAGTCCCCATGATAGAGAATGTTGACCTATTCTGACTTTCAAACTGATGGCTGCCTTATCTCCTGTCACAGTCATAGTATACTTATCAATCGATATAACACAGTACCACGATGGAAGAAGACCCTGGTAACCGATAGAGTATTAGTACTTTCAACATAAATAGGTACCGAACCTACAGCTGTTTACCATGTTTCATCAGTTTTCAGTCCCCATGATAGAGAATGTTGACCTATTCTGACACTCAAGCTCATGGCTGCCTTATCTCCTGTTGCAGACATTGTATACTTATAGATCGATATAACACAATACCATGGTAGAAGAAAACCGTGGTAACCAATAGAGTATTAGTACTCTCAACATAAATAGGTACCAAAATTACAGCTGTTTTCTGAGCTTTAACAGTTTTCAGTCAGCATGATAGAGAATCTTGACACATTCTAACTCTCAAACTCATGGCTGCCTTATCTCCTGTTGCAGTCATAGTACACTTATAAATCGATATAACACAGTACCACGGTAGAAGAAAACCCTGGTAACCAATAGAGTATTAGTACTCTCAACATAAATAGGTACCTAAGCTGCAGCTGTTTACTGTGTTTTCAACAGTTTTCAGTCACCATAATGGAGAATGTTGATATATTCTGATGCTCAAACTCATGGCTGCCTTATTTCCACCTGCAGTCATACTATACTTATAAATTGATATAACACAATACGATGGTAAAAGAAAACCCTGGTAACCAATAGAGTATTAGCACTCTCAACATAAATTGGTACCAAAGCTACAGCTGTTTACTGTGTTTCAAGTATACTTATAAATTCATATAACACAGTACCACGGTAGAAGAAAACCCTGGTAACCAATAGAATATTAGTACTCTCAACATAAATAGGTACCAAAGCTGCAGCTGTTTACTGTGTTTCAGCAGTTTGTTTTCAGTCAGCATGATAGAGAATCTTGACACATTCTTATTCTCAAACTCATGGCTGCCTTATCTCCTGTCGCAGTCATAGTGTACTTATAAATTCATATAACACAGTACCACTGTAGAAGAAAACCCTGGTAACTAATAGAGTATTAGTACTCTCAACATAAATAGGTACCAAAGCTGCAGCTGTTTACTGTGTTTCAGCAGTTTGTTTTCAGTCAGCATGATAGAGAATCTTGACACATTCTCACTCTCAAACTCATGGCTGCCTTATCTCCTCTCGCAGTCATAGTATACTTATAAATTCATATAACACAGTACCACGGTAGAAGAAAACCATGGTAACCAATAGAGTATTAGTGCTCTCAACATAAATAGGTACCAATGCTACAGCTGCTTACTGAGCTTTAACAGTTTTCAGTCAGCATGATAGCGAATCTTGACACATTCTCACTCTCAAACTCATGGCTGCCTTATCTCCTGTCGCAGTCGTAGTATACTTATAAATCGATATAACACAGTACCACGGTTGAAGAAAACCCTGGTAACCAATAGAGTATTAGTACTCTCAACATAAACATGTACCAAAGCTACAGCTGTTTACTGAGCGTTAACAGTTTTCAGTCAGCATGATAGAGAATCTAACCATTCTCACTCTCAAACTCATGGCTGCCTTATCTCCTGTCGCAGTCATAGTATACTTATAAATTCATATAACACAGTACCACGGTAGAAGAAAACCCTGGTAACCAATAGAGTATTAGTACTCCCAACATAAATAGGTACCAAAGCTACAGCTGTTTACTGTTTTTCATCAGTTTTCCGTCACCATGATAGAGAATGTTGACCTATTCTGACTTTCAAACTCATGGCTGCCTTATCTCCTGTCGCAGTCATAGTATACTTATAAATTCATATAACACAGTACCACGGTAGAAGAAAACCCTGGTAACCAATAGAGTATTAGGACTCTCGACATAAATATGCACCAAAGATACAGCTGTTTACTGAGCGTTAACAGTTTTCAGTCAGCATGATAGAGAATCTTGACACATTCTCACTCTCAAACTCATGGTTGCCTTATCTCCTGTCGCAGTCATAGTGTACTTATAAATCGATATAACACAGTACCACGGTAGAAAAAACCCTGGTAACCAATAGAGTATTAAGACTCTCGACATAAATAGGCACCAAAGCTACAGCTGTTTCCTGAGCTTTAACAGTTTTCAGTCAGCATGATAGAGAATGTTGACCTATTCTGACACTCAAACTCATGGCTGCCTTCAACAGTACCACGATGGAAGAAAACCCTGGTAACCAATACAGTATTAGTACTCTCAACATAAATAGGTACCAAAGCTGCAGCTGTTTACTGTGTTTCAACATTTTGTTTTCAGTCAGCATAATAGAGAATCTTTACACATTCTCACGCTCAAACTCATGGCTGCCTTATCTCCTGTCGCACTCATAGTATACTTATAAATTCATATAACACAGTACCACTGTAGAAGAAAACCCTTGTTACCAATTGAGTATTACTCCTCTCAACATAAATAGATACCAAAGCTGCAGCTGTTTACTGTGTTTCAACAGTTTGTTTTCAGTCAACATGATAGAGAATCTTGACACATTCTCACTCTGAAACTCATGGCTGCCTTATCTCCTGTTGCAGTCATAGTATACTTATAAATCGATATAACACAGTACCACGGTAGAAAAAACCCTGGTAACCAATAGAGTATTAAGACTCTCGACATAAATAGGCACCAAAGCTACAGCTGTTTCCTGAGCTTTAACAGTTTTCAGTCAGCATGATAGAGAATCTTGACACATTCTGACTTTCAAACTCATGGCTGCCTTTTCTCCTGTCACAGTCATAGTATACTTATCAATCGATTTAACACAGTACCACGATGGAAGAGAACCCTGGTAACCGATAGAGTATTAGTACTCTCAACATAAATAGGTACCAAAGCTACAGCTGTTTACTGTGTTTCATCAGTTTTCAGTCCCCATGATAGAGGATGTTGACCTATTCTGACACTCAAACTCATGGCTGCCTTATCTCCTGTTGCGGACATTGTATACTTACAGATCGATATAACACAGTACCACGGTAGAAGAAAACCGTGGTAACCAATAGAGTATTAGTACTCTCAACATAAATAGGTACCAAAGCTGCAGCTCTTTACTGTGTTTCAACATTTTGTTTTCAGTCAGCATGATAGAGAATCTTGACAAATTCTCACTCTCAAACTCATGGCCGCCTTATCTCCTGTCGCAGTCATAGTATAGTTATAAATTCATATAACACAGTACCACAGTAGAAGAAATCCCTGGTAACCACTAGAGTATTAGTACTCTGAACATAAATAGGTACCAAAGCTGCAGCTGTTTACTGTGTTTCAACATTTTGTTTTCAGTCAGCATGATAGAGAATCTTTACACATTCTCACGCTCAAACTCATGGCTGCCTTATCTCCTGTCACACTCATAGTATACTTATAAATTCATATAACACAGTACCACTGTAGAAGAAAACCCTTGTTACCAATAGAGTATTACTCCTCTCAACATAAATAGATACCAAAGCTGCAGCTGTTTACTGTGTTTCAACAGTTTGTTTTCAGTCAACATGATAGAGAATCTTGACACATTCTCACTCTGAAACTCATGACTGCCTTTTCTCCTGTCACAGTCATAGTATACTTATCAATCGATATAACACAGTACCACGATGGAAGAGAACCCTGGTAACCAAAAGAGTATTAGTACTCTCAACATAAATAGGTACCAAAGCTACAGCTGTTTACTGTGTTTCATCAGTTTTCAGTCCCCATGATAGAGAATGTTGACCTATTCTGACACTCAAACTCATGGCTGCCTTATCTCCTGTTGCAGACATTGTATACTTATAGATCGATATAACACAGTACCACGGTAGAAGAAAACTGTGGTAACCAATAGAGTATTAGTACTCTCAACATAAATAGGTACCAAAGTTAGAGCTGTTTACTGAGCTTTAACAGTTTTCATTCAGCATGATGGAGAATCTTGACACATTCTCACTCTCAAACTCATGGCTGCCTTATCTCCTGTCGTAGTCATAGTATACTTATAAATCGATACAACACAGTACCACGGTAGAAGAAAACCCTGGTATCCAATAGAGTATTAGTACTCTCAACATAAATAGGTACCAAAGCTGCAGCTGTTTACTGTGTTTTCAACAGTTTTCAGTCACCATAATGGAGAATGTTGACATATTCGGATTCTCAAACTCATTGCTGCCTTATTTCCACCTGCAGTCATACTATATTTATAAAATGATATAACACAATACCACGGTAGAAGAAAACCCTGGTAACCAATAGGTTATTAGCACTCTCAACATGAATTGGTACCAAAGCTACAGCTGTTAACTGTGTTTCAACAGTTTTCAGTCACCATGATAGAGAATGTTGACCTATTCTGACTCTCAAACTCATGGCTGCCTTATCTCCTGTTGCAGTCATAGTATACTTATAAATTCATATAACACAGTACCACGGTAGAAGAAAACCCTGGTAATCAATAGAGTATTAGTACTCTCAACATAAATAGGTACCAAAGCTGCAGCTGTTTTCTGTGTTTCATCAGTTTGTTTTCAGTCAGCATGATAGAGAATCTTGACACATTCTCACTCTCAAACTCATGGCTGCCGTATCTCCTGTCGCAGTCATAGTATACTTATAAATTCATATAACACAGTACCATGGTAGAAGAAAACCCTGGTAACCACTAGAGTATTAGTACTCTCAACATAAATAGGTACCAAAGCTGCAGCTGTTTACTGTGTTTCATCAGTTTTCAGTCCCCATGATAGAGAATGTTGACCTATTCTGACTCTCAAACTCATGGCTGCCTTATCTCCTGTTGCAGACATTGTATACTTATAGATCGATATAACACAGTACCACGGTAGAAGAAAACCGTGGTAACAAATAGAGTATTAGTACTCTCAACATAAATAGGTACCAAAGTTACAGCTGTTTACTGGGCTTTAACAGTTTTCAGTCAGCATGATAGAAAATCTTGACACATTCTCACTCTCAAACTCATGGCTGCCTTATCTCCTGTCGCAGTCATAGTATACTTATAAATCGATATAACACAGTACCACGGTAGAAGAAAACCCTAGTAACCAATAGAGTATTAGTACTCTCAACATAAATAGGTACCAAAGTTACAGCTGTTTACTGAGCTTTAACAGTTTTCAGTCAGCATGATAGAGAATCTTGACACATTCTCACTCTCAAACTCATGGCTGCCTTATCTCCTGTCGCAGTCATAGTATACTTATAAATCGATATAACACAGTTCCACGTAGAAGAAAACCCTGGTAACCAATAGAGTATTAGTACTCTCAACATAAACATGTACCAAAGCTACAGCTGTTTACTGAGCGTTAACAATTTTCAGTCAGCATGATAGAGAATCTTGACACATTCTCAGTCTCAAACTCATGGCTGCCTTATCTCCTGTCGCAGTCATAGTGTACTTATAAATCGATATAACACAGTACCACGGTAGAAAAAACCCTGGTAACCAATAGAGTAGGACTCTCAACATAAATAGGCACCAAAGCTACAGCTGTTTACTGAGCTTCAACAGTTTTCAGTCAGCATGATAGAGAATCTTTTAACCATTCTCACTCTCAAACTCATGGCTGCCTTATCTCCTGTCGCAGTCATAGTATACTTATAAATTCATATAACACAGTACCATGGTAGAATAAAACCCTGGTAACCAATAGAGTATTAGTACTCTCAACATAAATAGGTGCCAAAGCTACAGCCGTTTACTGTGTTTCATCAGTTTTCCGTCACCATGATAGAAAATGTTGACCTATTTTGACTTTCAAACTCATGTCTGTCTTATCTCCTGTCGCAGTCATAGTATACTTATAAATCGATATAACACAGTACCACGATGGAAGAAAACCCTGGTAACCAATACAGTATTAGTACTCTCAACATAAATAGGTACCAAAGCTGCAGCTGTTTACTGTGTTTCAACAGTTTGTTTTCAGTCAGCATGATAGAGAATCTTGACACATTCTCACTCTCAAACTCATGGCTGCCTTATCTCCTCTCGCAGTCATAGTATACTTATAAATTCATATAACACAGCACCACGGTAGAAGAAAACCCTGGTAACCAATAGAGTATTAGTACTCTCAACATAAATAGGTACCAAAGCAACAGCTGTTAACTGTGTTTTCAACAGTTTTCAGTCACCATAATGGAGAATGTTGACATATTCTGATTCTCAAACTCATGGCTGCCTTATCTCCTGTCGCAGTCATAGTATACTTATAAATTCATATAGCACAGTACCACGGTAGAAGAAAACCCTGGTAACCAATAGAGTATTAGTACTCTCAACATAAATAGGTAACAAAGCTGCAGCTGTTTACTCTGTTTCAACAGTTTGTTTTCAGTCAGCATGATAGAGATCTTGCCACATTCTCACTCTCAAACTCATGGCTGCCTTATCTCCTGTCGCAGTCATAGTATACTTATAAATCGATATAACACAGTACCACGGTAGAAGAAAACCCTGGTAACCAATAGAGTATTAGTACTCTCAACATAAATAGGTACCAAAGTTACAGCTGCTTACTGAGCTTTAACAGTTTTCAGTCAGCATGATAGAGAATCTTGACACATGCTCACTCTCAAACTCATGGCTGCCTTATCTCCTGTCGCAGTCATAGTGTACTTATAAATCGATATAACACAGTACCACGGTAGAAAAAAGCCTGGGTAACCAATAGAGTATTAGGACTCTCGACATAAATAGGCACCAAAGCTACAGCTGTTTACTGAGCTTTAACAGTTTTCAGTCAGCATGATAGAGAATCTTTTAACCATTCTCACTCTCAAACTCATGGCTGCCTTATCTCCTGTTGCAGTCATAGTATACTTCTAAATTCATATAACACAGTACCACGGTAGAAGAAAACCCTGGTAACCAATAGAGTATTAGTACTCCCAACATAAATAGGTACCAAAGCTACAGCTGTTTACTGTGTTTAATCAGTTTTCAGTCCCCATGATAGAGAATGTTGACCTATTCTGACTTTCAAACTGATGGCTGCCTTTTCTCCTCTCGCAGTCATAGTATACTTATCAATCGATATAACACAGTACCACGATGGAAGAAGACCCTGGTAACCGATAGAGTATTAGTACTCTCAACATAAATAGGTACCAAACCTACAGCTGTTTACTATGTTTCATCAGTTTTCAGTCCCCATGATAGAGGATGTTGACCTATTCTGACACTCAAACTCATGGCTGCCTTATCTCCTGTTGCAGACATTGTATACTTATAGATCGATATAACACAATACCATGGTAGAAGAAGACTGTGGTAACCAATAGAGTATTAGTACTCGCAACATAAATAGGTACCAAAATTACAGCTGTTTTCTGAGCTTTAACAGTTTTCAGTCAGCATGATAGAGAATCTTGACACATTCTCACTCTCAAACTCATGGCTGCCTTATCTCCTGTCGCAGTCATAGTATACTTATAAATCGATATAACACAGTACCACAGTAGAAGAAAACCCTTGTAACCAATAGAGTATTAGTACTTTCAACATAAATAGGTACCAAAGCTGCAGCTGTTTACTGTGTTTTCAACAGTTTTCAGTCACCATAATGGAGAATGTTGACATATTCTGATTCTCAAACTCATGGCTGCCTTATTTCCACCTGCAGTCATACTATACTTATAAATTGATATAACACAATACCACGGTAGAAGAAGACCCTGGTAACCAATAGAGTATTAGCACTCTCAACATCAATTGGTACCAAGGCTACAGCTGTTTACCGTGTTTCAACAGTTTTCAGTCACCATGATAGAGAATGTTGACCTTTTCTGACTCTCAAACTAATGGCTGCCTTATCTCCTGTCGCACTAATAGTATACTTATCAATCGATATAACACAGTACCACAATGGAAGAAAACCCTGGTAACCGATAGAGTATTAGTACTCTCAACATAAATAGGTACCAAAGCTACAGCTGTTAACTGTGTTTCAACAGTTTTCAGTCACCATGATAGAGAATGTTGACCTATTCTGACTCTCAAACTCATGGCTGCCTTATCTCCTGTTGCAGTCATAGTATACTTATAAATTCATATAACACAGTACCACGGTAGAAGAAAACCCTGGTAATCAATAGAGTATTAGTACTCTCAACATAAATAGGTACCAAAGCTGCAGCTGTTTTCTGTGTTTCATCAGTTTGTTTTCAGTCAGCATGATAGAGAATCTTGACACATTCTCACTCTCAAACTCATGGCTGCCGTATCTCCTGTCGCAGTCATAGTATACTTATAAATTCATATAACACAGTACCATGGTAGAAGAAAACCCTGGTAACCACTAGAGTATTAGTACTCTCAACATAAATAGGTACCAAAGCTGCAGCTGTTTACTGTGTTTCATCAGTTTTCAGTCCCCATGATAGAGAATGTTGACATATTCTGATTCTCAAACTCATGGCTGCCTTATTTCCACCTGCAGTCATACTATCCTTATAAATTGATCTAACACAATACCACGGTAGAAGAAAACCCTGGTAACCAATAGAGTATTAGTACTCTCAACATAAATAGGTTCCAAATCTACAGCTGTTGACTGTGTTTCATCAGTTTTCAGTTACCATGATAGAGAAGTTGACCTATTCTGACTTTCAAACTGATGGCTGCCTTTTCTCCTGTCACAGTCATAGTATACTTATCAGTCGATATAACACAGTACCACAATGGAAGAAAACCCTGGTAACCGATAAAATATTAGTACTCTCAACATAAATAGGTACCAAAGCTACAGCTGTTTACTGTGTTTCATCAGTTTTCAGTCCCCATGATAGAGAATGTTGACCTATTCTGACACTCAAACTCATGGCTGCCTTATCTCCTGTTGCAGACATTGTATTCTTATAGATCGATATAACACAGTACCACGTTAGAAGAAAACTGTGGTAACCAATAGAGTATTAGTACTCTCAACATAAATAGGTACCAAAGTTACAGCTGTTTACTGAGGTTTAACAGTTTTCAGTCAGCATGATGGAGAATCTTGACACATTCTCACTCTCAAACTCATGGCTGCCTTATCTCCTGTCGTAGTCATAGTATACTTATAAATCGATATAACATAGTACCACGGTAGAAGAAAACCCTGGTAACCAATAGAGTATTAGTACTCTCAACATAAATAGGTACCAAAGCTGCAGATGTTTACTGTGTTTCAACAGTTTGTTTTCAGTCAGCATGATAGAGAATCTTGACAAATTCTCACTCTCAAACTCATGGCTGCCTTATCTCCTGTCACAGTCATAGTATACTTATAAATTCATATCACACAGTACCACAGTAGAAGAAAACCCTGGTAACCACTAGAGTATTAGTACTCTCAACATAAATAGGTAACAAAGCTGCAGCTGTTTACTGTGTTTCAACATTTTGTTTTCAGTCAGCATGATAGAGAATCTTTACACATTCTCACTCTCAAACTCATGCCTGCCTTATCTCCTGTCGCACTCATAGTATACTTATAAATTCATATAACACAGTACCACGGTAGAAGAAAACCCTTGTTACCAATAGAGTATTACTCCTTTCAACATAAATAGGTACCAAAGCTGCAGCTGTTTACTGTGTTTCAACAGTTTGTTTTCAGTCAGCATGATAGAGAATCTTTTCACATTCTCACTCTCAAACTCATGGCTGCCTTATCTCCTGTCGCAGTCATAGTATACTTATAAATCGATATAACACAGTACCACGGTAGAAGAAAACCCTGGTAACCAATAGAGTATTAGTACTCTCAACATAAATAGGTACCAAAGTTACAGCTGTTTACTGAGCTTTAACAGTTTTCAGTCAGCATGATAGAGAATCTTGACACATTCTCACTCTCAAACTCATGGCTGCCTTATCTCCTGTCGCAGTCATAGTATACTTATAAATCGATATAACACAGTACCACGGTAGAAAAAAAACCCTGGTAACCAATAGAGTATTAGGACTCTCGACATAAATAGGCACCAAAGCTACAGCTGTTTACTGAGCTTTAACAGTTTTCAGTCAGCATGATAGAGAATCTTGACACATGCTGACTTTCAAACTCATGGCTGCCTTTTCTCCTGTCACAGTCATAGTATACTTATCAATCGATATAACACAGTACCACGATGGAAGAGAACCCTGGTAACCGATAGAGTATTAGTTCTCTCAACATAATTAGGTACCAAAGCTACAGCTGTTTACTGTGTTTAATCAGTTTTCAGTCCCCATGATAGAGAATGTTGACCTATTCTGACACTCAAACTCATGGCTGCCTTATCTCCTGTTGCAGACATTGTATACTTATAGATCGATATAACACAGTACCACGGTAGAAGAAAACCGTGGTAACCAATAGAGTATTAGTACTCTCAACATAAATAGGTACCAAAGCTGCAGCTGTTTACTGTGTTTCAACAGTTTGTTTTCAGTCAGCATGATAGAGAATCTTGACAAATTCTCACTCTCAAACTCATGGCTGCCTTATCTCCTGTAGCAGTCATAGTATACTTATAAACTCATATAACACAGTACCACAGTAGAAGAAAACCCTGGTAACCAATAGAGTATTAGTACTCTCAACATAAATAGGTACCAAAGCTGCAGCTGTTTACTGTGTTTCAACATTTTGTTTTCAGTCAGCATGATAGAGAATCTTTACACATTCTCACGCTCAAACTCATGGCTGCCTTATCTCCTGTCACACTCATAGTATACTTATAAATTCATATAACACAGTACCACGGTAGAAAAAAACCCTTGTTACCAATAGAGTATTACTCCTCTCAACATAAATAGGTATCAAAGCTGCAGCTGTTTACTGTGTTTCAACAGTTTGTTTTCAGTCAGCATGATAGAGAATCTTTACACATTCTCACTCTCAAACTCATGGCTGCCTTATCTCCTGTCGCAGTCATAGTATACTTATAAATCGATATAACACAGTACCACGGTAGAAAAAAACCCTGGTAACCAATAGAGTATTAGGACTCTCGACATAAATAGGCACCAAAGCTACAGCTGTTTACTGAGCTTTAATAGTTTTCAGTCAGCATGATACAGAATCTTTTAACCATTCTCACTCTCAAACTCATGGCTGCCTTATCTCCTGTCGCAGTCATAGTATACTTATAAAGTCATATAACACAGTACCACGGTAGAATAAAACCCTGGTAACCAATAGAGTATTAGTACTCTCAACATATATAGGTTCCAAAGCTACAGCTGTTGACTGTGTTTCATCAGTTTTCAGTCACCATGATAGAGAATGTTGACCTATTCTGACTTTCAAACTCATGGCTACCTTTTCTCCTGTCACAGTCATAGTATACTTATCAATCGATATAACACAGTACCACGATGGAAGAGAACCCTGGTAACCGATAGAGTATTAGTACTCTCAACATAAATAGTTACCAAAGTTACAGCTGTTTACTGAGCTTTAACAGTTTTCATTCAGCATGATGGAGAATCTTGACACATTCTCACTGTCAAACTCATGGCTGCCTTATCTCCTGTTGCAGACATTGTATACTTATAAATCGATATAACACAGTACCACGGTAGAAGAAAACCCTGGTATCCAATAGAGTATTAGTACTCTCAACATAAATAGGTACCAAAGTTACAGCTCTTTACTGAGCTTTAACAGTTTTCATTCAGCATGATGGAGAATCTTGACACATTCTCACTCTCAAACTCATGGCTTCCTTATCTCCTGTCGCACTCATAGTATACTTATAAATTCATATAACACAGTACCACGGTAGAAGAAAACCCTGGTAACCAATAGAGTATTAGTACTCTCAACATAAATAGGTACCAAAGCTACAGCTGTTTACTGTTTTTCAACAGTTTGTTTTCAGTCAGCATGATAGAGATTCTTGACACATTCTCACTCTTAAACTCATGGCTGCCTTATCTCCTGTCGCAGTCATAGTATACTTATAAATTCATATAACACATTACCACGGTAGAAGAAAACCCTGGTAACCACTAGAGTATTAGTACTCTCAACATAAATAGGTACCAAAGCTACAGCTGTTTACTGTTTTTCAACAGTTTGTTTTCAGTCAGCATGATAGAGATTCTTGACACATTCTCACTCTTAAACTCATGGCTGACTTATCTCCTGTCGCAGTCATAGTATACTTATAAATTCATATAACACAGTACTATGGTAGAAGTAAACCATGGTAACCAATAGAGTATTAGTGCTCTCAACATACCGTAAATAGGTACCAAAGCTGCAGCTGTTTACTGTGTTTTCAACAGTTTTCAGTCACCATAGTGGAGAATGTTGACATATTCTGATTCTCAAACTCATGGCTGCCTTATTTCCACCTGCAGTCATACTATACTTATAAATTGATATAAAACAGTACCACGGTAGAAGAAAACCCTGGTAACCACTAGAGTATTAGTACTCTCAACATAAATAGGTACCAAAGCTGCAGCTGTTTACTGTGTTTCAACAGTTTGTTTTCAGTCAGCATGAGAGAGAATCTTTACACATTCTCACTCTCAAACTCATGGCTGCCTTATCTCCTGTCGCAGTCATAGTATACTTATAAATTCATATAACACATTACCACGGTAGAAGAAAACCCTGGTAACCACTAGAGTATTAGTACTCTCAACATAAATAGGTACCAAAGCTGCAGCTGTTTACTGTGTTTCAATAGTTTTCAGTCAGCATAATAGAGAATCTTGCCACATTCTCACTCTCAAACTCATGGCTGCCTTATCTCCTGTCGCAGTCATAGTATACTTATAAAACGATATAACACAGTACCATGGTAGAAGAAAACCCTGGTAACCAATAGAGTATTAGCACTCTCAACATAAATTAGTACCAAAGCTACAGCTGTTTATTCTGTTTCAACAGTTTTCAGTCACCATGATAGAGAATGTTGACCTATTCTGACTCTCAAACTCATGGCTGCCTTATCTCCTGTCGCAGTCATAGTATACTTATAAATCGATATAACACAGTACCACGATGGAAGAAAACCCTGGTAATCAATAGAATATTGGTTCTCTCAACATAAATAGGTACCAAAGCTACAGCTCTTTACCGTGATCAGTGGAGAATGTTGACCTATTCTGACTTTCAAACTCATGGCTGCCTTATTTCCTGTCGCAGTCATAGTATACTTTTCAGTCCCCATGATAGAGAATGTTGACCTGTTCTGACTCTCAAACTCATGGCTGCCTTATCTCCTGTTGCAGACATTGTATACTTATAGATCGATATAACACAGTACCACGGTAGAAGAAAACCCTGGTAACCAATAGAGTATTAGTACTCTCAACATAAATAGGTACCAAAGTTACAGCTGTTTACTGAGCTTTAACAGTTTTCAGTCAGCATGATAGAGAATCTTGACACATTCTCACTCTCAAACTCATACTGCCTTATCTCCTGTCGCAGTCATAGTATACTTATAAATCGATATAACACAGTACCACAGTAGAAGAAAACCCTGGTAACCAATAGAGTATTAGTACTCTCAACATAAATAGGTACCAAAGTTACAGCTGCTTAGTGAGGTTTAACAGTTTTCAGTCTGCATGATAGAGAATCTTGACACATTCTCACTCTCAAACTCATGGCTGCCTTATCTCCTGTCGCAGTGATAGTATACTTATAAAACGATATAACACAGTACCACGGTAGAAGAGAAACCTGGTAACCAATAGAGCATTAGTCCTCTCAACATAAATAGGTACTAAAGCTACAGCTGTTTACTGTGTTTCAACAGTTTTTAGTCACAATGATAGAGAATCTTGACACATTCTCACTCTCAAACTCATGGCTGCCTTATCTCCACTCGCAGTCATACTATACTTATCAATCGATATAACACAGTACCACGGTTGAAGATAACCCTGGTAACCAATAGAGTATTAGAACTCTCAACATAAATAGGTACCAAAGCTACAGCTGTTTCCTGAGTGTTAACAGTTTTCAGTCAACATGATAGAGAATCTTGACACATTCTCACTCTCAAACTCATGGCTGCCTTATCTCCACTCTCAGTCATACTATACTTATAAATCGATATAACACAATACCACGGTAGAAGAAAAACCCTGGTACCAAGAGTATTAGTTCTCTCAACATAAATAGGTACCAAATCTACAGCTGGTTACTGTGTTTCAACAGTTCTCAGTCACCATGATAGAGAATGTTGACCTATTCTGACTCTCAAACTCATGGCTGCCTTATCTCCTGTCGCAGTCGTAGTATACTTATAAATCGGTATCACACAGTGCCACGGTAGAAGAAAAGCCTGGTAACCAATAGACTATTAGTACTCTCAACATAAATAGGTACCAAAGTTACAGCTGTTTACTGAGCCTAAACAGTTTTCAGTCAACATGATAGAGAATCTTGACACATTCTCACTCTCAAACTCATGGCTGCCTTATCTCCTGGCTCAGTCATAGTATACTTATAAATCGATATAACACAGTACCACGGTAGAAGAAAACCCTGGTAACCGATAGAGTATTAGTACTCTCAACATAAATAGGTACTAAAGCTACAGCTGTTTACTGTGTTTCATCAGTTTTCAGTCCCCATGATAGAGAATGTTGACCTATTCTGACTCTCAAACTCATGGCTGCCTTTTCTCCTGTCGCAGTCATAGTATACTTATAAATCGATATAACACAGTACCACGGTAGAAGAAAACCGTGGTAACCAATAGAGTATTAGTACTCTCAACATAAATAGATACCAAAGCTACAGCTGTTTACTGAGCGTTAACAGTTTTCAGTGACCATGATAGAGAATTTTGACACATTCTCACTCTCAAACTCATGGCTGCCTTATCTCCTGTCGCAGCCTTAGTATACTTATAAAACGGTATAACACAGTACCATGGTAGAAGAGAACCCTGGTAACCAATAGAGTATTAGTACTCTCAACATGGATAGGTGCCAAAGTTACAGCTGTTTACTGAGCTTTAACAGTTTTCAGTCAGCATGACAGAGAATCTTGACACATTCTCACTCTCAAGCTCATGGCTGCCTTATTTCTTGTTGCATTCATGCTATACTAATAAATTGATATAACACAATACCACGGTTGAAGAAAAACCCTGGTAACCAACAGAGTATTAGTACTCTCAACATAAATAGGTACCAAAGCTACAGCTGTTTACTGTGTTTCAACAGTTTTTAGTCAGTATGATAGAGAATGTTGACATATTCTCACTCTCAAAGTCTAATGGCTGCATTATTTCCTGGCGCAGTCATACTATACTATTAAATCGACATAACACAATACCACGGTAGAAAAATACACTGGTACCCGATAGACTATTAGTATTCTCAATATAACTAGGTACCAAAGCTACAGCTGTTTACTGAGCCTTAACAGTTTTCAGTCAACATGATAGAGAATCTTGACACATTCTCAAACTCATGGCTGCCTTATCTCCTGTCGCAGCCATAGTATACTTATAAAACGATATAACACAGTCCCACGGTAGAAGAAAACCCTGGTAACCAATAGAATATTAGTACTCTTAACATATATACGTACCAAATCTGCAGCTGTTTACTGTGTTTGAACAGTTTTCAGTCACTATGATAGAGAATGTTGACCGATTCTCACTTTCAAACTCATGGCTGCCTTCTCTCCTGTTGCAGTCATAGTATACTTATAAATAGATATAACACAGTACCACGGTAGAAGAAAACCCTGGTAACCAATAGAGTATTAGTACTCTCAACATAAATAGGTACCAAAGTTACAGCTGTTTACTGAGCTTTAACAGTTTTCAGTCAGCATGATAGAGAATCTTGACACATTCTTACTCTCAAACTCATGGCTGCCTTATCTCCTCTCGCAGTCATACTATACTTATAACTCGATATAAAACAATACCACGGTAGAAGAAAAAGCCTGGTAACCAACAGAGTATTAGTATTCTCAACATAAATAGGTACCAAAGCTACAGCTGGTTACTGTGTTTCAATAGTGTTCAGTCACCATAATAGAGAATGTTGACATATTATGACACTCAAACTCATGGCTGACTTATTTCTTGTCGCAGTCATGCTATACTAATGAATTGACATAACACAATACCACGGTCGAAAAATACACTGGTACCCGATGGACTATTAGTATTCTCAACATGACTAGGTACCAAAGCTACAGCTGTTCACTGTGTTTTCAGCAGTTTTCAGTCACCATAATAGAGAATGTTGACATATTCTTACTCTCAAACTCATGGCTGCCTATTTCCTGTCTCAGTCGTACTATACTTATAAATTGATATAACACAATGCCACGGTGGAAAAAAACCCTGGTAAAGAATAGAGTATTAGTACTCTGAACATAAATAGGTACCAAAGCTACAGATGGTTACTGTGTTTCAACAGTTTTCAGTCACCATGATAGAGAATGTGGACCTATTCTGACTCTCAAACTCATGGCTGCCTTTTCTCCTGTCGCAGTCATAGTATACTTATAAATCGATATAACACAGTACCACGGTAGAAGAAAACCCTGGTAACCAATAGAGTATTAGTACTCTCAACATAAATAGGTACCAAAGCTACAGCTGTTTACTGAGCGTTAACAGTTTTCAGCCAACATAACAGAGAATCTTGACACATTCTCACTCTCAAAGTCATGGCTGCCTTATCTCCACTCGCAGTCATACTATACTTATAAATCAATATAACACAATACCACGGTAGAAGAAAACCCTGGTAACCAACAGAGTATTAGTACTCTCAACATAAATAGGTACCAAAGCTGCAGCTGTTTACTGCGTTCGAACAGTGTTCAGTCACCATGATAGAGAATGTTGACCTATTCTGACTCTAAAACTCATGGCTGCCTTATCTCCTGTCGCAGGCATTGTATACTTATAGATCGATATAACACTGTACCACAGTAGAAGAAAACCCTGGTAACCAATAGAGTATTAGTACTACAACATAAATAGGTACCAAAGTTACAGCTGTTTGCTGAGCTTTAACAGTTTTCAGTCAACATGATAGAGAATCTTGACACATTCTCACTCTCAAACTCATGGCTGCCTTTTCTCCTGTCGCAATCATAGTATACTTATAAATCGATATAACACAGTAACACGGTAGAAGAAAACCCTGGTAACCAATAGAGTATTAGTACTCTCAACATAAATAGGAACCAAAGCTACAGCTGGTTACTGAGCTTTAACAGTTTTCTGTCAGCATGATAGAGAATCTTGACACATTCTCACTCTCAAACTCATGGCTACCTTTTCTCCTGTCGCAGTCATAGTATACTTATTAATCGATATAACACAGTAACACGGTAGAAGAAAACCCTGGTAACCAATAAAGTATTAGTACTCTCAACATAAATAGGTATCAAAGCTACAGCTGGTTACTGAGCTTTAACAGTTTTCAGTCAGCATGATAGAGAATCTTGACACATTCTCACTCTCAAACTCATGGCTGCCTTTTCTCCTGTCGCAGTCATAGTATACTTATAAATCGATATAACACAGTAACACGGTAGAAGAAAACCCTGGTAACCAACTGAGTATTAGTACTCTCGACATAAATAGGTACCAAAGCTACAGCTGTTTACTGAGCGTTAACAGTTTTCAGTCAACATGATAGAGAATCTTGTCACATTCTCACTCTCAAACTCATGGCTGCGTTATCTCCTGTCGCAGCCTTAGTATACTTATAAAATGATATAACACAGTACCACAGTAGAAGAAAACCCTGGGAACCAATAGAGTATTAGTACTCTCAACATGGATAGGTACCAAAGTTACAGCTGTTTACTGAGCTTTAACAGTTTTCAGTCCGCATGACAGAGAATCTTGACACATTCTCACTATCAAACTCATGGCTGCCTTTTCTCCTGTCGCAGTCCTAGTATAGTTATAAATCGATATAACACAGTACCATTGTAGAAGAAAAACCTGGTAACCAATAGAGTATTAGTACTCTCAACATAAATAGGTACCAAAGCTACAGCTGTTTACTGTGTTTCAACAGTTTTTAGTCACCATGATAGAGAATCTTGACACATTCTCACTCTCAAAGTCATGGCTGCCTTATCTCCACTCGCAGTCATACTATACTTATAAATCGATATAACACAGTACCACGATTGAAGATAACCCTGGTAACCAATAGAGTTTTAGAACTCTCAACATAAATAGGTACCAAAGCTACAGCTGTTTACTGAGCGTTAACAGTTTTCAGTCAGCATGATAGAGAATCTTGACACATTCTCACTCTCAAACTCATGGCTGCCTTTTCTCCTGTCGCAGTCATAGTATACTTATAAATCGATATAACACAGTACCACGGTAGAAGAAAACCCTGGTAACCGATAGAGTATTAGTACTCTCAACATAAATAGGTACCAAAGCTACAGCTGGTTACTGTGTTTCAACAGTTTTCAGTCACCATGATAGAGAATGTTGACCTATTCTGACTCTCAAACTCATGGCTGCTTTATCTCCTGTCGTAGTCATAGTATACTTATAAATCGATATAACACAGTACCACGGTAGAAGAAAACCCTGGTAACCGATAGAGTATTAGTACTCTCAACATAAATAGGTACTAAAGCTACAGCTGTTTACTGTGTTTCAGCAGTTTTCAGTCCCCATGATAGAGAATGTTGACCTATTCTGACTTTCAAATTCATGGCTGTCTTATCTCCTGTCGCAGTCATAGTATATTTATAAATCGATATAACACAGTACCACGGTAGAAGAAAACCCTGGTAACCAATAGAGTATTAGTACTCTCAACATAAATAGGTACCAAAGCTACAGCTGTTTACTGAGCGTTAACAGTTTTCAGTCAACATGATAGAGAATCTTGACACATTCTCACTCTCAAACTCATGGCTGCCTTATCTCCTTTCGCAGCCTCAGTATATTTATAAAACGATATAACACAGTACCATGGTAGAAGAAAACCCTGGTAACCAATAGAGTATTAGTACTCTCAACATGGATAGGTACCAAAGTTACAGCTGTTTACTGAGCTTTAACAGTTTTCAGTCCGCATGACAGAGAATCTTGACACATTCTCACTATCAAACTCATGGCTGCCTTTTCTCCTGTCGCAGTCCTAGTATAGTTATAAATCGATATAACACAGTACCACTGTAGAAGAAAAACCTGGTAACCAATAGAGTATTAGTACTCTCAACATAAATAGGTACCAAAGCTACAGCTGTTTACTGTGTTTCAGCAGTTTTCAGTCCCCATGATAGAGAATGTTGACCTATTCTGACTTTCAAATTCATGGCTGTCTTATCTCCTGTCGCAGTCATAGTATATTTATAAATCGATATAACACAGTACCACGGTAGAAGAAAACCCTGGTAACCAATAGAGTATTGGTACTCTCAGCATAAATGGGTACCAAAGTTACAGCTGTTTACTGAGCGTTAACAGTTTTCAGCCAACATGATACAGAATCTTGTCACATTCTCACTCTCAAACTCATGGCTGCCTTATCTCCACTCGCAGTCATACTATACTTATAAATCAATATAACACAATACCACGGTAGAAGAAAACCCTGGTAACCAACTGAGTATTAGTACTCTCGACATAAATAGGTACCAAAGCTACAGCTGTTTACTGAGCGTTAACAGTTTTCAGTCAACATGATAGAGAATCTTGTCACATTCTCACTCTCAAACTCATGGCTGCGTTATCTCCTGTCGCAGCCTTAGTATACTTATAAAATGATATAACACAGTACCACAGTAGAAGAAAACCCTGGGAACCAATAGAGTATTAGTACTCTCAACATGGATAGGTACCAAAGTTACAGCTGTTTACTGAGCTTTAACAGTTTTCAGTCAGCATGATAGAGAATGTTGACACATTCTCACTCTCAAACTCATGGCTGCCTTTTCTCCTGTCGCAGTCCTAGTCTAGTTATAAATCGATATAACACAGTACCACGGTAGAAGAAAACCCTGGTAACCAATAGAGTATTAGTACTCTCAACATAAATAGGTACCAAAGCTACAGCTGTTTACTGAGCGTTAACAGTTTTCAGTCAACATGATAGAGAATCTTGACACATTCTCGCTCTCAACTCATGGCTGCCTTATCTCCTGTCGCAGCCTTAGTATACTTATAAAATGATATAACACAGTACCACAGTAGAAGAAAACCCTGGGAACCAATAGAGTATTAGTACTCTCAACATGGATAGGTACCAAAGTTACAGCTGTTTACTGAGCTTTAACAGTTTTCAGTCAGCATGATAGAGAATGTTGACACATTCTCACTCTCAAACTCATGGCTGCCTTTTCTCCTGTTGCAGTCATAATATACTTATAAATCGATATAACACAGTACCACGGTAGAAGAAAACCCTGGTAACCAATAGAGTATTAGTACTCTCAACATAAATAGGTACCAAAGCTACAGCTGTTTACTGAGCGTTAACAGTTTTCAGTCAACATGATAGAGAATCTTGACACATTCTCACTCTCAAACTCATGGCTGCCTTATCTCCTTTCGCAGCCTCAGTATATTTATAAAACGATATAACACAGTACCATGGTAGAAGAAAACCCTGGTAACCAACAGAGTATTAGTACTCTCAACATAAAAAGGTACTAAAGCTACAGCTGTTTACTGTGTTTCATCAGTTTTCAGTCACCATAATAGAGAATGTTGACATATTCTCACTCTCAAACTCTAATGGCTGCCTTATTTCCTGTCGCAGTCATACTATCCTAATAAATCGACATAACACGATACCACGGTAGAAAAATACACTGGTACCCGATAGACTATTAGTATTCTCAACATAACTAGGTACCAAAGCTACAGCTGTTTACTGTGTTTTCAGCAGTTTTCAGTCACTATAATAGAGAATGTTGACATATTCTGACTCAAACTCATGGCTGCCTTATTTCCTGTCGCAGTCATACTATACTTATAAATTGATATAACACAATACCACAGTAGAAGAAAACTGTGGTAACCATTAGAGTAT
This sequence comes from Pictodentalium vernedei, assembly GCA_031216915.1. NCBI lineage: Eukaryota > Metazoa > Mollusca > Scaphopoda > Dentaliida > Dentaliidae > Pictodentalium > Pictodentalium vernedei. Next base: position 401,089,490 of record CM062296.1, read on the forward strand.
TAGTACTCTCAACATAAATAGGTACCAAAGCTGCAGCTGGTTACTGTGTTTCAACAGTTTTCAGTCACCATGATAGAGAATGTTGACCTATTCTGACTCTCAAACTCATGGCTGCCTTATCTCCTGGCTCAGTCATAGTATACTTATAAATCGATATAACACAGTACCACGGTAGAAGAAAACCCTGGGAACCAATAGAGTATTAGTACTCTCAACATGGATAGGTACCAAAGTTACAGCTGTTTACTGAGCTTTAACAGTTGTCAGTCAGCATGATAGAGAATCTTGACACATTCTCACTCTCAAACTCATGGCTGCCTTATCTCCACTCGCAGTCATACTATACTTATAAATCAATATAACACAATACCACGGTAGAAGAAAACCCTGGTAACCAATAGAGTATTAGTACTCTCAACATAAATAGGTACCAAAGCTGCAGCTGTTTACTGTGTTCGAACAGTTTTCAGTCACCATGATAGAGAATGTTGACCTATTCTGACTCTAAAACTCATGGCTGCCTTATCTCCTGTCGCAGGCATTGTATACTTATAGATCGATATAACACTGTAGCACAGTAGAAGAAAACCCTGGTAACCAATAGAGTATTAGTACTCTCAACATAAATAGGTACCAAAGCTACAGCTGTTTGCTGAGCTTTAACAGTTTTCAGTCAGCATGATAGAGAATCTTGACACATTCTCACTCTCAAACTCATGGCTGCCTTTTCTCCTGTTGCAGTCATAGTATACTTATAAATCGATATAACACAGTACCACGGTAGAAGAAAACCCTGGTAACCAATAGAGTATTAGTACTCTCAACATAAATAGGTACCAAAGCTACAGCTGTTTACTGAGCGTTAACAGTTTTCAGTCAACATGATAGAGAATCTTGACACATTCTCACTCTCAAACTCATGACTGCCTTATCTCCTGTCGCAGCCTCAGTATACTTATAAAACGATATAACACAGTACCACGGTAGAAGAAAACCCTGGTAACCAATAGAGTATTAGTACTCTCAAAATGGATAGGTACCAAAGTTACAGCTGTTTACTGAGCTTTAACAGTTTTCAGTCCGCATGACAGAGAATCTTGACACATTCTCACTATCAAACTCATGGCTGCCTTTTCTCCTGTCGCAGTCCTAGTATACATATAAATCGATATAACACAGTACCACGGTAGAAGAGAAACCTGGTAACCAATAGAGTATTAGTACTCTCAACATAAATAGGTACTAAAGCTACAGCTGTTTACTGTGTTTCAACAGTTTTTAGTCACCATGATCGAGAATCTTGACACATTCCCACTCTCAAACTCATGGCTGCCTTATCTCCACTCGCAGTCATACTATACTTATAAATCGATATAACACAGTACCACGGTTGAAGATAACCCTGGTAACCAATAGAGTATTAGAAATCTCAACATAAATAGGTACCAAAGCTACAGCTGTTTACTGAGCGTTAACAGTTTTCCGTCAACATGATAGAGAATCTTGACACATTCTCACTCTCAAACTCATGGCTGCCTTATCTCCACTCTCAGTCATACTATACTTATAAATCGATATCACACAATACCACGGTAGAAGAAAAACCCTGGTAACCAAGAGTATTAGTTTTCTCAACATAAATAGGTACCAAACCTACAGCTGGTTACTGTGTTTCAACAGTTTTCAGTCACCATGATAGAGAATGTTGACCTATTCTGACTCTCAAACTCATGGCTGCCTTATCTCCTGTCGCAGGCATTGTATACTTATAGATCGATATAACACTGTACCACAGTAGAAGAAAACCCTGGTAACCAATAGAGTATTAGTACTCTCAACATAAATAGGTACCAAAGTTACAGTTGTTTGCTGAGCTTTAACAGTTTTCAGTCAACATGATAGAGAATCTTGACACATTCTCACTCTCAAACTCATGGCTGCCTTATCTCCTGTCGCAGCCATAGTATACTTATAAAACGATATAACACAGTACCATGGTAGAAGAAAACCCTGGTAACCAATAGAGTATTAGTACTCTGAACATAAATACGTACCAAAGCTGCAGCTGTTTACTATGTTTGAACAGTTTTCAGTCACCATGATAGAGAATGTTGACCGATTCTGACTTTCAAACTCATGGCTGCCTTATCTCCTGTCGCAGTCATACTATACTTATAAATCGATATAACAGAGTACCGCGGTTGAAGATAACCCTGGTAACCAATAGAGTATTAGAACTCTCAACATAAATAGGTACCAAAGCTACAGCTGTTTACTGAGCGTTAACAGTTTTCAGTCAACATGATAGAGAATCTTGACACATTCTCACTCTCAAACTCATGGCTGCCTTATCTCCACTCTCAGTCATACTATACTTATAAATCGATATAACACAATACCACGGTAGAAGAAAAACCCTGGTAACCAAGAGTATTAGTTCTCTCAACATAAATAGGTACCAAAGCTACAGCTGGTTACTGTGTTTCAACAGTTTTCAGTCACCATGATAGAGAATGTTGACCTATTCTGACTCTCAAACTCATGGCTGTCTTATCTCCTGTCGCAGTCATAGTATATTTATAAATCGTTATAACACAGTACCACGGTAGAAGAAAACACTGGTAACCAATAGAGTATTAGTACTCTCAGCATAAATAGGTACCAAAGTTACAGCTGTTTACTGAGCGTTAACAGTTTTCAGCCAACATGATAGAGAATCTTGTCACATTCTCACTCTCAAACTCATGGCTGCCTTATCTCCACTCGCAGTCATACTATACTTATAAATCAATATAACACAATACCACGGTAGAAGAAAACCCTGGTAACCAACAGAGTATTAGTACTCTCAACATAAAAAGGTACTAAAGCTACAGCTGTTTACTGTGTTTCATCAATTTTCAGTCCCCATGATAGAGAATGTTGACCTATTCTGACTTTCAAACTCATAGCTGCCTTATCTCCTGTCGCAGTCATAGTATACTTATAAATCGATATAACACAGTGCCACGGTAGAAGAAAACCCTGGTAACCAATAGAGTATTAGTACTCTCAACATGGATAGGTACCAAAGTTACTGCTGTTTACTGAGCTTTAACAGTTTTCAGTCCGCATGACAGAGAATCTTGACACATTCTCACTATCAAACTCATGGCTGCCTTTTCTCCTGTCGCAGCCTCAGTATACTTATAAAACGATATAACACAGTACCACGGTAGAAGAAAACCCTGGTAACCAATAGAGTATTAGTACTCTCAACATCGATAGGTACCAAAGTTACAGCTGTTTACTGAGCTTTAACAGTTTTCAGTCCGCATGACAGAGAATCTTGACACATTCTCACTATCAAACTCATGGCTGCCTTTTCTCCTGTCGCAGTCCTAGTATACTTATAAATTGATATAACACAGTACCACGGTAGAAGAAAAACCTGGTAACCAATAGAGTATTAGTACTCTCAACATAAATAGGTACCAAAGCTACAGCTGTTTACTGTGTTTCAACAGTTTTTAGTCACCATGATAGAGAATCTTGACACATTCTCACTCTCAAAGTCATGGCTGCCTTATCTCCACTCGCAGTCATACTATACTTAAAAATCGATATAACACAGTACCACGGTTGAAGATAACCCTGGTAACCAATAGAGTATTAGAACTCTCAACATAAATAGGTACCAAAGCTACAGCTGTTTACTGAGCGTTAACAGTTTTCAGTCAACATAATAGAGAATCTTGACACATTCTCACTCTCATACTCATGGCTGCCTTATCTCCTGTCGCAGCCATAGTATACTTATAAAATGATATAACACAATACCACTGTAGAAGAAAAACCCTGGTAACCAACAGAGTATTAGTACTCTCAACATAAATAGGCACCAAAGCTGCTGCTGGTTACTGTGTTTCAATAGTGTTCAGTCACCATAATAGAGAATGTTGACATATTATGATGCTCAAACTCATGGCTGACTTATTTCTTGTCACAGTCATTCTATACTAATAAATCAACATAACACAATGCCACGGTAGAAAAATACACTGGTACCCGATAGACTATTAGTATTCTCAACATAACTAGGTACCAAAGCTACAGCTGTTTACTGTGTTTTCTGCAGTTTTCAGTCACCATAATAGAGAATGTTGACATATTCTGACTCAAACTCATGGCTGCCTATTTCCTGTCGCAGTCATAGCATACTTATAAATCGATATAACACAGTACCACAGTAGAAGAAAACCCTGGTAGCCAATAGAGTATTAGTACTCTCAACATAAATAGGTACCAAAGCTTCAGCTGTTTACTGTCTTTCAATAGTTTTCAGTCACCATGATAGAGAATGTTGACCTATTCTCACTCACAAACTCTAATGGCTGCCTTATTTCCTGTTGCAGTCATACTATCCTAATAAATCGACATAACACAATACCACGGTAGAAGAATACACTGGTACCCGATAGACTATTAGTATTCTCAACATACCTAGGTACCAAAGCTACAGCTGTTTACTGTGTTTTCAGCAGTTTTCAGTCACCATAATAGGGAATGTTGACATATTCTGACTCAAACTCACGGCTGCCTTATTTCCTGTCGCAGTCATACTATACTTATAAATTGATATCACTCAATACCACGGTGGATAAAAACCCTGGTAACCAATAGAGTATTAGTACTCTCTACATTAATAGGTACGAAACCTACAGCTGTTTTCTGTGTTTCATCAGTTTTCAGTCACCATGATAGAGAATGTTGAGGTATTCTGACTCTCAAACTCATGGCTGCCTTATCTCCTGTCGCAGGCATTGTATACTTATAGATCGATATAACACTGTACCACAGTAGAAGAAAACCCTTGGTAACCAACAGAGTATTAGTACTCTCAACATAAATAGGTACCAAAGCTATAGCCGTTTAGTGTGTTTCACCAGTTTTCAGTCACCATGATAGAGAATCATGACACATTCTCACTCTCAAACTCATTTCTGCCTTATCTCCTCTCGCAGTCACAGTATACTTGTAAATCAATAAAACACAATACCACATTAGAAGAAAACCCTGGTAACCAATAGAGTATTACTACTCTCAACATAAATAGGTACCAAAGCTACAGCTGTTTACTGAGCGTTAACAGTTTTCAGTCACCATGATAGAGAATGTTGACCTATTCTGACTATCAAACTCATGGCTGCCTTATCTCCTGTCGCAGTCATAGTACACTTATAAATCGATATAACACAGTACCACGCTAGAAGAAAACCCTAGTAACCAATAGAGTATTAGTACTCTCAACATAAATAGGTACCAAAGTTACAGCTGTTTGCTGAGCTTTGACAGTTTTCAGTCAGCATGATAGAGAATCTTGACACATTCTCACTCTCAAACTCATGGCTGCCTTTTCTCCTGTCGCAGTCATAGTATACTTATAAATCGATATAAAACAGTACCACGGTAGAAGAAAACCCTGGTAACCAATAGAGTATTAGTACTCTCAACATAAATAGGTACCAAATCTACAGCTGTTTACTGAGCGTTAACAGTTTTCAGTCAACATGATAGAGAATCTTGACACATTCTCACTCTCAAACTCATGGCTGCCTTATCTCCTGTCGCAGCCTTAGTATACTTATAAAATGATATAACACAGTACCACAGTAGAAGAAAACCCTGGGAACCAATAGAGTATTAGTACTCTCAACATGGATAGGTACCAAAGTTACAGCTGTTTACTGAGCTTTAACAGTTGTCAGTCAGCATGATAGAGAATCTTGACACATTCTCACTCTCAAACTCATGGCTGCCTTTTCTCCTGTCGCAGCCTTAGTATTCTTATAAAATGATATAACACAGTACCACAGTAGAAGAAAACCCTGGTAACCAATAGAGTATTAGTACTCTCAGCATGGATAGGTACCTAAGTTACAGCTGTTTACTGAGCTTTAACAGTTTTCAGTCAGCATGATAGAGAATCTTGACACATTCTCACTCTCAAACTCATGGCTGCCTTTTCTCCTGTTGCAGTCATAGTATACTTATAAATCGATATAACACAGTACCACGGTAGAAGAAAACCCTGGTAACCAATAGAGTATTAGTACTCTCAACATAAATAGGTACCAAAGCTACAGCTGTTTACTGAGCGTTAACAGTTTTCAGTCAACATGATAGAGAATCTTGACACATTCTCACTCTCAAACTCATGGCTGCCTTATCTCCTGTCGAAGCCTCAGTATACTTATAAAACGATATAACACAGTACCACGGTAGAAGAAAACCCTGGTAACCAATAGAGTATTAGTATTCTCAACATAAATAGGTACCAAAGCTACAGCTGTTTACTGTGTTTCAACAGTTTTTAGTCACCATGATAGAGAATCTTGACACATTCTCACTCTCAAAGTCATGGCTGCCTTATCTCCACTCGCAGTCATACTATACTTATAAATCGATATAACACAGTAACACGGTTGAAGATAACCCTGGTAACCAATACAGTATTAGAACTCTAAACATAAATAGGTACCAAAGCTACAGCTGTTTACTGAGCGTTAACAGTTTTCAGTCAATATGATAGAGAATCTTGACACATTCTCACTCTCAAACTCATGGCTGCCTTTTCTCCTGTCGCAGTCATTGTATACTTATAAATTGATATAACACAGTACCACGGTAGAGGAAAACCCTGGTAACCAACAGAGTATTAGTACTCTCATCATAAATAGGTACCAAAGCTACAGCTGTTTACTGAGCGTTAACAGTTTTCAGTCAACATGATAGAGAATCTTGACACATTTTCACTCTCAAACTCATGGCTGCCTTATCTCCACTCGCAGTCATACTATACTTATAAATCAATATAACACAATACCACGGTAGAAGAAAAACCCTGGTAACCAACATAGTATTAGGACTCTCAACATAAATAGGTACCAAAGCTACAGCTGGTTACTGTGTTTCAATAGTGTTCAGTCACCATAATAGAGAATGTTGACACATTATGACGCTCAAACTCATTGCTGCCTTATTTCTTGTTGCATTCATGCTATACTAATAAATTGATATAACACAATACCACAGTGGATAAAAACCCTGGTAACCAATGGAGTATTACTACTCTCTACATAAATAGGTGCCAAACCTACAGCGGTTTACTGTGTTTCATCAGTTTTCAGTCCCCATGATAGAGAATGTTGACCTATTCTGACTCTAAAACTCATGGCTGCCTTATCTCCTGTCGCAGGCATTGTATACTTATAGATCGATATAACAGTGTACCACATTAGAAGAAAACCCTGGTAACCAATAGAGTATTAGTACTCTCAACATAAATAGGTACCAAAGCTACAGCTGTTTACTGTGTTTCAACAGTTTTCAGTCAGCGTGATAGAGAATGTTGACATATTCTCACTCTCAAACTCTAATGGCTGCCTTATTTCCTGTCGCAGTCATACTATACTAATAAATCGACATAACACAATACCACGGTAGAAAAATACACTCGTACCGGATAGACTATTAGTATTCTCAACATTACTAGGTTCCAAAGCTACAGCTGTTTACTGAGCCTTAACAGTTTTCAGTCAACATGATAGAGAATCTTGACACATTCTCAAACTCATGGCTGCCTTGTCTCCTGTCACAGTCATTGTATACTTATAAAACGATATAACACAGTACCATGGTAGCAGAAAACCCTGGTAACCAATAGAATATTTGTATTCTCAACATAAATACGTACCAAAGCTGCAGCTGTTTACTGTGTTTGAACAGTTTTCAGTCACTATGATAGAGAATGTTGACCGATTCTGACTTTCAATCTCATGGCTGCCTTCTCTCCTGTCGCAGGCATTATATACTTATAGATCGATATAACACAGTACCACTGTAGAAGAAAACCCTTGGTAACCAATAGAGTATTAGTACTCTGAACATAAATTGGTACTAAAGCTACAGCTGTTTACTGTGTTTCATTAGTTTTCAGTCCCCATGATAGAGAATGTTAAATAGGTACCAAAGCTACAGCTGTTTACTGAGCTTTAACAGTTTTCAGTCAGCATGATAGAGAATCTTGACACATTCTCACATTCTCACTCTCAAACTCATGGCTGCCTTTTCACCTGTCGCAGTCCTAGTATACTTATAAATCGATATAACACAGTACCACGGTAGAAGAAAAACCTGGTAACCAATAGAGTATTAGTACTCTCAACATAAATAGGTACCAAACCAACAGCTGTTTTCTGAGCGTTAACAGTTTTCAGTCAACATGATAGAGAATCTTGACACATTCTCACTCTCAAACTCATGGCTGCCTTATCTCCACTCGCAGTCATACTATACTTATAAATCGATATAACACAATACCACGGTAGAAGAAAACCCTGGTAACCAACAGAGTATTAGTACTCTGAACATAAATAGGTACCAAAGCTGCAGCTGTTTACTGTGTTCGAACAGTTTTCAGTCACCATGATAGAGAATGTTGACCTATTCTGACTCTAAAACTCATGGCTGCGTTATTTCCCGTCGCAGGCATTGTATACTTATAGATCGATATAACACTGTACCACAGTAGAATAAAACCCTGGTAACCAATAGAGTATTAGTACTCTCAACATAAATAGGTACCAAAGCTACAGCTGTTTACTGTGTTTCAACAGTTTTCAGTCACCATGATAGAGAATGTTGACCTATTCTGACTCACAAACTCTAATGGCTGCCTTATTTCCTGTCACAGTCATACTATCCTAATAAATCGACATAACACAATACCACGGTAGAAAAATACACTGGTACCCGATAGACTATTAGTATTCTGAACATAACTAGGTACCAAAGCTGCAGCTGTTTACTGTGTTTTCAGCAGTTTTGAGTCACTATAATAGAGAATGTTGACATATTCTGACTCAAACTCATGGCTGCCTTATTTCCTGTCGCAGTCATACTATACGTATAAATTGATATAACACAATACCATGGTGGAAAAAAACCCTGGTAAAGAATAGAGTATTAGTACTCTCAACATAAATAGGTACCAAAGCTACAGCTGGTTACTGTGTTTCAACAGTTTTCAGTCACCATGATAGAGAATGTTGACCTATTCTGACTCTCAAACTCATGGCTGCCTTATCTCCTGGCTCAGTCATAGTATACTTATAAATCGATATAACACAGTACCACGGTAGAAGAAAACCCTGGTAACCGATAGAGTATTAGTACCCTCAACATAAATGGGTACTAAAGCTACAGCTGTTTACTGTGTTTCATCAGTTTTCAGTCCCCATGATAGAGAATGTTGACCTATTCTGACTTTCAAACTTATGGCTGCCTTATCTCTTGTCGCAGTCATAGTATATATATAAATCGATATAACACAATACCACGGTAGAAGAAAACCCTGGTAACCAATAGAGTATTAGTACTCTCAACATAAATAGGTACCAAAGCTACAGCTGTTTACTGAGCGTTAACAGTTTTCAGTCACCATGATAGAGAATGTTGACCTATTCTGACTCTCAAACTCATGGCTGCCTTATCTCCTGTCGCAGTCATAGTACACTTATAGATCGATATAACACAGTACCACGTTAGAAGAAAACCCTGGTAACCAATAGAGTATTAGTACTCTCAACATAAATAGGTACCAAAGTTACAGCTGTTTGCTGAGCTTTGACAGTTTTCAGTCAGCATGATAGAGAATCGTGACACATTCTCACTCTCAAACACATGGCTGCCTTTTCTCCTGTCACAGTCATAGTATACTTATAAATCGATATAACACAGTACCACGGTAGAAGAAAACCCTGGTAACCAATAGAGTATTAGTACTCTCAACATAAATACGTACCAAAGCTGCAGCTGTTTACTGTGTTTGAACAGTTTTCAGTCACCATGATAGAGAATGTTGACCGATTCTGACTTTCAAACTAATGGCTGCCTTATCTCTACTCGCAGTCATACTATACTTATAAATCGATATAACACAATACCACGGTAGAAGAAAACCTTGGTAACCAACAGAGTATTAGTACTCTCAACATAAATAGGTACCAAAGCTGCAGCTGTTAACTGTGTTCGAACAGTTTTCAGTCACCATGATATAGAATGTTGACCTATTCTGACTCTAAAACTCATGGCTGCCTTATCTCCTGTCGCAGGCATTGTATACTTATAGATCGATATAACACTGTACCACGGTAGAAGAAAACCCTGGTAACCAATAGAGTATTAGTACTCTCAACATAAATAGGTACAAAAGCTACAGCTGTTTACTGTGTTTCATCAGTTTTCAGTCCCCATGATAGAGAATGTTGACCTATTCTGACTTTCAAACTCATGGCTGCCTTATCTCTTGTCGCAGTCATAGTATATTTATAAATCGATAAAACACAGTTCCACGGTAGAAGAAAACCCTGGTATCCAATAGAGTATTAGTACTCTCAACATAAATAGGTACCAAAGTTACAGCTGTTCACTGAGCTTTAACAGTTTCAGTCAGCATGATAGCGAATCTTGACACATTCTCACTCTCAAACTCATGGCTGCCTTTTCTCCTGTCGCAGTCATAGTATACTTATAAATCGATATAACACAATACCACGGTAGAAGAAAACCCTGGTAACCAACAGAGTATTAGTACTCTGAACATAAATAGGTACCAAAGCTGCAGCTGTTTACTGTGTTCGAACAGTTTTCAGCCAGCATGATAGATAATCTTGACACATTCTCACTCTCAAACTCATGGCTGCCTTTTCTCTCGCAGTCATACTATACTTATAAACGATATAACACAATAACATGTTTGAAGAAAACCCTGGTAACCAATAGAGTATTAGTGCTCTCAACATAAATAGGTACCAAGCCTACAGCTGGTTGCTGTGTTTCCACAGTTTTCAATCACCATAATAGAGAATGTTGACATATTCTGACTCTCAAACTCATGGCTGCCTTATTTATTGTCGCAGTCATACTATACTTATAAATTGATATAACACAATACCACCATAGCTAAAAACCCTGGTAACCATTAGAGTATTAGTACTCTCAAGATAAATTGGTACCAAAGTTGCAGCTGTTTACTGTGTTTCAACAGTTTTCAGTCACCATGATAGAGAATGTTGACCTATTCTGACTCTAAAACTCATGGCTGCCTTATCTCCTGTCGCAGGCATTGTATACTTATAGATCGATTAACACAGTATCAGGGTAGAAGAAAACCCTGGTAACCAATAGAGTATTAGAACTCTCAAAATAAATAGGTACCAAAGCTACAGCTGGTTACTGTGTTTCAACAGTGTTCAGTCACCATAATAGAGAATGTTGACATATTATGATGCTGAAACTCATGGCTGCCTTATTTCTTGTTGCAGTCATACTATACTAATAAATTGATATAACACAATACCACGGTGGATAAAAACCCCGGTAACCAATAGAGTATTAGTACTCTCAACATAAATTGGTACCAAAGCTAGAGCTGTTTACTGTGTTTCAAGAGATTTCACTCAACATGATAGCGAATCTTGACACATTCTCACTCTCAAACTCATGGCTGCCTTATCTCCTCTCGCAGCCTTAGTATACTTATAAAACGATATAACACAGTACCACGGTAGAAGAAAATCCTGGTAACCAACACAGTATTAGTACTCTCAACATAAATAGGTACCAAAGCTACAGCTGTTTACTGTGTTTCAACAGTTTTCAGCCAGCATGATAGAGAATCTTGACACATTCTCACTCTCAAACTCATGGATGCCTTTTCTCTCGCAGTCATACTATACTTATAAACGATATAACACAATAACATGTTTGAAGAAAACCCTGGTAACCAATAGAGTATTAGTGCTCTCAACATAAATAGGTACCAAGGCTACAGCTGGTTGCTGTGTTTCCACAGTTTTCAATCATCATAATAGAGAATGTTGACATATTCTGACTCTCAAACTCATGGCTGCCTTATTTTTTGTCGCAGTCATACTATACTTATAAATTGATATAACACAATACCACCATAGCTAAAAACCCTGGTAACCATTAGAGTATTAGTACTCTCAAGATAAATTGGTACCAAAGCTGCAGCTGTTTACTGTGTTTCAACAGTTTTCAGTCACCATGATAGAGAATGTTGACCTATTCTGACTTTCAAACTCATGGCTGCCTTTTCTCCTGTCGCAGTCCTAGTATACTTATAAATCAATATAACACAGTACCACGGTAGAAGAAAAACCTGGTAACCAATAGAGTATTAGTACTCTCAACATAAATAGGTACCAAACCAACAGCTGTTTTCTGAGCGTTAACAGTTTTCAGTCAACATGATAGAGAATCTTGACACATTCTCACTCTCAAACTCATGGCTGCCTTATCTCCACTCGCAGTCATACTATACTTATAAATCGATATAACACTGTAGCACAGTAGAAGAAAACCCTGGTAACCAATAGAGTATTAGTACTCTCAACATAAATAGGTACCAAAGCTACAGCTGTTTGCTGAGCTTTAACAGTTTTCAGTCAGCATGATAGATAATCTTGACACATTCTCACTCTCAAACTCATGACTGCCTTATCTCCTGTCGCAGCCTCAGTATACTTATAAAACGATATAACACAGTACCACGGTAGAAGAAAACCCTGGTAACCAATAGAGTATTAGTACTCTCAAAATGGATAGGTACCAAAGTTACAGCTGTTTACTGAGCTTTAACAGTTTTCAGTCCGCATGACAGAGAATCTTGACACATTCTCACTATCAAACTCATGGCTGCCTTTTCTCCTGTCGCAGTCCTAGTATACATATAAATCGATATAACACAGTACCACGGTAGAAGAGAAACCTGGTAACCAATAGAGTATTAGTACTCTCAACATAAATAGGTACTAAAGCTACAGCTGTTTACTGTGTTTCAACAGTTTTTAGTCACCATGATCGAGAATCTTGACACATTCCCACTCTCAAACTCATGGCTGCCTTATCTCCACTCGCAGTCATACTATACTTATAAATCGATATAACACAGTACCATGGTTGAAGATAACCCTGGTAACCAATAGAGTATTAGAAATCTCAACATAAATAGGTACCAAAGCTACAGCTGTTTACTGAGCGTTAACAGTTTTCCGTCAACATGATAGAGAATCTTGACACATTCTCACTCTCAAACTCATGGCTGCCTTATCTCCACTCTCAGTCATACTATACTTATAAATCGATATCACACAATACCACGGTAGAAGAAAAACCCTGGTAACCAAGAGTATTAGTTCTTTCAACATAAATAGGTACCAAACCTACAGCTGGTTACTGTGTTTCAACAGTTTTCAGTCACCATGATAGAGAATGTTGACCTATTCTGACTCTCAAACTCATGGCTGCCTTATCTCCTGTCGCAGGCATTGTATACTTATAGATCGATATAACACTGTACCACAGTAGAAGAAAACCCTGGTAACCAATAGAGTATTAGTACTCTCAACATAAATAGGTACCAAAGTTACAGTTGTTTGCTGAGCTTTAACAGTTTTCAGTCAACATGATAGAGAATCTTGACACATTCTCACTCTCAAACTCATGGCTGCCTTATCTCCTGTCGCAGCCATAGTATACTTATAAAACGATATAACACAGTATCATGGTAGAAGAAAACCCTGGTAACCAATAGAGTATTAGTACTCTGAACATAAATACGTACCAAAGCTGCAGCTGTTTACTATGTTTGAACAGTTTTCAGTCACCATGATAGAGAATGTTGACCGATTCTGACTTTCAAACTCATGGCTGCCTTATCTCCTGTCGCAGTCATAGTATACTTATAAATCGATATAGCACAGTACCACGGTAGAAGAGAAACCTGGTAACCAATAGAGTATTAGCACTCTCAACATAAATAGGTACTAAAGCTACAGCTGTTTACTGTGTTTCAACAGTTTTTAGTCACCATGATGGAGAATCTTGACACATTCTCACTCTCAAACTCATGGCTGCCTTATCTCCACTCGCAGTCATACTATACTTATAAATCGATATAACAGAGTACCACGGTTGAAGATAACCCTGGTAACCAATAGAGTATTAGAACTCTCAACATAAATAGGTACCAAAGCTACAGCTGTTTACTGAGCGTTAACAGTTTTCAGTCAACATGATAGAGAATCTTGACACATTCTCACTCTCAAACTCATGGCTGCCTTATCTCCACTCTCAGTCATACTATACTTATAAATCGATATAACACAATACCACGGTAGAAGAAAAACCCTGGTAACCAAGAGTATTAGTTCTCTCAACATAAATAGGTACCAAAGCTACAGCTGGTTACTGTGTTTCAACAGTTTTCAGTCACCATGATAGAGAATGTTGACCTATTCTGACTCTCAAACTCATGGCTGTCTTATCTCCTGTCGCAGTCATACTATATTTATAAATCGATATAACACAGTACCACGGTAGAAGAAAACCCTGGTAACCAATAGAGTATTAGTACTCTCAACATCGATAGGTACCAAAGTTACAGCTGTTTACTGAGCTTTAACAGTTTTCAGTCCGCATGACAGAGAATCTTGACACATTCTCACTATCAAACTCATGGCTGCCTTTTCTCCTGTCGCAGCCTCAGTATACTTATAAAACGATATAACAGAGTACCACGGTAGAAGAAAACCCTGGTAACCAATAGAGTATTAGTACTCTCAACATCGATAGGTACCAAAGTTACAGCTGTTTACTGACCTTTAACAGTTTTCAGTCCGCATGACAGAGAATCTTGACACATTCTCACTATCAAACTCATGGCTGCCTTTTCTCCTGTCGCAGTCCTAGTATACTTATAAATCGATATAACACAGTACCACGGTAGAAGAAAAACCTGGTAACCAATAGAGTATTAGTACTCTCAACATAAATAGGTACCAAAGCTACAGCTGTTTACTGTGTTTCAACAGTTTTTAGTCACCATGATAGAGAATCTTGACACATTCTCACTCTCAAAGTCATGGCTGCCTTATCTCCACTCGCAGTCATACTATACTTAAAAATCGATATAACACAGTACCACGGTTGAAGATAACCCTGATAACCAATAGAGTATTAGAACTCTCAACATAAATAGGTACCAAAGCTACAGCTGTTTACTGAGCGTTAACAGTTTTCAGTCAACATAATAGAGAATCTTGACACATTCTCACTCTCATACTCATGGCTGCCTTATCTCCTGTCGCAGCCATAGTATACTTATAAAATGATATAACACAATACCACTGTAGAAGAAAAACCCTGGTAACCAACAGAGTATTAGTACTCTCAACATAAATAGGCACCAAAGCTGCTGCTGGTTACTGTGTTTCAATAGTGTTCAGTCACCATAATACAGAATGTTGACATATTATGACGCTCAAACTCATGGCTGACTTATTTCTTGTCACAGTCATTCTATACTAATAAATCAACATAACACAATGCCACGGTAGAAAAATACACTGGTACCCGATAGACTATTAGTATTCTCAACATAACTAGGTACCAAAGCTACAGCTGTTTACTGTGTTTTCTGCAGTTTTCAGTCACCATAATAGAGAATGTTGACATATTCTGACTCAAACTCATGGCTGCCTATTTCCTGTCTCAGTCGTACTATACTTATAAATTGATATAACACAATACCACGGTGGAAAAAAACCCTGGTAAAGAATAGAGTATTAGTACTCTGAACATAAATAGGTACCAAAGCTACAGCTGGTTACTGTGTTTCAACAGTTTTCAGTCACCATCATAGAGAGTGTTGACCTATTCTGACTCTCAAACTCATGGCTGCCTTATCTCCTGTCGCAGTCATAGCATACTTATAAATCGATATAACACAGTACCACGGTAGAAGAAAACCCTGGTAACCAATAGAGTATTAGTAATCTCAACATAAATAGGTACCAAAGCTACAGCTGTTTACTGAGCGTTAACAGTTTTCAGCCAACATGACAGAGAATCTTGACACATTCTCACTCTCAAACTCATGGCTGCCTTATCTCCACTCGCAGTCATACTATACTTATAAATCAATATAACACAATACCACGGTAGAAGAAAACCCTGGTAACCAACACAGTATTAGTACTCTCAACATAAATAGGTACCAAAGCTGCAGCTGTTTACTGTGTTCGAACAGTTTTCAGTCGCCATGATAGAGAATGTTGACCTATTCTGACTCTAAAACTCATGGCTGCCTTATCTCCTGTCGCAGTCATTGTATACTTATAGATCGATATAACACTGTACCACAGTAGAAGAAAACCCTGGTAACCAATAGAGTATTAGTACTCTCAACATAAATAGGTACCAAAGCTACAGCTGGTTACTGTGTTTCAACAGTTTTCAGTCACCATGATAGAGAATGTTGACCTATTCTGACTCTCAAACTCATGGCTGTCTTATCTCCTGTCGCAGTCATACTATATTTATAAATCGATATAACACCGTACCACGGTAGAAGAAAACCCTGGTAACCAATAGAGTATTAGTACTCTCAACATCGATAGGTACCAAAGTTACAGCTGTTTACTGAGCTTTAACAGTTTTCAGTCCGCATGACAGAGAATCTTGACACATTCTCACTATCAAACTCATGGCTGCCTTTTCTCCTGTCGCAGCCTCAGTATACTTTTAAAACGATATAACAGAGTACCACGGTAGAAGAAAACCCTGGTAACCAATAGAGTATTAGTACTCTCAACATCGATAGGTACCAAAGTTACAGCTGTTTACTGACCTTTAACAGTTTTCAGTCCGCATGACAGAGAATCTTGACACATTCTCACTATCAAACTCATGGCTGCCTTTTCTCCTGTCGCAGTCCTAGTATACTTATAAATCGATATAACACAGTACCACGGTAGAAGAAAAACCTGGTAACCAATAGAGTATTAGTACTCTCAACATAAATAGGTACCAAAGCTACAGCTGTTTACTGTGTTTCAACAGTTTTTAGTCACCATGATAGAGAATCTTGACACATTCTCACTCTCAAAGTCATGGCTGCCTTATCTCCACTCGCAGTCATACTATACTTAAAAATCGATATAACACAGTACCACGGTTGAAGATAACCCTGGTAACCAATAGAGTATTAGAACTCTCAACATAAATAGGTACCAAAGCTACAGCTGTTTACTGAGCGTTAACAGTTTTCAGTCAACATAATAGAGAATCTTGACACATTCTCACTCTCATACTCATGGCTGCCTTATCTCCTGTCGCAGCCATAGTATACTTATAAAATGATATAACACAATACCACTGTAGAAGAAAAACCCTGGTAACCAACAGAGTATTAGTACTCTCAACATAAATAGGCACCAAAGCTGCTGCTGGTTACTGTGTTTCAATAGTGTTCAGTCACCATAATAGAGAATGTTGACATATTATGACGCTCAAACTCATGGCTGACTTATTTCTTGTCACAGTCATTCTATACTAATAAATCAACATAACACAATGCCACGGTAGAAAAATACACTGGTACCCGATAGACTATTAGTATTCTCAACATAACTAGGTACCAAAGCTACAGCTGTTTACTGTGTTTTCTGCAGTTTTCAGTCAGCATAATAGAGAATGTTGACATATTCTGACTCAAACTCATGGCTGCCTATTTCCTGTCTCAGTCGTACTATACTTATAAATTGATATAACACAATACCACGGTGGAAAAAAACCCTGGTAAAGAATAGAGTATTAGTACTCTGAACATAAATAGGTACCAAAGCTACAGCTGGTTACTGTGTTTCAACAGTTTTCAGTCACCATCATAGAGAGTGTTGACCTATTCTGACTCTCAAACTCATGGCTGCCTTATCTCCTGTCGCAGTCATAGCATACTTATAAATCGATATAACACAGTACCACGGTAGAAGAAAACCCTGGTAACCAATAGAGTATTAGTACTCTCAACATAAATAGGTACCAAAGCTACAGCTGTTTACTGAGCGTTAACAGTTTTCAGCCAACATGACAGAGAATCTTGACACATTCTCACTCTCAAACTCATGGCTGCCTTATCTCCACTCGCAGTCATACTATACTTATAAATCAATATAACACAATACCACGGTAGAAGAAAACCCTGGTAACCAACACAGTATTAGTACTCTCAACATAAATAGGTACCAAAGCTGCAGCTGTTTACTGTGTTCGAACAGTTTTCAGTCGCCATGATAGAGAATGTTGACCTATTCTGACTCTAAAACTCATGGCTGCCTTATCTCCTGTCGCAGTCATTGTATACTTATAGATCGATATAACACTGTACCACAGTAGAAGAAAACCCTGGTAACCAATAGAGTATTAGTACTCTCAACATAAATAGGTACCAAAGCTACAGCTGGTTACTGTGTTTCAACAGTTTTCAGTCACCATGATAGAGAATGTTGACCTATTCTGACTCTCAAACTCATGGCTGTCTTATCTCCTGTCGCAGTCATACTATATTTATAAATCGATATAACACCGTACCACGGTAGAAGAAAACCCTGGTAACCAATAGAGTATTAGTACTCTCAACATCGATAGGTACCAAAGTTACAGCTGTTTACTGAGCTTTAACAGTTTTCAGTCCGCATGACAGAGAATCTTGACACATTCTCACTATCAAACTCATGGCTGCCTTTTCTCCTGTCGCAGCCTCAGTATACTTTTAAAACGATATAACAGAGTACCACGGTAGAAGAAAACCCTGGTAACCAATAGAGTATTAGTACTCTCAACATCGATAGGTACCAAAGTTACAGCTGTTTACTGACCTTTAACAGTTTTCAGTCCGCATGACAGAGAATCTTGACACATTCTCACTATCAAACTCATGGCTGCCTTTTCTCCTGTCGCAGTCCTAGTATACTTATAAATCGATATAACACAGTACCACGGTAGAAGAAAAACCTGGTAACCAATAGAGTATTAGTACTCTCAACATAAATAGGTACCAAAGCTACAGCTGTTTACTGTGTTTCAACAGTTTTTAGTCACCATGATAGAGAATCTTGACACATTCTCACTCTCAAAGTCATGGCTGCCTTATCTCCACTCGCAGTCATACTATACTTAAAAATCGATATAACACAGTACCACGGTTGAAGATAACCCTGGTAACCAATAGAGTATTAGAACTCTCAACATAAATAGGTACCAAAGCTACAGCTGTTTACTGAGCGTTAACAGTTTTCAGTCAACATAATAGAGAATCTTGACACATTCTCACTCTCATACTCATGGCTGCCTTATCTCCTGTCGCAGCCATAGTATACTTATAAAATGATATAACACAATACCACTGTAGAAGAAAAACCCTGGTAACCAACAGAGTATTAGTACTCTCAACATAAATAGGCACCAAAGCTGCTGCTGGTTACTGTGTTTCAATAGTGTTCAGTCACCATAATAGAGAATGTTGACATATTATGACGCTCAAACTCATGGCTGACTTATTTCTTGTCACAGTCATTCTATACTAATAAATCAACATAACACAATGCCACGGTAGAAAAATACACTGGTACCCGATAGACTATTAGTATTCTCAACATAACTAGGTACCAAAGCTACAGCTGTTTACTGTGTTTTCTGCAGTTTTCAGTCAGCATAATAGAGAATGTTGACATATTCTGACTCAAACTCATGGCTGCCTATTTCCTGTCTCAGTCGTACTATACTTATAAATTGATATAACACAATACCACGGTGGAAAAAAACCCTGGTAAAGAATAGAGTATTAGTACTCTGAACATAAATAGGTACCAAAGCTACAGCTGGTTACTGTGTTTCAACAGTTTTCAGTCACCATCATAGAGAGTGTTGACCTATTCTGACTCTCAAACTCATGGCTGCCTTATCTCCTGTCGCAGTCATAGCATACTTATAAATCGATATAACACAGTACCACGGTAGAAGAAAACCCTGGTAACCAATAGAGTATTAGTACTCTCAACATAAATAGGTACCAAAGCTACAGCTGTTTACTGAGCGTTAACAGTTTTCAGCCAACATGACAGAGAATCTTGACACATTCTCACTCTCAAACTCATGGCTGCCTTATCTCCACTCGCAGTCATACTATACTTATAAATCAATATAACACAATACCACGGTAGAAGAAAACCCTGGTAACCAACACAGTATTAGTACTCTCAACATAAATAGGTACCAAAGCTGCAGCTGTTTACTGTGTTCGAACAGTTTTCAGTCGCCATGATAGAGAATGTTGACCTATTCTGACTCTAAAACTCATGGCTGCCTTATCTCCTGTCGCAGTCATTGTATACTTATAGATCGATATAACACTGTACCACAGTAGAAGAAAACCCTGGTAACCAATAGAGTATTAGTACTCTCAACATAAATAGGTACCAAAGTTACAGCTGTTTGCTGAGCTTTAACAGTTTTCAGTCAACATGATAGAGAATCTTGACACATTCTCACACTCATACTCATGGCTGCCTTGTCTCCTGTCGCAGCCATAGTATACTTATAAAACGATATAACACAGTGCCACGGTAGAAGAAATCCCTGGTAACCAATAGAGTATTAGTACTCTCAACATAAATACGTACCAAAGCTGCAGCTGTTTACTGTGTTTGAACAGTTTTCAGTCACCATGATAGAGAATGTTGACCGATTCTGACTTTCAAACTCATGGCTGCCTTATCTCCTGTCGCAGTCATAGTATACTTATAAATCGATATAACACAGTACCACGGTAGAAGAAAACCCTGGTAACTGATAGAGTATTAGTACTCTCAACACAAAAAGGTACTAAAGCTACAGCTGTTTACTGTGTTTCATCAATTTTCTGTCCCCGTGATAGAGAATGTTGACCTATTCTGACTTTCAAGCTCATGGCTGCCTTATCTCCTGTCACAGTCATAGTATACTTATAAATGGATATAACACAGTACCACGGTAGAAGAAAACCCTGGTAACCAATAGAGTATTAGTACTCTTAACATAAATACGTACCAAAGCTGCAGCTGTTTACTGTGTTTGAACAGTTTTCTGTCACCATGATAGAGAATGTTGACCGATTCTGACTTTCAAACTCATGGCTGCCTTATCTCCTGTCACAGTCATAGTATACTTATAAATCAAAAAATACACTGGTAGAAAAATGCACTGGTACCCGATAGACTATTAGTATTCTCAACATAAATATGTACCAAAGTTACAGCTGTTTACTGAGCTTTAACAGTTTTCAGTCAGCATGATAGAGAATCTTGACACATTCTCACTCTGAAACTCATGGCTGCCTTTTCTCCTGTCGCAGTGATAGTATACTTATAAATCGATATAACACAGTACCACGGTAGAAGAAAACCCTGGTAACCAATAGAGTATTAGTACTCTCAACATAAATAGGTACCAAAGCTACAGCTGTTTACTGAGCCTTAACAGTTTTCAGTCAACAAGATAGAGAATCTTGACACATTCTCACTCTCAAACTCATGGCTGCCTTATCTCCTGTCGCAGCCATAGTATACTTATAAAACGATATAACACATTACCACTGTAGAAGAAAACCCTGGTAACCAATAGAGTATTAGTACTCTCAACATAAATACGTACCAAAGCTGCAGCTGTTTACTGTGTTTGAACAGTTTTCAGTCACCATGATTGAGAATGTTGACCGATTCTAACTTTCAAACTCATGGCTGCCTTATCTCCTGTCGCAGTCATAGTATTCTTATAAATCGATATAACACATTACCACGGTAGAAGAAAACCCTGGTAACCAATAGAGTATTAGTACTCTCAACATGGATAGGTACCAAAGTTACAGCTGTTTACTCAGCTTTAACAGTTTTCAGTCAGCATGACAGAGAATCTTGACACATTCTCACTATCAAACTCATGGCTGCCTTTTCTCCTGTCGCAGTCCTAGTATAGTTATAAATCGATATAACTCAGTACCACGGTAGAAGAAAACCCTGGTAACCAATAGAGTATTAGTACTCTCAACATAAATAGGTACCAAATCTACAGCTGTTTACTGAGCGTTAACAGTTTTCAGTCAACATGATAGAGAATCTTGACACATTCTCACTCTCAAACTCATGGCTGCCTTATCTCCTGTCGCAGCCTTAGTATACTTATAAAATGATATAACACAGTACCACAGTAGAAGAAAACCCTGGGAACCAATAGAGTATTAGTACTCTCAACATGGATAGGTACCAAAGTTACAGCTGTTTAATGAGCTTTAACAGTTGTCAGTCAGCATGATAGAGAATCTTGACACATTCTCACTCTCAAACTCATGGCTGCCTTTTCTCCTGTCGCAGCCTTAGTATTCTTATAAAATGATATAACACAGTACCACAGTAGAAGAAAACCCTGGTAACCAATAGAGTATTAGTACTCTCAACATGGATAGGTACCAAAGTTACAGCTGTTTACTGAGCTTTAACAGTTTTCAGTCCGCATGACAGAGAATCTTGAAACATTCTCACTATCAAACTCATGGCTGCCTTTTCTCCTGTCGCAGTCCTAGTATACTTATAAATCGATATAACACAGTACCACGGTAGAAGAAAAACCTGGTAACCAATAGAGTATTAGTACTCTCAACATAAATAGGTACCAAAGCTACAGCTGTTTAGTGTGTTTCAACAGTTTTTAGTCACCATGATAGAGAATCTTGACACATTCTCACTTTCAAACTCATGGCTGCCTTATCTCCACTCGCAGTCATACTATACTTATTAATCAATATAACACAATACCACGGTAGAAGAAAACCCTGGTAACCAACAGAGTATTAGTACTCTCAACATAAATAGGTACCAAAGCTGCAGCTGTTTACTGTGTTCGAACAGTTTTCAGTCACCATGATAGAGAATGTTGACCTATTCTGACTCTAAAACTCATGGCTGCCTTATCTCCTGTCGCAGGCATTGTATACTTATAGATCGATATAACACTGTACCACAGTAGGAGAAAACCCTGGTAACCAATATAGTATTAGTACTCTCAACATAAATAGGTACCAAAGTTACAGCTGTTTGCTGAGCTTTAACAGTTTTCAGTCAACATAATAGAGAATCTTGACACATTCTCACTCTCATACTCATGGCTGCCTTATCTCCTGTCGCAGCCATAGTATACTTATAAAACGATATAACACAGTACCACGGTAGAAGAAAACCCTGGTAACCAATAGAGTATTAGTACTCTCAACATGGATAGGTACCAAAGTTACAGCTGTTTACTGCGCTTTAACAGTTTTCAGTCAGCATGATAGAGAATCTTGACACATATTCACTCTCAAACTCATGGCTGCCTTTTCTCCTGTTGCAGTCATAGTATACTTATAAATCGATATAACACAGTACCACGATAGAAGAAAACCCTGGTAACCAACAGAGTATTAGTAGTCTCAACATAAATAGGTACCAAAGCTACAGCTGTTTACTGAGCGTTAACAGTTTTCAGTCAACATGATAGAGAATTTTGACACATTCTCACTCTGAAACTCATTGCTGCCTTATCTCCACTCGCAGTCATACTATACTTATAAATCGATATAACACAATACCACGGTAGAAGAAAAATCCTGGTAACCAACAGAGTATTTGTACTCTCATCATAAATAGGTACCAAAGCTACAGCTGGTTACTATGTTTCAATAGTGTTCAATCACCATAATAGAGAATGTTGACATATTATGACGCTCAAACTCATGGCTGACTTATTTCTTGTCGCAGTCATGCTATACTAATATATAGATATAACACAATACCACGGTGGATAAAAACCCTGGCAACCAATAGAGTATTAGTACTCTCTACATTAATAGGTACCAAACCTACAGCTGTTTTCTGTGTTTCATCAGTTTTCAGTCCCCATGCTAGAGAATGTTGAGCTATTCTGACTCTCAAACTCATGGCTGCCTTTTCTCCTGTCGCAGGCATTGTATACTTATAGATCGATATAACACAGTACCACAGTAGAAGAAAACCCTGGTAGCCAATAGAGTATTAGTACTCTCAACATAAATAGGTACCAAAGCTTCAGCTGTTTACTGTCTTTCAATAGTTTTCAGTCACCATGATAGAGAATGTTGACCTATTCTGACTCTCAAACTCATGGCTGCCTTATCTCCTGTCGCAGGCATTGTATACTTATAGATCGATATAACACTGTACCACAGTAGAAAACCCTGGTACCCAATAGAGTATTAGTACTCTCAGCATAAATAGGCACCAAAGCTACAGCTGTTTACTGTGTTTCAACAGTTTTCAGTCAGCATGATAGAGAATGTTGACATATTCTCACTCACAAACTCTAATGGCTGCCTTATTTCCTGTCGCAGTCATACTATCCTAATAAATCGACATAACACAATACCACGGTAGAAGAATACACTGGTACCCGATAGACTATTAGTATTCTCAACATACCTAGGTACCAAAGCTACAGCTGTTTTCTGTGTTTTCAGCAGTTTTCAGTCACCATAATAGGGAATGTTGACATATTCTGACTCAAACTCACGGCTGCCTTATTTCCTGTCGCAGTCATACTATACTTATAAATTGATATCACTCAATACCACGGTGGATAAAAACCCTGGTAACCAATAGAGTATTAGTACTCTCTACATTAATAGGTACGAAACCTACAGCTGTTTTCTGTGTTTCATCAGTTTTCAGTCACCATGATAGAGAATGTTGAGGTATTCTGACTCTCAAACTCATGGCTGCCTTATCTCCTGTCGCAGGCATTGTATACTTATAGATCGATATAACACTGTACCACAGTAGAAGAAAACCCTTGGTAACCAACAGAGTATTAGTACTCTCAACATAAATAGGTACCAAAACTATAGCCGTTTAGTGTGTTTCACCAGTTTTCAGTCACCATGATAGAGAATCATGACACATTCTCACTCTCAAACTCATTTCTGCCTTATCTCCTCTCGCAGTCACAGTATACTTGTAAATCAATAAAACACAATACCACATTAGAAGAAAACCCTGGTAACCAATAGAGTATTACTACTCTCAACATAAATAGGTACCAAAGCTACAGCTGTTTACTGAGCGTTAACAGTTTTCAGTCACCATGATAGAGAATGTTGACCTATTCTGACTATCAAACTCATGGCTGCCTTATCTCCTGTCGCAGTCATAGTACACTTATAAATCGATATAACACAGTACCACGCTAGAATTAAACCCTGGTAACCAATAGAGTATTAGTACTCTCAACATAAATAGGTACCAAAGTTACAGCTGTTTGCTGAGCTTTGACAGTTTTCAGTCAGCATGATAGAGAATCTTGACACATTCTCACTCTCAAACTCATGGCTGCCTTTTCTCCTGTCGCAGTCATAGTATACTTATAAATCGATATAAAACAGTACCACGGTAGAAGAAAACCCTGGTAACCAATAGAGTATTAGTACTCTCAACATAAATAGGTACCAAATCTACAGCTGTTTACTGAACGTTAACAGTTTTCAGTCAACATGATAGAGAATCTTGACACATTCTCACTCTCAAACTCATGGCTGCCTTATCTCCTGTCGCAGCCTTAGTATTCTTATAAAATGATATAACACAGTACCACATTAGAAGAAAACCCTGGTAACCAATAGAGTATTACTACTCTCAACATAAATAGGTACCAAAGCTACAGCTGTTTACTGAGCGTTAACCGTTTTCAGTCACCATGATAGAGAATGTTGACCTATTCTGACTATCAAACTCATGGCTGCCTTATCTCCTGTCGCAGTCATAGTACACTTATAAATCGATATAACACAGTACCACGCTAGAAGAAAACCCTGGTAACCAATAGAGTATTAGTACTCTCAGCATGGATAGGTACCAAAGTTACAGCTGTTTACTGAGCTTTAACAGTTTTCAGTCAGCATGATAGAGAATCTTGACACATTCTCACTCTCAAACTCATGGCTGCCTTTTCTCCTGTTGCAGTCATAGTATACTTATAAATCGATATAACACAGTACCATGGTAGAAGAAAACCCTGGTAACCAATAGAGTATTAGTACTCTCAACATAAATAGGTACCAAAGCTACAGCTGTTTACTGAGCGTTAACAGTTTTCAGTCAACATGATAGAGAATCTTGACACATTCTCACTCTCAAACTCATGGCTGCCTTATCTCCTGTCGCAGCCTCAGTATACTTATAAAACGATATAACACAGTACCACGGTAGAAGAAAACCCTGGTAACCAATAGAGTATTAGTACTCTCAACATAAATAGGTACCAAAGCTACAGCTGTTTACTGTGTTTCAACAGTTTTTAGTCACCATGATAGAGAATCTTGACACATTCTCACTCTCAAAGTCATGGCTGCCTTATCTCCACTCGCAGTCATACTATACTTATAAATCGATATAACACAGTACCACGGTTGAAGATAACCCTGGTAACCAATACAGTATTAGAACTCTCAACATAAATAGGTACCAAAGCTACAGCTGTTTACTGAGCGTTAACAGTTTTCAGTCAATATGATAGAGAATCTTGACACATTCTCACTCTCAAACTCATGGCTGCCTTTTCTCCTGTCGCAGTCATTGTATACTTATTATACTTATAAATTGATATAACACAGTACCACGGTAGAGGAAAACCCTGGTAACCAACAGAGTATTAGTACTCTCATCATAAATAGGTACCAAAGCTACAGCTGTTTACTGAGCGTTAACAGTTTTCAGTCAACATGATAGAGAATCTTGACACATTTTCACTCTCAAACTCATGGCTGCCTTATCTCCACTCGCAGTCATACTATACTTATAAATCGATATAACACAATACCACGGTAGAAGAAAAACCCTGGTAACCAACATAGTATTAGGACTCTCAACATAAATAGGTACCAAAGCTACAGCTGGTTACTGTGTTTCAATAGTGTTCAGTCACCATATTAGAGAATGTTGACACATTATGACGCTCAAACTCATTGCTGCCTTATTTCTTGTTGCATTCATGCTATACTAATAAATTGATATAACACAATACCACAGTGGATAAAAACCCTGGTAACCAATGGAGTATTACTACTCTCTACATAAATAGGTGCCAAACCTACAGCGGTTTACTGTGTTTCATCAGTTTTCAGTCCCCATGATAGAGAATGTTGACCTATTCTGACTCTAAAACTCATGGCTGCCTTATCTCCTGTCGCAGGCATTGTATACTTATAGATCGATATAACAGTGTACCACATTAGAAGAAAACCCTGGTAACCAATAGAGTATTAGTACTCTCAACATAAATAGGTACCAAAGCTACAGCTGTTTACTGTGTTTCAACAGTTTTCAGTCAGCGTGATAGAGAATGTTGACATATTTTCACTCTCAAACTCTAATGGCTGCCTTATTTCCTGTCGCAGTCATACTATACTAATAAATCGACATAACACAATACCACGGTAGAAAAATACACTCGTACCGGATAGACTATTAGTATTCTCAACATAACTAGGTTCCAAAGCTACAGCTGTTTACTGAGCCTTAACAGTTTTCAGTCAACATGATAGAGAATCTTGACACATTCTCAAACTCATGGCTGCCTTGTCTCCTGTCACAGTCATAGTATACTTATAAAACGATATAACACAGTACCATGGTAGCAGAAAACCCTGGTAACCAATAGAATATTTGTATTCTCAACATAAATACGTACCAAAGCTGCAGCTGTTTACTGTGTTTGAACAGTTTTCAGTCACTATGATAGAGAATGTTGACCGATTCTGACTTTCAATCTCATGGCTGCCTTCTCTCCTGTCGCAGGCATTGTATACTTATAGATCTATATAACACAGTACCACTGTAGAAGAAAACCCTTGGTAACCAATAGAGTATTAGTACTCTGAACATAAATTGGTACTAAAGCTACAGCTGTTTACTGTGTTTCATCAGTTTTCAGTCCCCATGATAGAGAATGTTAAATAGGTACCAAAGTTACAGCTGTTTACTGAGCTTTAACAGTTTTCAGTCAGCATGATAGAGAATCTTGACACATTCTCACATTCTCACTCTCAAACTCATGGCTGCCTTTTCACCTGTCGCAGTCCTAGTATACTTATAAATCGATATAACACAGTACCACGGTAGAAGAAAAACCTGGTAACCAATAGAGTATTAGTACTCTCAACATAAATAGGTACCAAACCAACAGCTGTTTTCTGAGCGTTAACAGTTTTCAGTCAACATGATAGAGAATCTTGACACATTCTCACTCTAAAACTCATGGCTGCGTTATTTCCCGTCGCAGGCATTGTATACTTATAGATCGATATAACACTGTACCACAGTAGAATAAAACCCTGGTAACCAATAGAGTATTAGTACTCTCAACATAAATAGGTACCAAAGCTACAGCTGTTTACTGTGTTTCAACAGTTTTCAGTCACCATGATAGAGAATGTTGACCTATTCTGACTCACAAACTCTAATGGCTGCCTTATTTCCTGTCGCAGTCATACTATCCTAATAAATCGACATAACACAATACCACGGTAGAAAAATACACTGGTACCCGATAGACTATTAGTATTCTCAACATAACTAGGTACCAAAGCTGCAGCTGTTTACTGTGTTTTCAGCAGTTTTGAGTCACTATAATAGAGAATGTTGACATATTCTGACTCAAACTCATGGCTGCCTTATTTCCTGTCGCAGTCATACTATACGTATAAATTGATATAACACAATACCACGGTGGAAAAAAACCCTGGTAAAGAATAGCGTATTAGTACTCTCAACATAAATAGGTACCAAAGCTACAGCTGGTTACTGAGCGTTAACAGTTTTCAGTCACCATGATAGAGAATGTTGACCTATTCTGACTCTCAAACTCATGGCTGCCTTATCTCCTGTCGCAGTCATAGTACACTTATAGATCGATATAACACAGTACCACGTTAGAAGAAAACCCTGGTAACCAATAGAGTATTAGTACTCTCAACATAAATAGGTACCAAAGTTACAGCTGTTTGCTGAGCTTTGACAGTTTTCAGTCAGCATGATAGAGAATCGTGACACATTCTCACTCTCAAACACATGGCTGCCTTTTCTCCTGTCACAGTCATAGTATACTTATAAATCGATATAACACAGTACCACGGTAGAAGAAAACCCTGGTAACCAATAGAGTATTAGTACTCTCAACATAAATACGTACCAAAGCTGCAGCTGTTTACTGTGTTTGAACAGTTTTCAGTCACCATGATAGAGAATGTTGACCGATTCTGACTTTCAAACTAATGGCTGCCTTATCTCTACTCGCAGTCATACTATACTTATAAATCGATATAACACAATACCACGGTAGAAGAAAACCTTGGTAACCAACAGAGTATTAGTACTCTCAACATAAATAGGTACCAAAGCTGCAGCTGTTTACTGTGTTCGAACAGTTTTCAGTCACCATGATATAGAATGTTGACCTATTCTGACTCTAAAACTCATGGCTGCCTTATCTCCTGTCGCAGGCATTGTATACTTATAGATCGATATAACACTGTACCACGGTAGAAGAAAACCCTGGTAACCAATAGAGTATTAGTACTCTCAACATAAATAGGTACAAAAGCTACAGCTGTTTACTGTGTTTCATCAGTTTTCAGTCCCCATGATAGAGAATGTTGACCTATTCTGACTTTCAAACTCATGGCTGCCTTATCTCTTGTCGCAGTCATAGTATATTTATAAATCGATAAAACACAGTTCCACGGTAGAAGAAAACCCTGGTATCCAATAGAGTATTAGTACTCTCAACATAAATAGGTACCAAAGTTACAGCTGTTCACTGAGCTTTAACAGTTTCAGTCAGCATGATAGCGAATCTTGACACATTCTCACTCTCAAACTCATGGCTGCCTTTTCTCCTGTCGCAGTCATAGTATACTTATAAATCGATATAACACAATACCACGGTAGAAGAAAACCCTGGTAACCAACAGAGTATTAGTACTCTGAACATAAATAGGTACCAAAGCTGCAGCTGTTTACTGTGTTCGAACAGTTTTCAGCCAGCATGATAGAGAATCTTGACACATTCTCACTCTCAAACTCATGGCTGCCTTTTCTCTCGCAGTCATACTATACTTATAAACGATATAACACAATAACATGTTTGAAGAAAACCCTGGTAACCAATAGAGTATTAGTGCTCTCAACATAAGTAGGTACCAAGCCTACAGCTGGTTGCTGTGTTTCCACAGTTTTCAATCACCATAATAGAGAATGTTGACATATTCTGACTCTCAAACTCATGGCTGCCTTATTTATTGTCGCAGTCATACTATACTTATAAATTGATATAACACAATACCACCATAGCTAAAAACCCTGGTAACCATTAGAGTATTAGTACTCTCAAGATAAATTGGTACCAAAGTTGCAGCTGTTTACTGTGTTTCAACAGTTTTCAGTCACCATGATAGAGAATGTTGACCTATTCTGACTCTAAAACTCATGGCTGCCTTATCTCCTGTCGCAGGCATTGTATACTTATAGATCGATTAACACAGTATCAGGGTAGAAGAACACCCTGGTAACCAATAGAGTATTAGAACTCTCAAAATAAATAGGTACCAAAGCTACAGCTGGTTACTGTGTTTCAACAGTGTTCAGTCACCATAATAGAGAATGTTGACATATTATGATGCTGAAACTCATGGCTGCCTTATTTCTTGTCGCAGTCATACTATACTAATAAATTGATATAACACAATACCACGGTGGATAAAAACCCCGGTAACCAATAGAGTATTAGTACTCTCAACATAAATTGGTACCAAAGCTAGAGCTGTTTACTGTGTTTCAAGAGATTTCACTCAGCATGATAGCGAATCTTGACACATTCTCACTCTCAAACTCATGGCTGCCTTATCTCCTCTCGCAGCCTTAGTATACTTATAAAACGATATAACACAGTACCACGGTAGAAGAAAATCCTGGTAACCAACACAGTATTAGTACTCTCAACATAAATAGGTACCAAAGCTACAGCTGTTTACTGTGTTTCAACAGTTTTCAGCCAGCATGATAGAGAATCTTGACACATTCTCACTCTCAAACTCATGGATGCCTTTTCTCTCGCAGTCATACTATACTTATAAACGATATAACACAATAACATGTTTGAAGAAAACCCTGGTAACCAATAGAATATTAGTGCTCTCAACATAAATAGGTACCAAGGCTACAGCTGGTTGCTGTGTTTCCACAGTTTTCAATCATCATAATAGAGAATGTTGACATATTCTGACTCTCAAACTCATGGCTGCCTTATTTTTTGTCGCAGTCATACTATACTTATAAATTGATATAACACAATACCACCATAGCTAAAAACCCTGGTAACCATTAGAGTATTAGTACTCTCAAGATAAATTGGTACCAAAGCTGCAGCTGTTTACTGTGTTTCAACAGTTTTCAGTCACCATGATAGAGAATGTTGACCTATTCTGACTTTCAAACTCATGGCTGCCTTTTCTCCTGTCGCAGTCCTAGTATACTTATAAATCAATATAACACAGTACCACGGTAGAAGAAAAACCTGGTAACCAATAGAGTATTAGTACTCTCAACATAAATAGGTACCAAACCAACAGCTGTTTTCTGAGCGTTAACAGTTTTCAGTCAACATGATAGAGAATCTTGACACATTCTCACTCTCAAACTCATGGCTGCCTTATCTCCACTCGCAGTCATACTATACTTATAAATCGATATAACACAATACCACGGTAGAAGAAAACCCTGGTAACCAACAGAGTATTAGTACTCTGAACATAAATAGGTACCAAAGCTGCAGCTGTTTACTGTGTTTCATCAGTTTTCAGTCCCCATGATAGAGAATGTTGACCTATTCTGACTTTCAAACTTATGGCTGCCTTATCTCTTGTCGCAGTCATAGTATATTTATAAATCGATATAACACAATACCACGGTAGAAGAAAACCCTGGTAACCAATAGAGTATTAGTACTCTCAACATAAATAGGTACCAAAGCTACAGCTGTTTACTGAGCTTTAACAGTTTTCAGTCAGCATGATAGAGAATCTTGACACATTCTCACTCTGAAACTCATGGCTGCCTTTTCTCCTGTCGCAGTCATAGTATCCTTATAAATCGATATAACACAATACCACAGTATGGTAACCAATAGAGTATTAGCACTCAACATAAATAGGTACCAAAGCTATAGCTGTCTATTGTGTTTCACCAGTTTTCAGTGACCATGATAGAGAATCTTGACACATTCTCACTCTCAAACTCATTTCTGCCTTATCTCCTCTCGCAGTCACAGTATACTTGTAAATCGATAAAACACAATACCACATTCGAAGAAAACCCTGGTAACCAATAGAGTATTAGTACTCTCAACATAAATAGGTACCAAAGCTGCAGCTGTTTACTGAGTTTTAACAATTTTCAGTCAGCATGATAGAGAATCTTGACACATTCTCACTCTCAAACTCATGACTGCCTTATCTCCTCTCGCAGCCATACTATACTTATAAATCGATATAACACAATACCAGGATAGAAGAAAACCCTGGTAACCAATAGAGTATTAGTACTCTCAACATAAATAGGTACCAAAGCTGCAGCTGTTTACTGTGTGTTTCAACAGTTTTCAGTCACCATGACAG
Organism: Pictodentalium vernedei; assembly: GCA_031216915.1. Lineage (NCBI taxonomy): Eukaryota > Metazoa > Mollusca > Scaphopoda > Dentaliida > Dentaliidae > Pictodentalium > Pictodentalium vernedei. The sequence continues at coordinate 401,122,164 of CM062296.1, forward strand.
AGAATGTTGACCTCTTCTGACTCTCAAACTCACGGCTGCCTCATCTCCTGTCGCAGGCATTGTGTACTTATAGATCGATATAACACAATACCACGGTGGATAAAAACCCTGGTAACCGATAGAGTATTAGTACTCTCAACATAAATATGTACCAAAGCTACAGCTTTTTACTGTGTTTCATCAGTTCTCAGTCACCATGATAGAGAATGTTGACCCATTCTGACTTTCAAACTCATGGCTGCCTTACCTCCTGTCGCAGTCATAGTATACTTATAAATCGATATCACACAGTACCACGATGGAAGAAAACCCTGGTAACCAATAGAGTATTAGTAGTCTCAACTTAAATAGGTACCAAAGCTACAGCTGTTTACTGTGTTTCATCAGTTTTCAGTCACCATGATAGAGAATGTTGACCTATTCTGACTTTCAAACTCATGGCTGCCTTATCTCCTGTCGCAGTCATAGTATACTTATAAATCGATATAACTCAGTACCACGGTAGAAGAAAACCCTGGTAACCAATAGAGTATTAGTACTCTCAACATAAATAGGTACCAAAGCTACAGCTGGTTACTGTGTTTCAACAGTTTTCAGTCACCATAATAGAGAATGTTGACATATTCTAATGCTCAAACTCATGGCTGCCTTATTTCTTGTTGCAGTCATACTATACTTATAAATTGATATAACACAATACCACGGTGGATAAAAACCCTGGTAACCATTAGAGTATTAGTACTCTCAACATAAGTTGGTACCATAGCTACTGCTGTTTACTGTGTTTCAACAGTTTTCAGTCACCATTCTAGAGAATGTTGACCTATTCTGACTTTCAAACTCATGGCTGCCTTATCTCCTGCCGCAGTCATAGTATACTTATAAATCGATATAACACAGTACCACGATAGAAGAAAACCCTGGTAACCAACAGAGTATTAGTACTCTCAACATAAATAGGTACCAAAGCTACAGCTGTTTACTGAGCGTTAACAGTTTTCAGTCAACATGATAGAGAATCTTGACACATTCTCTTTCTGAAACTCATGGCTGCCTTATCTCCACTCGCAGTCATACTATACTTATAAATCGATATAACACAATACCACGGTAGAAGAAAAATCCTGGTAACCAACAGAGTATTAGTACTCTCAACATAAATAGGTACCAAAGCTACAGCTGGTTACTGTGTTTCAATAGTGTTCAATCACCATAATAGAGAATGTTGACATATTATGACGCTCAAACTCATGGCAGTCTTTTTTCTTGTCGCAGTCATGCTATACTAATATATTGATATAACACATTACCACGGTGGATAAAAACCCTGGTAACCAATAGAGTATTAGTACTCTCTACATTAATAGGTACCAAACCTACAGCTGTTTTCTGTGTTTCATCAGTTTTCAGTCCCCATGCTAGAGAATGTTGAGCTAATCTGACTCTCAAACTCATGGCTGCCTTATCTCCTGTCGCAGGCATTGTATACTTATAGATCGATATAACACAGTACCACAGTAGAAGAAAACCCTGGTAACCAATAGAGTATTAGTACTCTCAACATAAATAGGTACCAAAGCTTCAGCTGTTTACTGTCTTTCAATAGTTTTCAGTCACCATGATAGAGAATGTTGACCTATTCTGACTCTCAAACTCATGGCTGCCTTATCTCCTGTCGCAGACATTGATTACTTATAGATCGATATAACACAGTACCTCAGTAGAAGAAAACCCTGGTAACCAATAGAGTATTAGTACTCTCAACATAAATAGGTACCAAAGCTTCAGCTGTTTACTGTCTTTCAATAGTTTTCAGTCACCATTCTAGAGAATCTTGACACATTCTGACTCTCAAACTCATGGCTGCCTTATCTCCTGTCGCAGTGATAGTATACTTTATAAACCGACATAAAATAGTACCACGGTAGAAGAAAACCCTGGTAACCAATAGAGTGTTAGTACTCTCAACATGGATAGGTACGAAAGTTACAGCTGTTTACTGAGCTTTAACAGTTTTCAGTCAACATGATAGAGAATCTTGACACATTCTCACTCTCAAACTCATGGCTGCCTTATCTCCACTCGCAGTCATACTATACTTATAAATCGATATAACACAATAACACGGTAGAAGAAAACCCTGGTAACCAACAGAGTATTAGTACTCTCAACATAAATAGGTACCAAAGCTACAGCTGTTTACTGTGTTTCATCAGTTTTCAGTCCCCATGATAGAGAATGTTGACCTATTCTGACTTTCAAACTTATGGCTGCCATATCTCTTGTCGCAGTCATAGTATATTTATAAATCGATAAAACACAGTTCCACAGTAGAAGAAAACCCTGGTATCCAATAGAGTATTAGTACTCTCAACATAAATAGGTACCAAAGTTACAGCAGTTTTCTGAGCTTTAACAGTTTCAGTCAGCATGATAGCGAATCTTGACACATTCTCAATCTCAAACTCATGGCTGCCTTTTCTCCTGTCGCAGTCATAGTATACTTATAAATCAATATAACACAGTTCCACGGTAGAAGAAAACCCTGGTATCCAATAGAGTATTAGTACTCTCAACATAAATAGGTACCAAAGTTACAGCTGTTTACTGTGTTTCAACAGTTTTCAGCCAGCATGATAGAGAATGTTGACACATTCTCACTCTCAAACTCATGGCTGCCTTTTCTCTCGCAGTCATACTATACTTATAAACGATGTAACACAATAACATGTTTGAAGAGAACCCTGGTAACCAATAGAGTATTAGTGCTCTCAACATAAATAGGTACCAAGGCTACAGCTGGTTGCTGTGTTTCCACAGTTTTCAATCACCATAATAGAGAATGTTGACATATTCTGACTCTCAAACTCATGGCTGCCTTATTTTTTGTCGCAGTCATACTATACTTATAAATTGATATAACACAATACCACCATAGCTAAAAACCCTGGTAACCATTAGAGTATTAGTACTCTCAAGATAAATTGGTACCAAAGCTGCAGCTGTTTACTGTGTTTCAACAGTTTTCAGTCACCATGATAGAGAATGTTGACCTATTCTGACTCTAAAACTCATGGCTGCCTTATCTCCTGTCGCAGGCATTGTATACTTATAGATCGATTAACACAGTATCACGGTAGAAGAAAACCCTGGTAACCAATAGAGTATTAGAACTCTCAAAATAAATAGGTACCAAAGCTACAGCTGGTTACTGTGTTTCAACAGTGTTCAGTCACCATAGTAGAGAATGTTGACATATTATGATGCTGAAACTCATGGCTGCCTTATTTCTTGTTGCAGTCATACTATACTAATAAATTGATATAACACAATACCACGGTGGATAAAAACCCCGGTAACCAATAGAGTATTAGTACTCTCAACATAAATTGGTACCAAAGCTAGAGCTGTTTACTGTGTTTCAAGAGATTTCACTCAGCATGATAGAGAATCTTGACACCTTCTCACTCTCAAACTCATGTCTGCCTTATCTCCTCTTGCAGTCATAGTATACTTATAAATTGATATAACACAATACCACGGTAGAAGAAAACCCTGGTAACCAATAGAGTATTAGTACTCTCAACATAAATAAGTACCAAAGCTGCAGCTGGTTACTGTGTTTCAACAGTGTTCAGTCACCATAATAGAGAATGTTGACATATTCTAACGCTCAAACTCATGGCTGCCTTATTTCTTGTCGCAGTCATACTATACTTATAAATTGATATAACACAATACCACGGTGGATAAAAACCCTGGTAACCATTAGAGTATTAGTACTCTCAACATAAGTTGCTACCATAGCTACTGCTGTTTACTGTGTTTCAACAGTTTTAGTCACCATTCTAGAGAATGTTGACCTATTCTGACTTTCAAACTCATGGCTGCCTTATCTCCTGCCGCAGTCATAGCATACTTATAAATCGATATAACACAGTACCACGATAGAAGAAAACCCTGGTAACCAACAGAGTATTAGTACTCTCAACATAAATAGGTACCAAAGCTACAGCTGTTTACTGAGCGTTAACAGTTTTCAGTCAACATGATAGAGAATCTTGACACATTCTCACTCTGAAACTCATGGCTGCCTTATCTCCACTCGCAGTCATACTATACTTATAAATCGATATAACACAATACCACGGTAGAAGAAAAATCCTGGTAACCAACAGAGTATTTGTACTCTCAACATAAATAGGTACCAAAGCTACAGCTGGTTACTGTGTTTCAAAAGTGTTCAATCACCATAATAGAGAATGTTGACATATTATGACGCTCAAACTCATGGCTGACTTATTTCTTGTCGCAGTCATGCTATACTAATATATTGATATAACACAATACCACGGTGGATAAAAACCCTGGCAACCAATAGAGTATTAGTACTCTCTACATTAATAGGTACCAAACCTACAGCTGTTTTCTGTGTTTCATCAGTTTTCAGTCCCCATGCTGGAGAATGTTGAGCTATTCTGACTCTCAAACAAATGTCTGCCTTATCTCCTCTTGCAGTCATAGTATACTTAAAAATCGATATAACACAGTACCACAGTAGAAGAAAACCCTGGTAACCAATAGAGTATTAGTACTCTCAACATAAATAGGTACCAAAGCTTCAGCTGTTTACTGTCTTTCAATAGTTTTCAGTCACCATGATAGAGAATGTTGACCTATTCTGACTCTCAAACTCATGGCTGCCTTATCTCCTGTCGCAGACGTTGATTACTTATAGATCGATATAACACAGTACCACAGTAGAAGAAAACCCTTTTAACCCATAGAGTATTAGTACTCTGCATAAATAGGTACCAAAGCTACAGCTGTTTACTATGTTTCAACAGTTTTTAGTCAGCATGATAGAGAATTTTGACACATTCTCACTCTCAAACTCATGGCTGCCTTATCTCCTATCGCAGCCATAATATAGTTATAAAACGATATAACACAGTACCACAGTAGAAGAAAATCCTGGTAACCAATAGAGTATTAGTACTCTCAACATAAATAGGTACCAAAGCTACAGCTGTTTACTGTGTTTCAACAGTTTTCAGTCAGCGTGATAGAGAATGTTGACATATTCTCACTCTCAAACTCTAATGGCTGCCTTATTTCCTGTCGCAGTCATACTATACTAATAAATCGACATAACACAATACCACGGTAGAAAAATACACTCGTACCCGATAGACTATTAGTATTCTCAACTTAACTAGGTACCAAAGCTACAGCTGTTTGCTGAGCCTTAACAGTTTTCAGTCAACATGATGGAGAATCTTGACACATCCTCAAACTCATGGCTGCCTTGTCTCCTGTCGCAGCCATAGTATACTTATAAAACAATATAACACAGTACCATGGTAGAAGAAAACCCTGGTAACCAATAGAATATTAGTATTCTCAACATAAATATGTACCAAAGCTGCAGCTGTTTACTGTGTTTGAACGTTTTCAGTCACTATGATAGAGAATGTTGACCGATTCTGACTTTCAATCTCATGGCTGCCTTCTCTCCTGTCGCAGGCATTGTATACTTATAGATCGATATAACACAGTACCACTGTAGAAGAAAACCCTTGGTAACCAATAGAGTATTAGTACTCTGAACATAAATTGGTACTAAAGATACAGCTGTTTACTGTGTTTCATCAGTTTTCAGTCCCCTTGATAGAGAATGTTAAATAGGTACCAAAGCTACAGCTGTTTACTGAGCTTTAACAGTTTTCAGTCAGCATGATAGAGAATCTTGACACATTCTCACTCTGAAACTCATGGCTGCCTTTTCTCCTGTCGCAGTCATAGTATCCTTATAAATCGATATAACACAATACCACAGTATGGTAACCAATAGAGTATTAGTACTCTTAACATAAATACGTACCAAAGCTGCAGCTGTTTACTGTGTTTGAACAGTTTTCAGTCACCATGATAGAGAATGTTGACCGATTCTGACTTTCAAACTCATGGCTGCCTTATCTCCTGTCGCAGTCATAGTATACTTATAAATCAAAAAATACACTGGTAGAAAAATACACTGGTACCCGATAGACTATTAGTATTCTCAACATAAATAGGTACCAAAGTTACAGCTGCTTACTGAGCTTTAACAGTTTTCTGTCAGCATGATAGAGAATCTTGACACATTCTCACTCTGAAACTCATGACTGCCTTTTCTCCTGTCGCAGTGATAGTATACTTATAAATCGATATAACACAGTACCACGGTAGAAGAAAACCCTGGTAACCAATAGAGTATTAGTACTCTCAACATAAATAGGTACCAAAGCTACAGCTGTTTACTGAGCCTTAACAGTTTTCAGTCAACATGATAGAGAATCTTGACACATTCTCACTCTCAAACTCATGGCTGCCTTATCTCCTGTCGCAGCCATAGTATACTTATAAAACGATATAACACAGTACCACTGTAGAAGAAAACCCTGGTACCCAATAGAGTATTAGTACTCTCAACATAAATACGTACCAAAGCTGCAGCTGTTTACTGTGTTTGAACAGTTTTTAGTCACCATAATAGAGAATGTTGACATATTATGATGCTCAAACTCATGGCTGACTTATTTCTTGTCGCAGTCATGCTATACTAATAAATCAACATAACACAATACCACGGTAGAAAAATACACTGGTACCCGATAGACTATTAGTATTCTCAACATAAATAGGTACCAAAGCTACAGCTGTTTACTGTGTTTTCTGCAGTTTTCAGTCACCATAATAGAGAATGTTGACATATTCTGACTCAAACTCATGGCTGCCTATTTCCTGTCTCAGTCGTACTATACTTATAAATTGATATAACACAATACCACGGTGGAAAAAACCTGGTAAAGAATAGAGTATTAGTACTCTGAACATAAATAGGTACCAAAGCTACAGCTGGTTACTATGTTTCAACAGTTTTCAGTCACCATGATAGAGAATGTTGACCTATTCTGACTCTCAAACTCATGGCTGCCTTATCTACTGTCGCAGTCATAGCATACTTATAAATCGATTTAACACAGTACCACGGTAGAAGAAAACCCTGGTAACCAATAGAGTATTAGTACTCTCAACATAAATAGGTAGCAAAGTTACAGCTGTTTGCTGAGCTTTAACAGTTTTCAGTCAACATGATAGAGAATCTTGACACATTCTCACTCTCATACCCATGGCTGCCTTATCTCCTGTCGCAGCCATAGTATACTTATAAAACGATATAACACAGTACCACGGTAGAAGAAATCCCTGGTAACCAATAGAGTATTAGTACTCTCAACATAAATAGGTACCAAAGCTACAGCTGTTTACTGAGTGTAAACAGTTTTCAGCCAACATGACAGAGAATCTTGACACATTCTCACTCTCAAACTCATGGCTGCCTTATCTGCACTCGCAGTCATACTATACTTATAAATCAATATAACACAATACCACGGTAGAAGAAAACCCTGGTAACCAACAGAGTATTAGTACTCTCAACATAAATAGGTACCAAAGCTGCAGCTGTTTACTGTGTTCGAACAGTTTTCAGTCACCATGATAGAGAATGTTGACCTATTCTGACTCTAAAACTCATGGCTGCCTTATCTCCTGTCGCGGGCATTGTATACTTATAGATCGATATAACACTGTACCACAGTAGAAGAAAACCCTGGTAACCAATAGAGTATTAGTACTCTCAACATAAATAGTTAGCAAAGTTACAGCTGTTTGCTGAGCTTTAACAGTTTTCAGTCAACATGATAGAGAATCTTGACACATTCTCACTCTCATACTCATGGCTGCCTTATCTCCTGTCGCAGCCATAGTATACTTATAAAACGATATAACACAGTACCACGGTAGAAGAAATCCCTGGTAACCAATAGAGTATTAGTACTCTCAACATAAATACGTACCAAAGCTGCAGCTGTTTACTGTGTTTGAACAGTTTTCAGTCACCATGATAGAGAATGTTGACCGATTCTGACTTTCAAACTCATGGCTGCCTTATCTCCTGTCGCAGTCATAGTATACTTATAAATCGATATAACACAGTACCACGGTAGAAGAAAACCCTGGTAACTGATAGAGTATTAGTACTCTCAACATAAAAACGTACTAAAGCTACAGCTGTTTACTGTGTTTCATCAATTTTCAGTCCCCATGATAGAGAATGTTGACCTATTCTGACTTTCAAACTCATGGCTGCCTTATCTCCTGTCACAGTCATAGTATACTTATAAATCGATATAACACAGTGCCACGGTAGAAGAAAACCCTGGTAACCAATAGAGTATTAGTACTCTTAACATAAATACGTACCAAAGCTGCAGCTGTTTACTGTGTTTGAACAGTTTTCAGTCACCATGATAGAGAATGTTGACCGATTCTGACTTTCAAACTCATGGCTGCCTTATCTCCTGTCGCAGTCATAGTATACTTATAAATCAAAAAATACACTGGTAGAAAAAATGCACTGGTACCCAATAGACTATTAGTATTCTCAACATAAATAGGTACCAAAGTTACAGCTGTTCACTGAGCTTTAACAGTTTTCAGTCAGCATGATAGAGAATCTTGACACATTCTCACTCTGAAACTCATGGCTGCCTTTTCTCCTGTCGCAGTGATAGTATACTTATAAATCGATATAACACAGTACCACGGTAGAAGAAAACCCTGGTAACCAATAGAGTATTAGTACTCTCAACATAAATAGGTACCAAAGCTACAGCTGTTTGCTGAGCCTTAACAGTTTTCAGTCAACATGATAGAGAATCTTGACACATTCTCACTCTCAAACTCATGGCTGCCTTATCTCCTGTCGCAGCCATAGTATACTTATAAAACGATATAACACAGTACCACTGTAGAAGAAAACCCTGGTAACCAATGGAGTATTAGTACTCTCAACATAAATACGTACCGAAGCTGCAGCTGTTTACTGTGTTTGAACAGTTTTCAGTCACCATGATTGAGAATGTTGACCGATTCTAACTTTCAAACTCATGGCTGCCTTATCTCCTGTCGCAGCCTTAGTATACTTATAAAATGATATAACACAGTACCACAGTAGAAGAAAACCCTGCGAACCAATAGAGTATTAGTACTCTCAACATGGATAGGTACCAAAGTTACAGCTGTTTACTGAGCTTTAACAGTTTTCAGTCAGCATGATAGAGAACCTTGACACATTCTCACTATCAAACTCATGGCTCCCTTTTCTCCTGTCGCAGTCCTAGTATACTTTTAAATCGATATAACACAGTACCACAGTAGAAGAAAACCCTGGTAACCAATAGAGTATTAGTACTCTCAACATAAATAGGTACCAAAGTTACAGCTGTTTACTGTGTTTCAACAGTTTTTAGTCACCATGATAGAGAATCTTGACACATTCTCACTCTCAAAGTCATGGCTGCCTCATCTCCACTCGCAGTCATACTATACTTATAAATCGATATAACACAGTACCACGGTTGAAGATAACCCTGGTAACCAATAGAGTATTAGAACTCTCAACATAAATAGGTACCAAAGCTACAACTGTTTACTGAGCGTTAACAGTTTTCAGTCAACATGATAGAGAATCTTGACACATTCTCACTCTCATACTCATGGCTGCCTTATCTTCTGTCGCAGCCATAGTATACTTATAAAACGATATAACACAGTACCACTGTAGATGAAAAACCCTGGTAACCAACAGAGTATTAGTACTCTCAACATAAATAGGCACCAAAGCTGCTGCTGGTTACTGTGTTTCAATAGTGTTCAGTCACCATAATAGAGAATGTTGACATATTATGACGCTCAAACTCATGGCTGACTTATTTCTTGTCACAGTCATGCTATACTAATAAATCAACATAACACAATACCACGGTAGAAAAATACACTGGTACCCGATAGACTATTAGTATTCTCAACATAACTAGGTACCAAAGCTACAGCTGTCTACTGTGTTTTCTGCAGTTTTCAGTCACCATAATAGAGAATGTTGACATATTCTGACTCAAACTCATGGCTGCCTATTTCCTGTCTCAGTCGTACTATACTGATAAATTGATATAACACAATACCACGGTGGAAAAAAACCCTGGTAAAGAATAGAGTATTAGTACTCTGAACATAAATAGGTACCAAAGCTACAGCTGGTTACTGTGTTTCAACAGTTTTCAGTCACCATGATAGAGAATGTTGACCTATTCTGACTCTCAAACTCATGGCTGCCTTATCTCCTGTCGCAGTCATAGCATACTTATAAATCGATATAACACAGTACCACGGTAGAAGAGAACCCTGGTAACTGATAGAGTATTAGTACTCTCAACATAAAAAGGTACTAAAGCTACAGCTGTTTACTGTGTTTCATCAATTTTCAGTCCCCATGATAGAGAATGTTGACCTATTCTGACTTTCAAACTCATGGCTGCCTTATCTCCTATCACAGTCATAGTATACTTATAAATCGATATAACACAGTACCACGCTAGAAGAAAACCCTGGTAACCAATAGAGTATTAGTACTCTCAACATAAATAGGTACCAAAGTTACAGCTGTTTGCTGAGCTTTAACAGTTTTCAGTCAACATGATAGAGAATCTTGAAACATTCTCACTCTCAAACTCATGGCTGCCTTATCTGCACTCGCAGTCATACTATACTTATAAATCAATATAACACAATACCACGGTAGAAGAAAACCCTGGTAACCAACAGAGTATTAGTACTCTCAACATAAATAGGTACCAAAGCTGCAGCTGTTTACTGTGTTCGAACAGTTTTCAGTCACCATGATAGAGAATGTTGACCTATTCTGACTCTAAAACTCATGGCTGCCTTATCTCCTGTCGCAGGCATTGTATACTTATAGATCGATATAACACTGTACCACAGTAGAAGAAAACCCTGGTAACCAATAGAGTATTAGTACTCTCAACATAAATAGGTACCAAAGTTACAGCTGTTTGCTGAGCTTTAACAGTTTTCAGTCAACATGATAGAGAATCTTGACACATTCTCACTCTCATGGCTGCCTTATCTCCTGTCGCAGCCATAGTATACTTATAAAACGATATAACACAGTACCACGGTAGAAGAAATCCCTGGTAACCAATAGAGTATTAGTACTCTCAACATAAATACGTACCAAAGCTGCAGCTGTTTACTGTGTTTGAGCAGTTTTCAGTCACCATGATAGAGAATGTTGACCGATTCTGACTTTCAAACTCATGGCTGCCTTATCTCCTGTCGCAGTCATAGTATACTTATAAATCGATATAACACAGTACCACGGTAGAAGAGAACCCTGGTAACTGATAGAGTATTAGTACTCTCAACATAAAAAGGTACTAAAGCTACAGCTGTTTACTGTGTTTCATCAATTTTCAGTCCCCATGATAGAGAATGTTGACCTATTCTGACTTTCAAACTCATGGCTGCCTTATCTCCTATCACAGTCATAGTATACTTATAAATCGATATAACACAGTGCCACGGTAGAAGAAAACCCTGGTAACCAATAGAGTATTAGTACTCTTAACATAAATACGTACCAAAACTGCAGCTGTTTACTGTGTTTGAACAGTTTTCAGTCACCATGATAGAGAATGTTGACCGATTCTGACTTTCAAACTCATGGCTGCCTTATCTCCTGTCGCAGTCATAGTATACTTATAAATCGATATAACACAGTACCACGGTAGAAGAAAACCCTGGTAACTGATAGAGTATTAGTACTCTCAACATAAAAAGGTACTAAAGCTACAGCCGTTTACTGTGTTTCATCAATTTTCAGTCCCCATGATAGAGAATGTTGACCTATTCTGACTTTCAAACTCATGGCTGCCTTATCTCCTGTCACAGTCATAGTATACTTATAAATCGATATAACACAGTGCCACGGTAGAAGAAAACCCTGGTAACCAATAGAGTATTAGTACTCTCAACATAAATACGTACCAAAGCTGCAGCTGTTTACTGTGTTCGAACAGTTTTCAGTCACCATGATAGAGAATGTTGACCGATTCTGACTTTCAAACTCATGGCTGCCTTATCTCCTGTCGCAGTCATACTATACTTATAAATCGATATAACACAGTACCACGGTAGAAGAAAACCCTGGTAACTCATAGAGTATTAGTACTCTCAACATAAAAAGGTACTAAAGCTACAGCTGTTTACTGTGTTTCATCAATTTTCAGTCCCCATGATAGAGAGTGTTGACCTATTCTGACTTTCAAACTCTTGGCTGCCTTATCTCCTGTCACAGTCATAGTATACTTATAAAACGATATAACACAGTACCACAGTAGAAGAAAACCCTGGTAACCAATAGAGTATTAGTACTCTCAACATAAATAGGTACCAAAGCTACAGCTGTTTACTGAGCGTTAACAGTTTTCAGTCAACATGATAGAGAATCTTGACACATTCTCACTCTCAAACTCATGGCTGCCTTATCTCCACTCGCAGTCATACTATACTTATAAATCAATATAACACAATACCACGGTAGAAGAAAACCCTGGTAACCAATAGAGTATTTGTACTCTCAACATGGATAGGTACCAAAGTTACAGCTGTTTACTGAGCTTTAACAGTTTTCAGTCAGCATGATAGAGAATCTTGACACATTCTCACTATCAAACTCATGGCTGCCTTTTCTCCTGTCGCAGTCCTAGTATACTTATAAATCGATATAACACAGTACCATGGTAGAAGAGAAACCTGGTAACCAATAGAGTATTAGTACTCTCAACATAAATAGGTACTAAAGCTTCAGCTGTTTACTGTGTTTCAACAGATTTTAGTCACCATGATAGAGAATCTTGACACATTCTCACTCTCAAACTCATGGCTGCCTTATCTCCACTCGCAGTCATACTATACTTATAAATCGATATAACACAGTACCACGGTTGAAGATAACCCTGGTAACCAATAGAGTATTTGAACTCGCAACGTAAAATGATACCAAAGCTACAGCTGTTTACTGTGTTTCAACAGTTTTCAGTCAAAATGATAGAGAATCTTGACACATTCTCACTCTCAGACTCATGGCTTCCTTATCTCCTCTCACAGTCATAATATACTTATAAATCAATATAACACAATACCATGGTAGAAGAAAACCCTGGTAACCAAAAGAGTAATAATACTCTCGACATAAATAGGTACCAAAGCTACAGGTGTTTACTGTGTTTCAACAGTTTTCAGTCACCATGACAGAGAATGTTGACCTATTCTGACTCTCAAACTCATGGCTGCTTATCTCCTGTCGCAGGCATTGTATATTTATAGATCGATATAACACAGTACCACAGTGGAAGAAAACCCTTGGTAACCAATAGAGTATTAGTACTCTCAACATAAATAGGTACCAAAGCTGTAGCTGTTTACTGTGTTTCAACAGGTTTCAGTCACCATGATAGAGAATCTTGACACATTCTCACTCTCGAACTCATTTCTGCCTCTTCTCCTCTCGCAGTCATACTATACTTATAAATCGATGTAACACAATACCACGGTAGAAGAAAACCCCTGTAACCAATAGAGTATTAGTATTCTCAACATAAATAGGTACCAAAGCTACAGCTGTTTACTGAGCTTGAACAGTTTTCAGTCAGCATGATAGAGAATCTTGACACATTCCCACTCTCAAACTCATGGCTGCCTTATCTCCTGTCACAGTCAATGTATACTTATAAATCGATATAACACAGTACCACGGTAGAAGAAAACCCTGGTAACCAACAGAGTATTAGTACTTTCAACATAAATAGGTACCAAAGCTACAGCTGGTTACTGTGTTTCAACAGTGTTCAGTCACCATATTAGAGAATGTTGACATATTTTGATGCTCAAGCTCATGGCTGTCTTATTTCTTGTCGTAGTCATACTATACTAACAAATTGATATAACAGAATACCACGGTGGATAAAAACCCTGGTAACCAATAGAGTATTAGTACTCTCAACGTAAAATGGTACCAAAGCTACAACTGTTTACTGTGTTTCAACAGTTTTCAGTCAGCATGATAGAGAATCTTCACACATTCTCACTCTCAAACTCATGGCTTCCTTATCTCCTCTCGCAGTCATACTTTTCTTATAAATCGATATAACACAATACCACGGTAGAAGAAAACCCTGGTAACCAACAGAGTATTAGTACTCTCAACATAAATAGGTACCAAAGCTACAGCTGTTTACTGTGTTTCATCAGTTTTCAGTCACTATGATAGAGAATGTTGACCTATTCTGACTTTCAAACTCAGGGCTGCCTTATCTCCTGTCGCAGTCATAGTATACTTATAAATCGATATAACACAGTACCATGATGGAAGAAAAGCCTGGTAACGAATAGAGTATTAGTACTCTCAACATAAATAGGTTCCAAAGCTACAGCTGTTTACTAAGCTTCAGCAGTTTTCAGTCAGCATGATAGAGAATCTTGACATATTGTCACTCTCAAACTCAGGGCTGCCTTATCTCCTCTCGCAGTCAATGTATACTTATAAATCGATTTAACACAGTACCACGGTAGAAGAAAACCCTTGGTAACCAATAGAGTATTAGTACTCTCAACATAAATAGGTACCAAAGCTATAGCTGTTTACTGTGTTTTAACAGTTTTCGGTCACCATGACAGAGAATGTTGACATATTATGACGCTCAAACTCATGGCTGCCTTATTTCTTGTCGCAGTCATACTATACTTATAAACTGATATACATTACGTGTACACTCCATATAAAACCGCACTTCGCGTACCCCACTTTTTGTGTAGAAAAGTGGGGTACCCAAGTGCGGTTAGGAGAGAAGCATTACATAATCAATTAGTGCTCGACGAGAAATTTCTTCCAGAGTCTGAACCTGATTAGCAATATCAGTCTTCAGTCATTGAATTTCTAAAACCTGCATTTCATAAAATAATGACATAAAAATATTATATCTGTCTTTTCCAGATAATTGTACCCCGGAATAATGTCCGCTTTTAAACAATTCGCCCAGTATTTTTCGAGATATTTAACTTGTTTCCGTATTAAAATAAAATGTTTTGCCGATATGTCATTTGGATTCCCCCCTGCATAATTAAAGGTAAGTTTATCGCCATCGAACATGATCTTGTCCACCTTCATTCTCGAAACATTTCATCGAGACATTTTAAAATAAAATTACCGAATAGAGGAAGTATTTTAAAATAAAACAAATTCTGTGCGTTGCTATGTTTTTTTAGAACAATCATGTGACAGTCTCGGCGATACATCCTGTCTTTACGAAGTGCGGCCCCTATTTTTCAGACTCGGAATCATTACGAACTCGGCATATGATTTAATATCATTGCAGATAAGCTGCTTCACGTTTACCTCAGTAATTATTTTTGACGAACTAAATTGAGAATGAAACAGAATTAATAAATAAATCCATCTGCTCCTTCCGGTCATTTTCGTAACAACTCGGGTGGATTTTTTCAAATTACGTTCAGTCTTCGGAATCATGAAATTTTAGAAGAAGAGACATACGAATCATGGCCTACGGTAAACAAATTTATAGTGTAGTTTAGGAAGTGGAAGGCACCCACAATGGGATTTTCTTGTCAACTTCCAATATCTGAAAAAGGCATGAAAAATTGGTGGCGTCACTGGGGGCCGGGGAGGGGTAGGTATTTGCCCCTTAAACGCAGATTTTGCCCACATTTGCTTCCCACGTCCATAACACACACACACACAAACTCTCTCTCTCTCTGTCTCTATCCCCCCCACCTCACCCCACCCCCGTAACCATGGCATATTCACGCCTCCTGTGAGTCAACGATCGACAGTATAATCTCTCCACTTTTAAATCTGATCCGCCGCGCCTGGAAAAATTCTCCCTTAAAATTTTATATATTTTCCTTTTTTTTACAGCTTGTGGCCCTCATTAACGGGGGAGGGGAGCATTCCAATGAGGGGCCATAAACTATGTGACTGAAACAAAATATGGAAATTCACTAAATTCACAACGCCAATGGCCGAATTTGGCCAGCACTCAGGCTATACAAAAATCTGCATTCAAATTTTATTATGTTTAACCCTTTACCCAACGAATCGCCCGCATCCGCCCGCGTAATATGCAAATTCAGCAGTTGAAAAAATATTATTTTTCAAAAAATTTCAACAAAACCATATCATGTGACCCCTCGTTGGAACGAGCTCGTCGAGCTCGTTCCAACGAGGGGTCACATGATATGGTTTTGTTGAAATTTTTTGAAAAAAATTAAAAAATGATATTTAAAATAATAAATTTTGATATCGTCTGCGTTGGGTAAAGGGTTAAGTTTTTGTTTCAAAAACATAGCTTATGACCCTTCATTGGAACGAGCTAGTGGATTTTGAGTCTTTCCATTGAGGGGTCCCAAGCTCTGTTTTGAGACAAAAAAATTCAAATTTTTAGTTGTTATTAAAGAATTTATCTTGCAAGTGCCACCTGGTCCTGTAGGCGGGTGGAGACTATTGGATCATCGGATTTATCTTCCTAGCATTTGGTACGTTTTTTCTTGGAAATAGTATGTTTATTTTCGTGGCTGGAAACTGGGTAGACTGATAACATTTTGGCCAGACGCTGTCGTCTGTATGTTGGCGTTTTGGTAATAATAATTCTCCCCAGCTAGCATGGGTTTCTTTTCAATAGATGCTTCAAATGTTTCGGCCCTTTGACAGATTAATAAGTAAATTAGCCTTAGAAAAGGTGTTGAACATATGACATACCAGTATACAATTATGCTCAATTAGTTACTTCTGTTCAGTGGCGTGTTAAATTAAATCCTTTGTTTGTTGTTAATCCCCAAGAAAATGTTAAAAGAAACGAAACACTTGCTGTGTTTCATCATATCACATCCCCCAAATATAAAAATATTCACAGGAAACATTTTTAAAATCTCCTGAAAGTTAGTGCTTGCGCGGTCTTGAGTCCAATGATATTAGCTACAAATAAGAGACTTCATTAGTTGAAACTTTGGATATTTAGTGCTTAACACGATGTCTTGATCAAGTAGTCCAATAATATTAGCTATGAACACGCGTCTCATCAAGCTTTATTTATTTTTTATTATTTGTTGCTAATATTATTGGTGGACTGTTTCATTATCCACATCATAGTATGATGCCGCAACACTACCACCGAGTTAGGGTGAGAACGGTTTGAGTTTCGCCGAATTGAATAGAGCATGCGTTTTGGCCCTAATCTTTTCAAAATCAGCCCCCCTCCCCCTCCAAAAAAAAAGAATGGGAGCCAAAACTTGTTTTATCACCAATATCAGTCACCGCTGATATGACCGATTCCCCGGGTTGAATAAGATGTCACAACGTTGTTCTCATGACCATGAACTCAAGTAATGTATTCCTGGGTGGCGTCATTTCGTTCCCGTGGGGACACACTTCATCGATCAGAATGGTCCCGAGTTGAATTATGATACCGTGTTTTGAAGTAGCTCCAGGAAAAAGATGAGAGAAGCATGGATCGGGTTTACCCAAATTGGATCTGATCCGTGTTTTGAAGATAATCTCCCCCCGGGTTTGGGGTTCCATAGCGGCTGTCAGATAGAATAAAAAATGTGTTTTAATTTTTACATTTGGGGGGATTATCATGTTATATCCCGGGCGAAAAGCAGATAAATTGTCAGTATGTTCAAAAAGAAAAATGTGTAGTTATCTGTACCCGTCCATTTCGGTTGAGAATCAGAATGTTTTTTTCAACAACAATGACCTCGATTAAGCGAGTTCAGACTATTTTATATCATGTAAATCCAATAGATGGAAGAGCCACACTGCTTCACGGGATCGTCAAAATTCACATTTTTTTAAAAGATTTATTAGAACACAAAACGTGAATTATTAGACCGATTTTCACATTTAAAGGATTCTTTTGATCCAGAAAATTCTCTCCAAAAATATTTCAGGCACAGAAAAAGGATTTAGTGAAGAAAACTTATTATGTAAATTGCGAGGTGTTTTCCCAATCAACACTGATTAATGAGTAAATAACTGCTGTTATATAATCTTACATAATGCACTCAGTCGACATTGGAATAATTTTTTTTATATGGAGTGTACACGTAATGACACAATACCATGGTGGATAAAAACCCTGGTAAACATTAGAGTATTAGTACTCTCAACATAAATTGGTACCAAAGCTAGAGCTGTTTACTGTGTTTCAACAGTTTTCAGTCACCATGATAGTGAATGTTGAACTTTTCTGACTTTCAAGCTCATGGCTGTCTTTTCTCCTGTCGCAGTCATAGTGTACTTATAAATCGACATAACACAGTACCACAGTAGACGAAAACCCTGGTAATCAATAGAGTATTAGTATTCTCAACATAAATAGATAGCAAAGTTCCAGCTGTTTACTGAGCTTTAACAGTTTTCAATCTGCATGATAGAGAATCTTGACACATTCTCACTCTCAAACTCATGGCTGCCTTATCTCCTGTCGCACTCATAGTATACTTATAAATCGATATAACACAGTACCATGGTAGAAGAAAACCTTGGTAACCAATAGAGTATTAGTACTTTCAACATAAATAGGTACCAAAGCTGCAGCTGTTTACTGAGCTTTATTTTTCAGTCAGCATGATAGAGAATCTTGACACATTCTCACTCTCAAACTCATGGCTGCCTTATCTCCTGTCGCAGTCATACTATACTTATAAATTGATATAGCACAATACCACGGTAGAAGAAAACCCTGGTAACCAATAGAGTATTAGTACTCTCAACATAAATAAGTACCATAGCTACAGCTGGTTACTGTGTTTCAACCGTGTTCAGTCACCATAATAGAGAATGTTGACATATGCTGACTCTCAAACTCTAATGGCTGCCTTATTTCCTGTCGCAGTCATACTATACTAATTAATCGACATAACACAATACCACGGTAGAAGAATACACTGGTACCCAATAGACTATTAGTATTCTCAACATAACTAGGTAGCATTGCTACAGCTGTTTACTGTGTTTTCAACAGTTTTCAGTCACCATAATAGAGAATGTTGACATATTCTGACTCAAACTCATGGCTGCCTTATTTCCTGTCGCAGTCATACTATACTTATAAATTGATATAACACAATACCAGGGTGGAAAAAAACTCTGGTAACCAATAGAGTATTAGTACTCTCAACATAAATAGGTACCAAAGCTATAGCTGTTTACTGTGTTTCATCAGTTTTCAGTCACCATGATAGAGAATGGTCACCTATTCTGACTTTAAAAATCATGGCTGCCTTATCTCCTGTCGCAGTCATACTATACTTCTAAATCGATATAACACAATACCACAGTAGAAGAAAACCCTGGTAACCAAAAGGGTATTAATACTCTCAACATAAATAGGAACCAAAGTTACAGCTGTTTACTGAGCTTTAACAGTTTTCAGTCAGCATGATAGAAAATCTTGACACATTCTCACTCTCAAACTCATGGCTGCCTTATCTCCTATCGCAGTCATAGTATATTTATAAATTCATATAACACAGTAGCACGGTTGAAGAAAACCCTGGTAACCAATAGAGTATTAGTACTCTCAACATAAATAGGCACCAAAGATGCTGCTGTTTACTGTGTTTCAACCGTTTTCAGTCACCATGATAGAGAATGTTCACCTATTCTGATTCTCAAACTCATGGCTGCCTTATCTCCTGTTGCAGGCATTGTATACTTATAGATCGATATGAGAGTACCACGGTAGAAGAAATCCCTGGTAACCAATAGAGTATTAGTACTCTTAACATAAATAAGTACCAAA
This sequence comes from Pictodentalium vernedei, assembly GCA_031216915.1. Taxonomy (NCBI): domain Eukaryota; kingdom Metazoa; phylum Mollusca; class Scaphopoda; order Dentaliida; family Dentaliidae; genus Pictodentalium; species Pictodentalium vernedei. Next base: position 401,141,951 of record CM062296.1, read on the forward strand.
GCTACAGCTGTTTACTGAGCTTTAACAATTTTCAGACCGCGTGATAAAGAATCTTGACACATTCTCACTCTAAAACTTGTGTCTTCCTTATCTCCTCTCGCAGTGATGCTATACTTATAAATCGATATAACACAATACCACGGTAGAAGAAAACCCTGGTAACCAACAGAGTATTAATACTCTCAATGTAAATAGGTACCAAAGCTACAGCTGGTTACTGTGTTTCAACAGTGTTCAGTCACCATAATAGAGAATGTTGACATATTATGACGCTCAAACTCATGGCTGCCTTATTTCTTGTCACAGTCAAACTATACTAATAAATTGATATAACACAATACCACGGTGGATAAAAACCCTGCTAACCAATAGAGTAATAGTACTCTCAACATAAATAAGTACCAAAGCTATAGCTGTTTACTGTGTTTCATCAGTTTTCAGTCACCATGATAGAGATTGTTGACCTATTCTGACTCTCAAACTCTAATGGCTGCCTTATTTCCTGTCGCAGTCATACTATACTAATAAATCGAGATAACACAATACCACGGTACAAGAATACACTGGTACCCGATAGACTATTAGTATTCTCAACATAAATAGGTACCAAAGCTTGAGCTGTTTACTGTGTTTCAACAGTTTTCAGTCACCATAATAGAGAATGTTGACATATTCTGACTCAAACTCATGGCTGCCTTATTTCCTGTCACTGTCATACTATACTTATAAATTGATATAACATAGTACCACGGTGGAAAAAAACTCAGTTAACCAATAGAGTACTAGTACTCTCAGCATAAATAGGTACCAAAGCTACAGCTGTTTACTGTGTTTCATCAGTTTTCAGTCACCATGATAGAGAAAGGTCACCTATTCTGACTTTCAAACTCATGGCTGCCTTATCTCCTGTCGCAGTCATAGTATACTTCTAAATCGATATAACACAATACCACGGTGGAAAAAAACTCTGGTAACCAATAGAGTATTAGTACTCTCAACATCAATAAGTACCAAAGCTACAGCTGTTTACTATGTTTCAACAGTTTTCAGTCACCATGATAGAGAATGTTCACCTATTCTGACTCTCAAATTCATGGCTGCCTTATCTCCTGTCGCAGTCATAGTATACTTATAAATCGATACAACACAATACCACTGTAGAAGAAAACCCTGGTAACCAAAAGAGTATTAGTACTCTCAACATAAATAAGTACCAAAGCTACAGCTGTTTACTGTGTTTCAACAGTTTTCAGTCTCCATGATAGAGAATGTTGACCTATTCTGACTCTCAAACTCATGGCTGCCTTATCTCCTGTCGCAGTCATAGTATACTTATAAATCGATATAACACAGTACCACGGTAGAAGAAAACCCTGGTAACCAATAGAGTATTAATACTCTCAACATAAATAGGTACCAAACTTACAGCTGTTTACTGAGCTTTAGCAGTTTTCAGTCAGCGTGATAGAGAATCTTGACACATTCTCACTCTCAAACACATTGCTGCCTTATCTCCTATTGCAGTCATAGTATACATATAAATTGGTATAACACAGTACCATGGTAGACGAAAACCCTGGTAACCCATACAGTATTAGTACTCTCAACATAAATAGGTACCAAAGCTGCAGATGTTTACTGAGCTTTAACAATTTTCAGTCAGCATGATAGAGAATCTTGACACATTCTAACTCTCAAACTCCTGGCTGCCTTATCTCCTGTCGCAGTCATAGTATACTTATTAATCGATATAACACAGTACCACGGTAGAAGAAAACCCTGGTAACCAATAGAGTATTAGTACTCGCAATATAAATAGGTACCAAAGTTACCGCTGGTTACTGTTTTCTACAGTGTTCAGTGACCATAATTGAGAATGTTGACATATTCTGACTCAAACTCCTGGCTGCCTTATCTCCTGTCGCAGTGATGCTATACTTATAAATCGATATAACACAGTACCACGGTAGAAGAAAACCCTGGTAATCAATGGAGTATTAGTACTCGCAACATGAATAGGTACCAAAGCTACAGCTGTTTACTGAGCTTGAACAGTTTTCAGTCAGCATGATAGAGAATCTTGACACATTCTCACTGTCAAACTCATGGCTGCCTTATCTCCACTTGCAGTCAAACTATACTTATAAATGGGTATAACACAATACCATGGTAGAAGAAAACCCTGGTAACCAATAGAGTATTAGAACTCTCAACATAAATAGGTACCAAAGCTTGAGCTGTTTACTGTGTTTCAACAGTTTTCAGTCACCATAATAGAGAATGTTGACATATTCTGACTCAAACTCATGGCTGCCCTATTTCCTGTCACTGTCATACTATACTTATAAATTGATATAGCACAATACCACGGTGGAAAAAAACTCTGGTAAAGAATAGAGTATTCATATTCTCAACATAAATAGGTACCAAAGCTACAGCTGGTTACTGTGTTTCAAAAGTTTTCAGTCACCATAATAGAGAATGTTGACATATTCTGACGCTCAAACTCATGGCTGCCTTATTTCTTGTCGCAGTGATACTATACTTATATATTGATATAACACAATGCCATGTTGGATAAAAACCCTGGTAACCATTAGAGTATTACTACTCTCAACATAAATTGGTACCAAAGCTACAGCTGTTTACTGTGTTTCAACAGTTTTCAGTCACCACGATAGCAAATGTTGACCTATTCTGACTCTCAAACTCATGGCTGCCTTATCTCCTGTTGCAGTCACACTATACTTATAAATCGGTATATCACAATACCACGGTAGTAGAAGAAAACCCTGGTAACCAATAGAGTATTAGTTCTCTCAACATAAATAAGTACCAAAGCTATAGCTGTTTACTGTGTTTCAACAGTTTTCAGTCACCATGATAGAGAATGTTGACCTATTCTGACTTTCAAACTCATGGCTGCCTTATCTCCTGTCGCAGTCATAGTATACTTATAAATCGATATAACACAGTACCACGGTAGAAGAAATCCCTGGTAACCAATAGAGTATTAGTACTCTCAACATAAATAGGTACCAAAGCTACAGCTGTTTACTGAGCATTCACAGTTTCAGTCAGCATGATAGAGAATCTTGACACATTCTCACTCTCAAACTCATGGCTGCCTTATCTCCTATCGCAGTCATAGTATACTTATAAATTGATATAACACAGTACCATGGTAGAAGAAAACCTTGGTAACCAATAGAGTATTAGTACTCTCAACATAAATAGGTACTAAAGCTGCTGCTGTTTACCGTGCTTTAATTTTCAGTCAGCATGATAGAGAATCTTGACACATTCTCACTCTCAAAGTCATGGCTGCCTTATCTCCTGTCGCAGTCATAGTATACTTATAAATTGATATAGCACAATGCCACGGTAGAAGAAAACCCTGGTAACCAACAGAGTATTAGTACTCTCAGCATAAATAGGTACCAAAGCTACAGCTGGTTACTGTGTTTCAACAGTGTTCAGTCACCATAATAGAGAATGTTGACATATTCTGACTTTCAATCTCTAATGGCTGCCTTATTTCCTGTCGCAGTCATACTATACTAATAAATCGACATAACACAATACCACGTTAGAAGAATACACTGGTACCCGATAGACTGTTAGTATTCTCAACATAACTAGGTACCAAAGCTACAGCTGTTTACTGTGTTTTCAACCCTTGTAACCAATAGAGTATTAGTACTCTCAACATAAATAGGTACCAAGTTACAGCTGTTTACTAAGCTTTAACAGTTTTCAGTCTGCATGATAGAGTATCTTGACACATTCTCACTCTCAAACTCATGGCTGCCTTATCTCCTGTCGCAGTGATGGTATACTTATAAATCGATATAACACAGTACCATGGTAGAAGAAAACCTCGGTAACCAATAGAGTATTAGTACTCTCAACATAAATAGGTACGAAAGCTGCAGCTGTTTACTGATCTTTAATTTTCAGTCCGCATGATAGAGAATCTTGACACATTCTCACTCTCAAACTCATGGCTGCCTTATCTCCTGTCGCAGTCATAGTGTACTTATGAATCGATATAACACAGTACCACGGTAGAAGAAAACCCTGGTAACCAATAGAGTATTAGTACTCTCAACATAAATAGGTACCAAAGCTACAGCTGGTTACTGTGTCTCAGCAGTCTTCAGTCACCATAATAGAGAATGTTGACATATTTTGACGCTCAAGCTCATGGCTGTCTTATTTCTTGTCGTAGTCATACTATACTAACAGATTGATATAACACAATACCACAGTGGATAAAAACCCTGGTAACCAATAGAGAATTAGTACTCTCAACATAAATAGGTACCAAAGATGCTGCTGTTTACTGTGTTTCAACAGTTTTCAGTCACCATGATAGAGAATGTTAACCTATTCTGACTCTCAGACTCATGGCTGCCTTATCTCCTGTCACAGGCATTGTATACTTATAGATTTGATATAACAGAGTACCACGGTAGAAGAAATCTCTGGTAACCAATAGAGTATTAGTACTCTCAACATAAATAAGTACCAAAGCTACAGCTGTTTACTGAGCTTTAACAATTTTCAGTCAGCATGATAGAGAATCTTGACACATTCTCACTCTAACAATCGTGTCTTCCTTATCTCCTCTTGCAGTGATACTATACTTATAAATCGATATGACACAATACCATGGTAGAAGAAAACCCTGGTAACCAACAGAGTATTAGTGCTCTCAATGTAAATAGGTACCAAAGCTACAGCTGGTTACTGTGTTTCCACAGTGTTCAGTCACCATAATAGAGAATATTGACATATTATGACGCTCAAACTCATGGCTGCCTTATTTCTTGTCGCAGTCAAACTATACTAATAAATTGATATAACACAAAACCACGGTGGATAAAAACCCTGGTAACCAATAGAGTATTGGTACTTTCAACATAAATTAGTGCTCTCAATGTAAATAGGTACTAAAGCTACAGCTGTTTACTGTGTTTCATCAGTTTTCAGTCACCATAATAGAGAATGTTGACATATTCTGACTCTCAAACTCTAATGGCTGCCTTATTTCCTGTCGCAGTCATACTATACTAATAAATCGACATAACACAATAACACGGTAGAAGAATCCACTGGTACCCAATAGACTATTAGTATTTTCAACATAACTAGGTACCAAAGCTACAGCTGTTTACTGTGTTTTCAACAGTTTTCAGTCACCATAATAGAGAATGTTGACATATTCTGGCTCAAACTCATAGATGCCTTATTTCCTGTCGCAGTCATACTATACTTATAAATTGATATAACACAATATCACGGCGGAAAAAAACTCTGGTAACCAATAGAGTATTAGTACTCTCAACATAAATAGGTTCCAAAGCTGCAGCTGTTTACTGTGTTTCATCAGTTTTCAGTCACCATGATAGAGAATGGTCACCCATTCTGACTTTCAAACTCATGGCTGCCTTATCTCCTGTCGCAGTCATAGTATACTTCTAAATCGATAACACAATACCACGGTGGAAAAAAACTCTGGTAACCAATAGAGTATTAGTACTCTCAACATAAATAAGTATCAAAGCTACAGCTGTTTACTATGTTTCAACAGTTTTCAGTCACCATGATAGAGAATGCTGACCTATTCTGACTCTCAAACTCATGGCTGCCTTCTCTCCTGTCGCAGTCATAGTATAGTTATAAATCGATATAACACAGTACCACGATGGAAGAAAACCCTGGTAACTAATGGAGTATTAGTACTCTCAACATGAACAGGTACCAAAGCTACAGCTGTTTACTGAGCTTTAACAGTTTTCAGTCAGCATGATAGAGAATCTTGACACATTCTCACTCTCAAACTCATGGCTGTCTTATCTCCTGTCGCAGTCATAGTATACTTATAAATCGAGATAACACAGTACCACGATGGATGAAAATCCTGGTAACCAATAGAGTATTAGTACTCTCAACATGAATAGGTACCAAAGCTACAGCTGTTTACTGTGTTTCAACAGTTTTTAGTCAGCATGACAGAGAATGTTGACCTATTCTGACTCTCAAACTCATGGCTGCCTTAACTCCTGTCGCAGTCATATTATACTTGTCAATCGATATAATAAAATACCACGGTAGAAGAAAACACTGGTAACCAATAGAGTATTTGTACTCTCAACATGAATAGGTACCAAAGCTTCAGCTGTTTACTGTGTTTCAACAGTTTTCAGTCACCATGACAGAGAATGTTGACCTATTCTGACTCTCAAACTCATGGCTGCCTTATCTCCTGTCGCAGTCATAGTATACTTATAAATTGATGTAACACAGTACCACGGTAGAAGAAAACCCTGGTAACCAATAGAGTATTAGTACTCTCAACATAAATAGGTACCAAAGCTACAGCTGTTTACTGTGTTTCATCAGTTTTCAGTCACCATAATAGAGAATGTTGACATATTCTGGCTTTCAAACTCATGGCTGCCTTATCTCCTGTCGCAGTCATAGTATACTTATAAATTGATATAACAGAATACCAGGGTGGAAAAAAACCCTGGTAAAGAATAGAGTATTCGTATTCTCAACATAAACAGGTACCAAAGCTACAGCTGGTTGCTGTGTTTCAACAGTTTTCAGTCACCATAATAGAGAATGTTGACATATTTTGACGCTCAAGCTCATGGCTGCCTTATTTCTTGTCGTAGTCATACTATACTAACAAATTGATATAACACAATACCACAGTGGATAAAAACTCTGGTAACCAATAGAGTATTAGTACTCTCAACATAAATAAGTACCAAAGCTACATCTGTTTACTATGTTTCAACAGTTTTCAGTCACCATGATAGAGAATGCTGACCTATTCTGACTCTCAAACTCATGGCTGCCTTATCTCCTGTCACAGGCATTGTATACTTATAGATCGATATAACAGAGTACCACGGTAGAAGAAATCTCTGGTAACCAATAGAGTATTAGTACTCTCAACATAAATAAGTACCAAAGCTACAGCTGTTTACTGAGCTTTAACAATTTTCAGTCAGCATGATAGAGAATCTTGACACATTCTCACTCTAACAATCGTGTCTTCCTTATCTCCTCTCGCAGTGATACTATACTTATAAATCGATATAACACAATACCATGGTAGAAGAAAACCCTGATAACCAACAGACTATTAGTGCTCTCAATGTAAATAGGTACCAAAGCTACAGCTGGTTACTGTGTTTCAACAGTGTTCAGTCACCATAATAGAGAATATTGACATATTATGATGCTCAAACTCATGGCTGCCTTATTTCTTGTCGCAGTCAAACTATACTAATAAATTGATATAGCACAAGACCACGGTGGATAAAAACTCTGTTAACCAATAGAGTATTGGTACTTTCAACATAAATTAGTGCTCTCAGTGTAAATAGGTACTAAAGCTACAGCTGTTTACTGTGTTTCATCAGTTTTCAGTCACCATAATAGAGAATGTTGACATATTCTGACTCTCAAACTCTAATGGCTGCCTTATTTCCTGTCGCAGTCATACTATACTAATAAATCGACATAACACAATAACACGGTAGAAGAATCCACTGGTACCCAATAGACTATTAGTATTCTCAACATTACTAGGTACCAAAGCTACAGCTGTTTACTGTGTTTTCAACAGTTTTCAGTCACCATAATAGAGAATGTTGACATATTCTGACTCTCAAACTCATGGATGCCTTATTTCCTGTCGCAGTCATACTATACTTATAAATTGATATAACACAATATCACGGTGGAAATAAACTCTGGTAACCAATAGAGTATTAGTACTCTCAACATAAATAGGATCCAAAGCTACAGCTGTTTACTGTGTTTCATCAGTTTTCAGTCACCATGATAGAGAATGGTCACCTATTCTGACTTTCAAACTCATGGCTGCCTTATCTCCTGTCGCAGTCATAGTATACTTCTAAATCGATATAACACAATACCACGGTGGAAAAAAACCCTGGTAACCAAAAGAGTATTAGTACTCTCAACATAAATAAGTACCAAAGCTACAGCTGTTTACTGTGTTTCAACAGTTTTCAGTCACCATGATAGAGAATGTTTCTGACTTTCAAACTCATGGCTGCCTTATCTCCTGTTGCAGTCATAGTATACTTATAAATTGATGTAACACAGTACCACGGTAGAAGAAAACCCTGGTAACCAATAGAGTTTTGGTACTCTCAACATAAAGGGGTACCAAAGCTTCAGCTGTTTACTGTGTTTCAACAGTTTTCAGTCATCATGACATAGAATGTTGACCTGACTCTCAAACTCATGGCTGCCTTATCTCCTGTCGCAGGCATTGTATACTTATAGATCGATATAACACAGTACCACGGTAGAAGAAAACCCTGGTAACCAATAGAGTATTAGTACTCTCAACATAAATAAGTACCAAAGCTACAGCTGGTTACTGTGTTTCAATAGTGTTCAGTCACCATAATAGAGAATGTTGACATATTTTGACGCTCAAGCTCATGGCTGTCTTATTTCTTGTCATAGTCATACTATACGAACAAAATGATATAACACAATACCACTGTGGATAAAAACCCTGGTAACCAATAGAGTATTAGTGCTCTCAACATAAAATGGTACCAAAGCTACAGCTGTTTACTGTGTTTCAACAGTTTTCACTCAGCATGATAGAGAATCTTGACTCATTCTCACTCTCAAACTCATGGCTTCCTTATCTCCTCTCGCAATCATACTATACTTCTAAATTGGTATAACACAAAATTCCACAGTAGAAGAAAACCCTGGTAAACAACAGAGTATTAGAACTCTCAACATAAATAGGTACCAAAGCTACAGCTGTTTACTGTGTTTCATCAGTTTTCAGTCAGCATGATAGAGAATGTTGACCTATTCTGACTCTTAAACTCATGGCTGCCTTATCTCCTCTCGCAGTCAAACTATACATATAAATTGGTATAACACAATACCACAGTAGAAGAAAACCGTGGTAAACAATAGAGTATTAATACTCTCAATATAAATAGGTACCAAAGCTACAGCTGTTTACTGAGCCTTAACAGTTTTCAGTCAGCATGATAGAGAATCTTGACACATTCTCACTTTCAAACTCATGGCTGCCTTATCTCCTGTCGCAGTCATAGTATACGTATAAATCGATATTACACAGTACAACAGTAGAAGAAAACCCTGGTAAAGAATAGAATATTCGTACTCTCAACATAAATAGGTACCAAAGCTACAGCTGTTTACTGTGTTTCATCAGTTTTCAGTCACCATGATAGCGAATGTTGACCTATTCTGACTCTTAAACTCATCGCTGCCTTATCTCCTGTCGCAGTCATAGTATACTTATAAATCGATATAACACAATACCACGGTGGATAAAAACCCTGGTAACCAATAGAGTATTAGTACTCTCAACATAAATAGGTACCAATTCTGCAGCTGTTTACTGTGTTTCAACAGTTTGTTTTCAGTCACAATGATAGAGAATCTTGACACATTCTCACTCTCAAACTCATGGCTGCCTTATTTCTTGTCGCAGTCATACTATACTTATAAATTGATATAACACAATACCACGGTGGATAAAAACCCTGGTAACCATTAGAGTATTAGTACTCTCAACATAAATTGGTTGAAAAGCTACAGCTGTTTACTGTGTTTCAACTGTTTTCAGTCAGCATGATAGAGAATCTTGACACATTCTCACTCTCAAACTCATGGCTGCCTTATCTCCTCTCACAGTCATACTATACTTATAAATCGATATAATAAAATACCACGGTAGAAGAAAACCCTGGTAACCAATAGAGCATTAGTACTCTCAACATAAATAGATTCCAAAGCTTCAGCTGTTTATTGAGCATTAACAGTTTTCAGTCAGCATGATAGAGTATCTTGACACATTTTCACTCTCAAACTCATGGCTGCCTTATCTCCTGTCGCAGTCATAATATACTTATAAATTGATATAACAAAATACCACGGTAGAAGAAAACCCTGGTAACCAATAGAGTAATAGTACTCTCAACATAAATAGGTACCAAAGCTACAGCTGTTTACTGTGTTTCATCAGTTTTCAGTCACCATGATAGCAAATGTTGACTTATTCTGACTTTCAAACTCATGGCTGCCTTATCTCCTGTCGCAGTCATAGTATACTTCTAAATCGATATAACACAATACCACGGTGGAAAAAAACTCTGGTAACCAATAGAATATTAGTACTCTCAACATAAATAAGTACCAAAGCTACAGCTGTTTACTATGTTTCAACAGTTTTCAGTCACCATGATAGAGAATGCTGACCTATTCTGACTCTCAAACTCATGGCTGCCTTATCTCCTGTCGCAGTCATAGTATACTTATAAATTGATGTAACACAGTACCACGGTAGAAGAAAACCCTGGTAACCAATAGAGTATTAGTACTCTCAACATAAATAGGTACCAAAGCTACAGCTGTTTACTGTGTTTCATCAGTTTTCAGTCACCATAATAGAGAATGTTGACATATTCTGGCTTTCAAACTCATGGCTGCCTTATCTCCTGTCGCAGTCATAGTATACTTATAAATTGATATAACACAGTACCACGATGGAAGAAAACCCTGGTAAGCAATAGAGTATTAGTACTCTCAACATAAATAGGTACCAAAGCTACAGCTGTTTACTGAGCTTTAACAGTTTTCAGTTATCATGATAGAGAATCTTGACACATTCTCACTCTCAAACTCATGGCTGCCTTATCTCCTGTCGCAGTCATAGTATACTTATAAATTGGTATAACACAAAATTCCACAGTGGAAGAAAAACCCTGGTAAACAATAGAGTATTAGAACTCTCAACATAAATAGGTACCAAACCTACAGCTGTTTACTGTGTTTCATCAGTTTTCAGTCAGCATGATAGAGAATGTCGACACATTCTCACTCTCAAACTCATGGCTGCCTTATCTCCTCTCGCAGTCAAACTATACTTATAAATTGGTATAACACAATACCACGGTAGAAGAAAACCCTGGTAAACAATAGAATATTAGTACTCTCAATATAAATAGGTACCAAAGCTACAGCTGTTTACTGAGCTTTAACAGTTTTCAGTCAGCATGATAGAGAATCTTGACACATTCTCACTTTCAAACTCATGGCTGCCTTATCTCCTGTCGCAGTCATAGTATACGTATAAATCGATATTACACAGTACAACAGTAGAAGAAAACCCTGGTAACCAATAGAGTATTAGTACTCTTAACATAAATTGGTAGCAAAGCTACTGCTGTTTACTGTGTTTCAACATAAAATGGTACCAAAAAAAATGCACTGGTACCCGATAGACTATTAGTATTCTCAGCATAACTAGGTACCAAAGCTACAGCTGTTTACTGCGTTTCATCAGTTTTCAGTCACCATAATAGAGAATGTTGACATATTCTGACTCAAACTCATGGCTGCCTTATTTCCTGACGCAGTCATACAATACTTATAAATTGATATAACACAGTACCACGGTGGAAAAAAACCCTGGTAAAAAATAGAATATTCGTACTCTCAACATAAATAGGTACCAAAGCTACAGCTGGTTACTGTGCTTCAACAGTTTTCAGTCACCATGATAGCGAATGTTGACCTATTCTAACTCTCAAACTCATGGCTGCCTTCTCTCCTGTCGCAGTCATAGTATACTTATAAATCGATATAATAAAATACCATGGTAGAAGAAAACCCTGGTAACCAATAGAGTATTTGTACTCTCAACATGAATAGGTACCAAAGCTTCAGCTGTTTACTGTGTTTCAACAGTTTTTAGTCAGCATGACAGAGAATGTTGACCTATTCTGACTCTCAAACTCATGGCTGCCTTAACTCCTGTCGCAGTCATATTATACTTATAAATCGATATAATAAAATACCACGGTAGAAGAAAACCCTGGTAACCAATAGAGTATTAGTACTCTCAACATGAATAGGTACCAAAGCTTCAGCTGTTTATTGTGTTTCAACAGTTTTCAGTCACTATGATAGCGAATGTTGACCTATTCTGACTCTCAAACTCATGGCTGCCTTCTCTCCTGTCGCAGTCATAGTATACTTATAAATCGATATAACACAGTACCACGATGGAAGAAAACCCTGGTAACTAATAGAGTATTAGTACTCTCAACATGAATAGGTACCAAAGCTACAGCTGTTTACTGTGTTTCAACAGTTCTCAGTCACAATGATAGAGAATCTTGACACATTCTCACTCTCAAACTCATGGCTGCCTTATTTCTTGTCGCAGTCATACTATACTTATAAATTGATATAACACAATACCACGGTGGATAAAAACCCTGGTAACCATTAGAGTATTAGTACTATCAACATAAATTGGTTGCAAAGATACAGCTGTTTACTGTGTTTCAACTGTTTTCAGTCAGAATGATAGAGAATCTTGACACATTCTCACTCTCAAACTCATGGCTGCCTTATCTCCTCTCACAGTCACACTATACTTATAAATCGATATAATAAAATACCACGGTAGAAGAAAACCCTGATAACCAATAGAGTATTAGTACTCTCAACATAAATAGATAACAAAGCTTCAGCTGTTTATTGAGCATTAACAGTTTTCAGTCAGTATGATAGAGAATCTTGACACATTCTCACTCTCAAACTCATGGCTGTCTTATCTCCTGTCGCAGTCATAGTATACTTATAAATCGATATAACACAGTACCACGATGGATGAAAATCCTGGTAACCAATAGAGTATTAGTACTCTCAACATGAATAGGTACCAAAGCTACAGCTGTTTACTGTGTTTCAACAGTTTTTAGTCAGCATGACAGAGAATGTTGACCTATTCTGACTCTCAAACTCATGGCTGCCTTAACTCCTGTCGCAGTCATATTATACTTATAAATCGATATAATAAAATACCATGGTAGAAGAAAACCCTGATAACCAATAGAGTATTAGTACTCTCAACATAAATAGATACCAAAGCTTCAGCTGTTTATTGAGCATTAACAGTTTTCAGTGAGTATGATAGAGAATCTTGACACATTCTCACTCTCAAACTCATGGCTGTCTTATCTCCTGTCGCAGTCATAGTATACTTATAAATCGATATAACACAGTACCACGATGGATGAAAATCCTGGTAACCAATAGAGTATTAGTACTCTCAACATGAATAGGTACCAAAGCTACAGCTGGTTACTGTGTTTCAACAGTTTTCAGTCAGCATGATAGAGAATGTTGACATATTCTGATGCTCAAACTCATGGCTGCCTTATGTCTTGTCGCAGTCATACTATACTTATAAATTGATATAACACATTACCTCGGTGTCTAAAAACCCTGGTAACCAATAGAGTATTAGTACTCTCAACATAAATAGGTACCAAAGCTACAGCTGTTTATTGTGTCTCAACAGTTTAAAGTCAGCATGATGGAGAATCTTGACACATTCTCACTCTCAAACTCATGACTGCCTTATCTCCTGTCGCAGTCATAGTATACTTATCAATCGATATAACAAAATACCACGGTAGAAGAAAACCCTGGTAACCAACAGAGTATTAGTACTCTCAGCATAAATAGGTACCAAAGCTACAGCTGGTTACTGTGTTTCAACAGTGTTCAGTCACCATAATAGAGAATGTTGACATATTCTGACTCTCAAACTCTAATGGCTGCCTTATTTCCTGTCGCAGTCATACTATACTAATAAATCGACTTAACACTACCACGGTAGAAGAATTCAGTGCTACCCGATAGACTATTACTATTCTCAACATAACTAGGTACCAAAGCTACAGCTGTTTACTGTGTTTTGAACAGTTTTCAGTCACCATAATTGAGAATGTTGACATATTCTGGCTCAAACTCAAGGCTGCCTTATTTCCTGTTGCAGTCATACTATACTTATAAATTGATATAACACAATACCACTGTGGAAAAAAACTCTGGTAACCAAAAGAGTATTAGTACTCTCAACATAAATAAATACCAAAGCTACTTCTGTTTACTGTGTTTCAACCGTTTTCAGTCACCATGATAGAGAATGTTGACCTATTCTGACTCTCAAACTCATGGCTGCCTTATCTCCTGTCGCAGTCATATTATACTTATAAATCGATATAATAAAATACCATGGTAGAAGAAAACCCTGGTAAGCAATAGAGTATTTGTACTCTCAACATGAATAGGTACCAAAGCTTCAGCTGTTTACTGTGTTTCAACAGTTTTCAGTCAGCATGACAGAGAATGTTGACCTATTCTGACTCTCAAACTCATGGCTGCCTTAACTCCTGTCAGCACTCTCACTCTCAAACTCATTTCTGCTTTATCTCCTCTCGCAGTCATACTATACTTATAAATCGATATAATACAATACCCCAGTAGAAGAAAACCCTGGTAACCAAAAGAGTATTAGTACTCTCAACATAAATAGGTACCAAAGCTACAGCTGTTTACTGTGTTTCAACAGTGTTCAGTCACCATGATAGAGAATGTTGACATATTCTGACTCACAAACTCATGGCTGCCTTATTTCCGGTTGCAGTCATACTATACTTATAAATTGATATAACACAATACCATGGTGGAAAAAACCCTGGTAAAGAATAGAGTATTAGTACTCTCAACATAAATAGGTACCAGCTGGTTACTGTGTTTCAACAGTTTTCAGTCAGCATGATAGAGAATGTTGAAGTATTCTGATGCTCAAACTCATAGCTGTCTTATGTCTTGTCACAGTCATACTATACTTATAAATTGATATAACACAATACCACGGTGGATAAAAACCCTGGTAACCATTAGAGTATTAGTACTCTCAACATAAATTGGTACCAAAGCCACAGCTCTTTACTGTGTTTGAACAGTTTTCAGTCAGCATGACAGACAATCTTGATACATTTTGACTCTCAAACTCATGGCTGCCTTATCTCCTCTCGCAGTCATAGTATACTTATAAATCGATATAACACAGTACCACTGTAGAAGAAAACCCTGGTAACCAATAGAGTATTCGTACTCTCAACATAAATAGGTACCAAAGCTACAGCTGGTTACTCTGTTTCAACAGTGTTCAGTCACCATAATAGAGAATGTTGACATATTATGACGCTCAAACTCATGGCTGCCTTATTTCTTGTCGCAGTCATACTATACTAATAAATTGATATAACACAATACCTCGGTGGATAAAAACCCTGGTAATCAATAGAGTATTAGTACTCTCAACATAAATAGGTACCAAAGCTACAGCTGTTTATTGTGTCTCAACAGTTTAAAGTCAGCATGATGGAGAATCTTGACACATTCTCACTCTCAAACTCATGACTGCCTTATCTCCTGTCGCAGTCATAGTATACTTATCAATCGATATAACAAAATACCACGGTAGAAGAAAACCCTGGTAACCAATAGAGTAATAGTACTCTCAACATAAATAGGTACCAAAGCTACAGCTGTTTACTGTGTTTCATCAGTTTTCAGTCACCATCATAGAGAATGTTGACCTATTTTGACTTTCAAACTCATGGCTGCCTTATCTCCTGTCGCAGTCATAGTATACTTATAAATCGATATAACACAGTACCACGATGGAAGAAGACCCTTGTAAGCAATAGAGTATTAGTACTCTCAACATAAATTGGTACTAAAGCTACAGCTGTTTATTGTGTCTCAACAGTTTAAAGTCAGCATGATGGAGAATCTTGACACATTCTCACTCTCAAACTCATGGCAGCCTTATCTCCTGTCGCAGTCATAGATACTTATAAATAGATATAACAGTACCACAGCAGAAGAAAACCCTGGTAACCAATACAGTATTGGTACTCTCAACATAAATAGGTACCAAAGCTACAACTGTTTACTTTGTTTCAACAATGTTCAGTCACCATGATAGAGAATATTGACCTATTCTGACTCTCAAACTCATGGCTGCCTTATTTCCTTTCGCAGTCATACTATACTTATAAATCGATATAACACAGTACCATGGTAGAAGAAAACCTTGGTAACCAATAGAGTATTAGTACTCTCAACATAAATAGGTACTAAAGCTGCTGCTGTTTACCGTACTTTAATTTTCAGTCAGCATGATAGAGAATCTTGACACATTCTCACTCTCAAACTCATGTCTGCCTTATCTCCTGTCGCAGTCATAGTATACTTATAAAACGATATAACACAATACCACGGTAGAAGAAAACCCTGGTAACCAACAGAGTATTAGTACTCGCAACATAAATAGGTACCAAAGATGCTGCTGTTTACTGTGTTTCAGCAGTTTTCAGTCACCATGACAGAGAATGTTGACCTATTCTGACTCTCAGACACATGGCTGCCTTATCTCCTGTCGCAGGCAATGTATACAGATAGATCGATATAACACAGTACCACAGTAGAAGAAAACCCTTGGTTACCAATAGAGTATTAGTACTCTCAACATAAATAGGTACCAAAGCTATAGCTGTTTACAGTGTTTCAACAGTTTTCAGTCGCCATGATAGAGCATCTTGACACATTTTCACTCTCAAACTCATTTCTGCCTTATCTCCTCTCGCAGTCATACTATACTTATAAATCGATATAACACAATACCACAGTAGAAGAAAACCCTGGTAACTAAAAGAGTATTAATACTCTCAACATAAATAGGTACCAAAGCTGCAGCTGTTTACTGTGTGTTTCAACAGTTTTCAGTCAGCATGATAGAAAATCTTGACACATTCTCACTCTCAAACTCATGCCTGCCTTATCTCCTGTCGCAGTCATAGTATATTTATGAATTCCTATAACACAGTACAACGGTTGAAGAAAACCCTGGTAACCAATAGAGTATTAGTACTCTCATCATAAATAGGTACCAAAGATGCTGCTGTTTACTGTGTTTCAACCGTTTTCAGTTGCCATGATACAGAATGTTGACCTATTCTGACTCTCAAAGTCATGGCTGCCTTATCTCCTGTCGCAGGCATTGTATACTTATAGATCGATATAACAGAGTACCACGGTAGAAGAAATAGAGTATTAGTACTCTCAACATAAATAAGTACCAAAGCTACAGCTGTTTACTGAGCTTTAACAATTTTCAGTCAGCATGACAGAGAATCTTGACACATTCTCACTCTAAAACTTGTGTCTTCCTTATCTCCTCTCGCAGTGATACTATACTTATAAATCGATATAACACAATACCACGGTAGAAGAGAACCCTGGTAACCAGCTGAGTATTAGTACTCTCAATGTAAATAGGTACCAAAGCTACAGCTGGTTACTGTGTTTCAACAGTGTTCAGTCACCATAATAGAGAATGTTGACATATTATGACGCTCAAACTCATGGCTGCCTTAACCAATAGAGTATTAGTACTCTCAACATAAATAGGTACCAAAGGTACAGCTGTTGACTGGGTTTCATCAGTTTTCAGTCACCATGATAGAGAATGGTCACCTATTCTGACTTTCAAACTCATGGCTGCCTTATCTCCTATTGCAGTCATAGTATACTTATAAATCGATATAACACAGTACCGTGGTAGACGAAAACCCTGGTAACCAATACAGTATTAGTACTCTCAACATAAATAGGTACCAAAGCTGCAGCTGTTTACTGAGCTTTAACAATTTTCAGTCAGCATGATAGAGAATGTTGACACATTCTCACTCTCAAACTCATTGCTGCCTTATCTCCTGTCGCAGTCATAGTATACTTACAAATCGATATAACACAGTACCACGATGGAAGAAAACCCTGGTAACCAATAGAGTATTAGTACTCGCAACATGAATAGGTACCAAAGCTACAGCTGTTTACTGTGTTTCAACAGTTTTCAGTCGCCATGATAGAGAATCTTGACACATTCTCACTCTCAAACTCATTTCTGCCTTATCTCCTCTGGCAGTCATGCTATACTTATAAATCGATAGCATGGTAGAAGAAAACACTGGTAACCAATAGAGTATTAGTACTCACAACATGAATAGGTACCAAAGCTACAGCTGTTTACTATGTTTCAACAGTTTTCCGTCACCATGATAGAGAATCTTCACACATTCTCACTCGCAAACTCATGGCTGCCTTATCTCCTCTCGCAGTCATACTACACTTATAAATCGATATAACACAATACCATGGTAGAAGAAAACCCTGGTATCCAATAGATTATTAGTACTCTCAACATAAATAGGTACCAAAGCTTCAGCTGTTTACTGTGTTTCAACAGTTTTCAGTCACCGTGATAGCGAATGTTGACCTATTCTGACTCTCAAACTCATGGCTGCCTTATCTCCTGTCGCAGTCATAGTATGCTTATAAATCGATATAACACAGTACCACGATGGAAGAAAACCCTGGTAAGCAATAGAGTATTAGTACTCTCAACATAAATAAGTACCAAAGCTACAGCTGTTTACTGAGCTTTAACAATATTCAGTCAGCATGATAGAGAATCTTGACACATTCTCACTCTAGCAATCGTGTCTTCTTTATCTCCTCACGCAGTCATAGTATACTTATAAATCGATATAACACAGTACCACAGTATAAGAAAACCCTGGTAACCAACAGAGTATTAGTGCTCTCAATGTAAATAGGTACCAAAGCTACAGCTGGTTACTGTGTTTCAACAGTGTTCAGTCACCATAATAGAGAATATTGACATATTATGACGCTCAAACTCATGGCTGCCTTATTTCTTGTCGCAGTCAAACTATACTAATAAATTGATATAACACAAGACCACGGTGGATAAAAACCCTGGTAACCAATAGAGTATTGGTACTTTCAACATAAATTAGTGCTCTCAATGTAAATAGGTACTAAAGCTACAGCTGTTTACTGTGTTTCATCAGTTTTCAGTCACCATTATAGAGAATGTTGACATATTCTGACTCTCAAACTCTAATGGCTGCCTTATTTCCTGTCGCAGTCATACTATACTAATAAATCGACATAACACAATAACACGGTAGAAGAATCCACTGGTACCCAATAGACTATTAGTATTCTCAACATAACTAGGTACCAAAGCTACAGCTGTTTACTGTGTTTTCAACAGTTTTCAGTCGCCATAATAGAGAATGTTGACATATTCTGGCTCAAACTCATGGATGCCTTATTTCCTGTCGCAGTCATACTATACTTATAAATTGATATAACACAATATCACGGTGGAAAAAAACTCTGGTAACCAAAAGAGTATTAGTACTCTCAACATAAATAGGTTCCAAAGCTACAGCTGTTTACTGTGTTTTCAACAGTTTTCAGTCGCCATAATAGAGAATGTTGACATATTCTGGCTCAAACTCATGGCTGCCTTATCTCCTGTCGCAGTCATAGTGTACTTATGAATCGATATAACACAATACCACGGTAGAAGAAAACCCTGGTAACCAACAGAGTATTAGTACTCTCAACATAAATTGGTACCAAAGCTACAGCTGTTTACTGAGCTTTAACAATTTTCAGTCCGTATGATAGAGAATCTAGACACATTCTCACTCTCAAACTCATGGCTGCCTTATCTCCTCTCGCAGTCATACTATACTTATAAATCGGTATAACCAAATACCACGGTAGAAGAAAACCCTGGTA
This sequence comes from Pictodentalium vernedei, assembly GCA_031216915.1. Lineage (NCBI taxonomy): Eukaryota > Metazoa > Mollusca > Scaphopoda > Dentaliida > Dentaliidae > Pictodentalium > Pictodentalium vernedei. The sequence goes on from CM062296.1 coordinate 401,161,553, forward strand.
ACCAATAGAGTATTAGTACTCTCAACATAAATAGGTACCAAAGCTACAGCTGGTTACTGTGTCTCAGCAGTCTTCAGTCACCATAATAGAGAATGTTGACATATTTTGACGCTCAAGCTCATGGCTGTCTTATTTCTTGTCGTAGTCATACTATACTAACAAATTGATATAACACAATACCACAGTGGATAAAAACTCTGGTAACCAATAGAGTATTAGTACTCTCAACATAAATAAGTACCAAAGCTACAGCTGTTTACTATGTTTCAACAGTTTTCAGTCACCATGATAGAGAATGCTGACCTATTCTGACTCTCAAACTCATGGCTGCCTTATCTCCTGTCACAGGCATTGTATACTTATAGATCGATATAACAGAGTACCACGGTAGAAGAAATCTCTGGTAACCAATAGAGTATTAGTACTCTCAACATAAATAAGTACCAAACCTACAGCTGTTTACTGAGCTTTAACAATTTTCAGTCAGCATGATAGAGAATCTTGACACATTCTCACTCTAAGAATTGTGTCTTCCTTATCTCCTCTCGCAGTGATACAATACTTATAAATCGATATAACACAATACCATGGTAGAAGAAAACCCTGGTAACCAACAGACTATTAGTGCTCTCAATGTAAATAGGTACCAAAGCTACAGCTGGTTACTGTGTTTCAACAGTGTTCAGTCACCATAATAGAGAATATTGACATATTATGATGCTCAAACTCATGGCTGCCTTATTTCTTGTCGCAGTCAAACTATACTAATAAATTGATATAGCACAAGACCACGGTGGATAAAAACCCTGGTAACCAATAGAGTATTGGTACTTTCAACATAAATTAGTGCTCTCAGTGTAAATAGGTACTAAAGCTACAGCTGTTTACTGTGTTTCATCAGTTTTCAGTCACCATAATAGAGAATGTTGACATATTCTGACTCTCAAACTCTAATGGCTGCCTTATTTCCTGTCGCAGTCATACTATACTAATAAATCGACATAACACAATAACACGGTAGAAGAATCCACTGGTACCCAATAGACTATTAGTATTCTCAACATTACTAGGTACCAAAGCTACAGCTGTTTACTGTGTTTTCAACAGTTTTCAGTCACCATAATAGAGAATGTTGACATATTCTGGCTTTCAAACTCATGGCTGCCTTATCTCCTGTCGCAGTCATAGTATACTTATAAATCGATATAACACAATATCACGGTGGAAAAAAACTCTGGTAACCAATAGAGTAAGCTACAGCTGTTTACTGTGTTTCATCAGTTTTCAGTCACCATGATAGAGAATGGTCACCTATTCTGACTTTCAAACTCATGGCTGCCTTATCTCCTGTCGCAGTCATAGTATACTTCTAAATCGATATAACACAATACCACGGTGGAAAAAAACTCTGGTAACCAATAGAGTATTAGTACTCTCAACATAAATAAGTACCAAAGCTACAGCTGTTTACTATGTTTCAACAGTTTTCAGTCACCATGATAGAGAATGCTGACCTATTCTGACTCTCAAACTCATGGCTGCCTTATCTCCTGTTGCAGTCATAGTATAGTTATAAATCGATATAACACAATACCACGATAGAAGAAAACCCTGGTAACCAAAAGAGTATTAGTACTCTCAACATAAATAAGTACCAAAGCTACAGCTGTTTACTGTGTTTCAACAGTTTTCAGTCACCATGATAGAGAATGTTGACTTATTCTGACTCTCAAACTCATGGCTGCCTTATTTCCTGTCGCAGTCATAGTATACTTATAAATTGATGTAACACAGTACCACGGTAGAAGAAAACCCTGGTAACCAATAGAGTATTAGTACTCTCAACATAAATAGGTACCAAAGCTACAGCTGTTTACTGTGTTTCATCAGTTTTCAGTCACCATAATAGAGAATGTTGACACATTCTCACTCTCAAACTCATGGCTGCCTTATCTCCTGTCGCATTCATAGTATACTTATAAATTGATGTAACACAGTACCACGGTAGAAGAAAACCCTGGTAACCAATAGAGTATGAGTACTCTCAACATAAATAGGTACCAAAGCTACAGCTGTTTACTGTGTTTCATCAGTTTTCAGTCACCATAATAGAGAATGTTGACATATTCTGGCTTTCAAACTCATGGCTGCCTTATCTCCTGTCGCAGTCATAGTATACTTATAAATCGATATAACACAGCACCACGGTAGAAGAAAACCCTGGTAACCAATAAAGTATTAGTACTCTCAACATAAATACGTACCAAAGCTGCAGCTGTTTAATGTGTTTCAACAGTTTTCAGTCAGCATGAAAGAGAATCTTCACACATTCTCTCTCTCAAACTCATGGCTGCCTTATCTCCTCTTGCAGTCATACTATACGTATAAATCGATATAACACAATACCACGGTAGAAGAAAACCCTGGTAACCAATAGAGTTTTAGTACTCTCAACATAAAGGGGTACCAAAGCTTCAGCTGTTTACTGGGTTTCAACAGTTTTCAGTCACCATGACAGAGAATGTTGACCTGACTCTCAAACTCATGGCTGCCTTATCTCCTGTCGCAGGCATTGTATACTTATAGATCGATATAACACAGTACCACGGTAGAAGAAAACCCTGGTAACCAATAGAGTATTAGTACTCTCAACATAAATAAGTACCAAAGCTACAGCTGGTTACTGTGTTTCAATAGTGTTCAGTCACCATAATAGAGAATGTTGACATATTTTGACGCTCAAGCTCATGGCTGTCTTATTTCTTGTCATAGTCATACTATAGGAACAAAATGATATAACACAATACCACTGTGGATAAAAACCCTGGTAACCAATAGAGTATTAGTGCTCTCAACATAAAATGGTACCAAAGCTACAGCTGTTTACTGTGTTTCAACAGTTTTCAGTCAGCATGATAGAGACTCTTGACACATTCTCACTCTCAAACTCATGGCTTCCTTATCTCCTCTCGCAATCATACTATACTTCCAAATTGGTATAACACAAAATTCCACAGTAGAAGAAAACCCTCGTAAACAACAGAGTATTAGAACTCTCAACATACATAGGTACGAAAGCTACAGCTGTTTACTGTGTTTCATCAGTTTTCAGTCAGCATGATAGAGAATGTCGACACATTCTCACTCTCAAACTCATGGCTGCCTTATCTCCTCTCGCAGTCAAACTATACATATAAATTGGTATAACACAATACCACAGTAGAAGAAAACCCTGGTAAACAATAGAGTATTAGTACTCTCAACATAAATAGGTACCAAAGCTACAGCTGTTTACTGAGCTTTAACAGTTTTCAGTCAGCATGATAGAGAATCTTGACACATTCTCACTTTCAAACTCATGGCTGCCTTATCTCCTGTCGCAGTCATATTATACGTATAAATCGATATTACACAGTACAACAGTAGAAGAAAACCCTGGTAAAGAATAGAATATTCGTACTCTCAACATAAATAGGTACCAAAGCTACAGCTGGTTACCGTGCTTCAACAGTTTTCAGTCACCATGACGGTGAATGTTGACCTATTCTGACTCTCAAACTCATGGCTGCCTTCTCTCCTGTCGTAGTCATAGTATACTTATAAATCGATATAACACAGTACCACGATGGAAGAAAACCCTGGTAACTAATAGAGTATTAGTACTCTCAACATGAATAGGTACCAAAGCTACAGCTGTTTACTGTGTTTCAACAGTTCTCAGTCACAATGATAGAGAATCTTGACACATTCTCACTCTCAAACTCATGGCTGCCTTATTTCTAGTCGCAGTCATACTATACTTATAAATTGATATAACACAATACCACGGTGGATAAAAACCCTGGTAACCATTAGAGTATTAGTACTCTCAACATAAATTGGTTGCAAAGCTACAGCTGTTTACTGTGTTTCAACTGTTTTCAGTCAGCTTGATAGAGAATCTTGACACATTCTCACTCTCAAACTCATGGCTGCCTTATCTCCTCTCACAGTCATACTATACTTATAAATCGATATAATAAAATACCACGGTAGAAGAAAACCCTGGTAACCAATAGAGTATTAGTACTCTCAACATAAATAGATACCAAAGCTTCAGCTGTTTATTGAGCATTAACAGTTTTCAGTCAGCATGATAGAGTATCTTGACACATTCTCACTCTCAAACTCATGGCTGCCTTATCTCCTGTCGCAGTCATAATATACTTATAAATTGATATAACAAAATACCACGGTAGAAGAAAACCCTGGTAACCAATAGAGTAATAGTACTCTCAAAATAAATAGGTACCAAAGCTACAGCTGTTTACTGTGTTTCATCAGTTTTCAGTCACCATGATAGCAAATGTTGACCTATTCTGACTTTCAAACTCATGGCTGCCTTATCTCCTGTCGCAGTCATAGTATACTTCTAAATCGATATAACACAATACCAAGGTGGAAAAAAACTCTGGTAACCAATAGAGTATTAGTACTCTGAACATAAATAAGTACCAAAGCTACAGCTGTTTACTATGTTTCAACAGTTTTCAGTCACCATGATAGAGAATTCTGACCTATTCTGACTCTCAAACTCATGGCTGCCTTATCTCCTGTCGCAGTCATAGTATACTTATAAATTGATGTAACACAGTGCCACGGTAGAAGAAAACTCTGGTAACCAATAGAGTATTAGTACTCTCAACATAAATAGGTACCAAAGCTACAGCTGTTTACTGTGTTTCATCAGTTTTCAGTCACCATAATAGAGAATGTTGACATATTCTGGCTTTCAAACTCATGGCTGCCTTATCTCCTGTCGCAGCCATAGTATACTTATAAATTGATATAACACAGTACCACGATGGAAGAAAACCCTGGTAAGCAATAGAGTATTAGTACTCTCAACATAAATAGGTACCAAAGCTACAGCTGTTTACTGAGCTTTAACAGTTTTCAGTTAGCATGATAGAGAATCTTGACACATTCTCACTCTCAAACTCATGGCTGCCTTATCTCCTGTCGCAGTCATAGTATACTTATAAATTGGTATAACACAAAATTCCACAGTAGAAGAAAACCCTGGTAAACAATAGAGTATTAGAACTCTCAACATAAATAGGTACCAAAGCTACAGCTGTTTACTGTGTTTCATCAGTTTTCAGTCAGCATGATAGAGAATGTCGACACATTCTCACTCTCAAACTCATGGCTGCCTTATCTCCTCTCGCAGTCAAACTATACTTATAAATTGGTATAACACAATACCACAGTAGAAGAAAACCCTGGTAAACAATAGAATATTAGTACTCTCAATATAAATAGGTACCAAAGCTACAGCTGTTTACTGAGCTTTAACAGTTTTCAGTCAGCATGATAGAGAATCTTGACACATTCTCACTTTCAAACTCATGGCTGCCTTATCTCCTGTCGCAGTCATAGTATACGTATAAATCGATATTACACAGTACAACAGTAGAAGAAAACCCTGGTAACCAATAGAGTATTAGTACTCTTAACATAAATTGGTAGCAAAGCTACTGCTGTTTACTGTGTTTCAACATAAAATGGTACCAAAAAAAATGCACTGGTACCCGATAGACTATTAGTATTTTCAGCATAACTAGGTACCAAAGCTACAGCTGTTTACTGCGTTTCATCAGTTTTCAGTCACCATAATAGAGAATGTTGACATATTCTGACTCAAACTCATGGCTGCCTTATTTCCTGACACAGTCGTACAATACTTATAAATTGATATAACACAGTACCACGGTGGAAAAAAACCCTGGTAAAGAATAGAATATTCGTACTCTCAACATAAATAGGTACCAAAGCTACAGGTGGTTACTGTGCTTCAACAGTTTTCAGTCACCATGATAGCGAATGTTGACCTATTCTGACTCTCAAACTCATGGCTGCCTTCTCTCCTGTCGCAGTCATAGTATACTTATAAATCGATATAATAAAATACCACGGTAGAAGAAAACTCTGGTAACCAATAGAGTATTTGTACTCTCAACATGAATAGGTACCAAAGCTTCTGCTGTTTGCTGTGTTTCAACAGTTTTTAGTCAGCATGACAGAGAATGTTGACCTATTCTGACTCTCAAACTCATGGCTGCCTTAACTCAACCAATAGAGTATTTGTACTCTCAACATGAATAGGTACCAAAGCTTCAGCTGTTTATTGTGTTTCAACAGTTTTCAGTCACCATGACAGAGAATGTTGACCTATTCTGACTCTCAAACTCATGGCTGCCTTATCTCCTGTCGCAGTCATAGTATACTTATAAATTGATGTAACACAGTACCACGATGGAAGAAAACCCTGGTAAGCAATAGAGTATTATTACTCTCAACATAAATAGGTACCAAAGCTACAGCTGTTTACTGAGCTTTAACAGTTTTCTGTTAGCATGATAGAGAATCTTGACACATTCTCACTCTCAAACTCATGGCTGCCTTATCTCCTGTCACAGTCAATGTATCCTTATAAATCGATATAACACAGCACCACGGTAGAAGAAAACCCAGGTAACCAATAGAGTATTAGTACTCTCAACATAAATAGGTACCAAAGCTGCAGGTGTTTAATGTGTTTCAACAGTTTTCAGTCAGCATGAAAGAGAATCTTCACACATTCTCACTCTCAAACTCATGGCTGCCTTATCTCCTCTTGCAGTCATACTATACGTATAAATCGATATAACACAATACCACGGTAGATGAAAACCCTGGTAACCAATAGAGTTTTAGTACTCTGAACATAAATGGGTACCAAAGCTTCAGCTGTTTACTGTGTTTCAACAGTTTTCAGTCACCATGACAGAGAATGTTGACCTGACTCTCAAACTCATGGCTGCCTTATCTCCTGTCGCAGGCATTGTATACTTATAGATCGATATAACACAGTGCCACGGTAGAAGAAAACCCTGGTAACCAATAGAGTATTAGTACTCTCAACATAAATAAGTACCAAAGCTACAGCTGGTTACTGTGTTTCAATAGTGTTCAGTCACCATAATAGAGATTGTTGACATATTTTGACGCTCAAGCTCATGGCTGTCTTATTTCTTGTCGTAGTCATACTGTACTAACAAAATGATATAACACAATACCACTCTGGATAAAAACCCTGGTAACCAATAGAGTATTAGTGCTCTCAACATAAAATGGTACCAAAGCTACAGCTGTTTACTGTGTTTCAACAGTTTTCAGTCAGCATGATAGAGAATGTCGACACATTCTCACTCTCAAACTCATGACTGCCTTATCTCCTCTCGCAGTCAAACTATTCCTATAAATTGGTATAACACAATACCACAGTAGAAGAAAACCCTGGTAAACAATAGAGTATTAGTACTCTCAATATAAATAGGTACTAAAGCTACAGCTGTTTACTGAGCTTTAACAGTTTTCAGTCAACATGATAGAGAATCTTGACACATTCTCGCTTTCAAACTCATGGCTGCCTTATCTCCTGTCGCAGTCATAGTATACGTATAAATCGATATTACACAGTACAACAGTAGAAGAAAACCCTGGTAACCAATAGAGTATTAGTACTCTTAACATAAATTGGTAGCAAAGCTACTGCTGTTTACTGTGTTTCAACATAAAATGGTACCAAAAAAAATGCACTGGTACCCGATAGACTATTAGTATTCTCAGCATAACTAGGTACCAAAGCTACAGCTGTTTACTGCTTTTCATCAGTTCTCAGTCACAATGATAGAGAATCTTGACACATTCTCACTCTCAAACTCATGGCTGCCTTATTTCTTGTCGCCGTCATACTATACTTATAAATTGATATAACACAATACCACGGTGGATAAAAACCCTGGTAACCATTAGAGTATTAGTACTCTCAACATAAATTGGTTGCAAAGCTACAGCTGTTTACTGTGTTTCAACTGTTTTCAGTCAGAATGATAGAGAATCTTGACACATTCTCACTCTCAAACTCATGGCTGCCTTATCTCCTCTCACAGTCATACTATACTTATAAATCGATATAATAAAATACCACGGTAGAAGAAAACCCTGATAACCAATAGAGTATTAGTACTCTCAACATAAATAGATACCAAAGCTTCAGCTGTTTATTGAGCATTAACAGTTTTCAGTCAGCATGATAGAGAATCTTGACACATTCTCACTCTCAAACTCATGGCTGCCTTATCTCCTGTCGCAGTCATAATATACTTATAAATTGATATAACAAAATACCACGGTAGAAGAAAACCCTGGTAACCAATAGAGTAATAGTACTTTGAACTTAAATAGGTACCAAAGCTACAGCTGTTTACTGTGTTTCATCAGTTTTCAGTCACCATGATAGCGAATGTTGACCTATTCTGACTCTCAAACTCATGGCTGCCTTAACTCCTGTCGCGGTCATATTATACTTATAAATCGATATAATAAAATGCCACGGTAGAAGAAAACCCTGGTAACCAATAGAGTATTTGTACTCTCAACATGAATTGGTCCCAAAGCCACAGCTCTTTACTGTGTTTCAAGAGTTTTCAGTCAGCATGACAGACAATCTTGATACATTTTGACTCTCAAACTCATGGCTGCCTTAACTCCTGTCAGCACTCTCACTCTCAAACTCATTTCTGCTTTATCTCCTCTCGCAGTCATACTATACTTATAAATCGATATAACACAATACCCCAGTAGAAGAAAACCCTGGTAACCAAAAGAGTATTAGTACTCTCAACATAAATAGGTACCAAAGCTACAGCTGTTTACTGTGTTTCAACAGTGTTCAGTCACCATGAAAGTGAATGTTGACATATTCTGACTCACAAACTCATGGCTGCCTTATTTCCGGTCGCAGTCATACTATACTTATAAATTGATATAACACAATACCATGGTGGAAAAAACCCTGGTATAGAATAGAGTATTAGTACTCTCAACATAAATAGGTACCAAAGCTACAGCTGGTTACTGTGTTTCAACAGTTTTCAGTCAGCATGATAGAGAATGCTGACATATTCTGATGCTCAAACTCATGGCTGCCTTATGTCTTGTCGCAGTCATACTCTACTTATAAATTGATATAACACATTACCTCGGTGGATAAAAACCCTGGTAACCAATAGAGTATTAGTACTCTCAACATAAATAGGTACCAAAGCTACAGCTGTTTATTGTGTCTCAACAGTTTAAAGTCAGCATGATGGAGAATCTTGACACATTCTCACTCTCAAACTCATGACTGCCTTATCTCCTGTCGCAGTCATAGTATACTTATCAATCGATATAACAAAATACCACGGTAGAAGAAAACCCTGGTAACCAACAGAGTATTAGTACTCTCAGCATAAATAGGTACCAAAGCTACAGCTGGTTACTGTGTTTCAACAGTGTTCAGTCACCATAATAGAGAATGTTGACATATTCTGACTCTCAAACTCTAATGGCTGCCTTATTTCCTGTCGCAGTCATACTATACTAATAAATCGACTTAACACTACCATGGTAGAAGAATTCAGTGGTACCCGACAGACTATTAGTATTCTCAACATAACTAGGTACCAAAGCTACAGCTGTTTACTGTGTTTTCAACAGTTTTCAGTCACCATAATAGAGAATGTTGACATATTCTGGCTCAAACTCAAGGCTGCCTTATTTCCTGTTGCAGTCATACTATACTTATAAATTGATATAACACAATACCACTGTGGAAAAAAACTCTGGTAACCAAAAGAGTATTAGTACTCTCAACATAAATAAATACCAAAGCTACTTCTGTTTACTGTGTTTCAACCGTTTTCAGTCACCATGATAGAGAATGTTGACCTATTCTGACTCTCAAACTCATGGCTGCCTTATCTCCTGTCGCAGTCATAGTATACTTGTAAATCGAGATAACACAATACCACGGTAGAAGAAAACCCTGGTAACCAAAAGAGTATTAGTATTCTCAACATAAATAAGTACCAAAGCTACAGCTGTTTACTGTGTTTCAACAGTTTTCAGTCACCATATTAGAGAATGTTGACCTATTCTGACTCTCAAACTCATGGCTGCCTTATCTCCTGTCGCAGTCATAGTATACTTATAAATCGATATAACACAGTACCACGGTAGAAGAAAACCCTGGTAACCAAAAGTGTATTAGTACTCTCAACATAAATAAGTACCAAAGCTACAGCTGTTTACTGTGTTTCAACAGTTTTCATTCAGCATGATAGAGAATCTTGACACATTCTCACTCTCAAACTCATGGCTATCTTATCTCCTGTCGCAGTCATAGTATACTTATAAATCGATATAACACATTACCATGATGGATGAAAATCCTGGTAACCAATAGAGTATTAGTACTCTCAACATGAATAGGTACCAAAGCTACAGCTGTTTACTGTGTTTCAACAGTTTTTAGTCAGCATGACAGAGAATGTTGACCTATTCGGACTCTCAAACTCATGGCTGCCTTAACTCCTGTCGCAGTCATATTATACTTATAAATCGATATAATAAAATACCATGGTAGAAGAAAACCCTGGTAAGCAATAGAGTATTTGTACTCTCAACATGAATAGGTACCAACGCTTCAGCTGTTTACTGTGTTTCAACAGTTTTCAGTCACCATGACAGAGAATGTTGACCTGTTCTGACTCTCAAACTCATGGCTGCCTTAACTCCTGTCAGCACTCTCACTCTCAAACTCATTTCTGCTTTATCTCCTCTCGCAGTCATACTATACTTATAAATCGATATAATACAATACCCCAGTAGAAGAAAACCCTGGTAACCAAAAGAGTATTAGTACTCTCAACATAAATAGGTACCAAAGCTACAGCTGTTTACTGTGTTTCAACAGTGTTCAGTCACCATGATAGAGAATGTTGACATATTCTGACTCACAAACTCATGGCTGCCTTATTTCCGGTTGCAGTCATACTATACTTATAAATTGATATAACACAATACCATGGTGGAAAAAACCCTGGTAAAGAATAGAGTATTAGTACTCTCAACATAAATAGGTACCAAAGCTACAGCTGGTTACTGTGTTTCAACAGTTTTCAGTCAGCATGATAGAGAATGTTGAAGTATTCTGATGCTCAAACTCATAGCTGCCTTATGTCTTGTCGCCGTCATACTATACTTATAAATTGATATAACACAATACCACGGTGGATAAAAACCCTGGTAACCATTAGAGTATTAGTACTCTCAACATAAATTGGTACCAAAGCCACAGCTCTTTACTGTGTTTCAACAGTTTTCAGTCAGCATGACAGACAATCTTGATACATTTTGACTCTCAAACTCATTGCTGCCTTATCTCCTCTCGCAGTCATAGTATACTTATAAATCGATATAACACAGTACCACTGTAGAAGAAAACCCTGGTAACCAATAGAGTATTAGTACTCTCAACATAAATAGGTACCAAAGCTACAGCTGGTTACTCTGTTTCAACAGTGTTCAGTCACCATAATAGAGAATGTTGACATATTATGACGCTCAAACTCATGGCTGCCTTATTTCTTGTCGCAGTCATACTATACTAATACATTGATATAACACAATACCTCGGTGGGTAAAAACCCTGGTAATCAATAGAGTATTAGTACTCTCAACATAAATAGGTACCAAAGCTACAGCTGTTTATTGTGTCTCAACAGTTTAAAGTCAGCATGATGGAGAATCTTGACACATTCTCACTCTGAAACTCATGACTGCCTTATCTCCTGTCGCAGTCATAGTATACTTATCAATCGATATAACAAAATACCACAGTAGAAGAAAACCCTGGTAACCAATAGAGTAATAGTACTCTCAACATAAATAGGTACCAAAGCTACAGCTGTTTACTGTGTTTCATCAGTTTTCAGTCACCATCATAGAGAATGTTGACCTATTTTGACTTTCAAACTCATGGCTGCCTTATCTCCTGTCGCAGTCATAGTATACTTATAAATCGATATAACACAGTACCACGATGGAAGAAGACCCTTGTAAGCAATAGAGTATTAGTACTCTCAACATAAATTGGTACTAAAGCTACAGCTGTTTATTGTGTCTCAACAGTTTAAAGTCAGCATGATGGAGAATCTTGACTCATTCTCACTCTCAAACTCATGGCAGCCTTATCTCCTGTCGCAGTCATAGATACTTATAAATCGATATAACAGTACCACAGCAGAAGAAAACCCTGGTGAGGAATAGAGAATTAGTACTCTCAACATAAATAGGTACCAAAGCTGCAGCTGGTTACTGTGTTTCAACAGTTTTCAGTCACCATAATAGAGAATGTTGACGTATTCTGACGCTCAAACTCATGGCTGCCTTATTTCTTGTCGCATTCATACTATACCTATAAATTGATATAACACAATACCACGGTGGATAAAAACCCTGGTAACCAATAGAGTATTAGTACTCTCAACATAAATTGGTTTCAAAGCTACAGCTGTTTAATGTGTTTCAACAGTTTTCAGTCAGCATGATAGAGAATGTTGACCTATTCTGACTCTCAAACTCATGGCTGCCTTATCTCCTGTCGCAGTCATAGTATACTTATAAATCGATATAACACAGTACCACGGTAGAAGAAAACCCTGGTAACCAAAGGAGTATTAGTATTCTCAACATTAATAAGTACCAAAGCTACAGCTGTTTACTGGGTTTCAACAGTTTTCAGTCAGCATGGTAGATAATCTTGACACATTCTCACTCTCAAACTCATGGCTGCCTTTTCTCCTATCGCAATCATAGTATACTTATAAATCGATATAACACAGTTCCACGGTAGAAGAAAACCATGCTAACCTATAGAGTATTAGTACTCTCAACATAAATAGGTACGAAAGCTGCAGCTGTTTACTGATCTTTTAACAATTTTCAGTCAGCATGATAGAGAATCTTGACACATTCTCACTCTCAAACTCATGGCTGCCTTATCTCCTCTCGCAGTCATAGTATACTTATAAATCGATATAACACAATAGCACTGTAGAAGAAAACCCTGGTAACCAACAGAGTTTTACTACTCTCAACATAAATAGGTACCAAAGCTACAGCTGGTTACTGTGTTTCAACAGTGTTCAGTCACCATAATAGAGATTGTTGACATATTATGACGCTCACACTCATGGCTGCCTTATTTCTTGTCGCAGTCATACTATACTTATAAATTGATATAACACAGTACCACGGTAGAAGAAAACCCTGGTAACCAAAAGAGTATTAGTACTCTCAACATTAATAAGTACCAAAGCTACAGCTGTTTACTGTGTTTCAACAGTTTTCAGTCACCATGATAGACACTGTTGACCTATTCTGTCTCTTAAACTCATGGCTGCCTTATCTCCTGTCGCAGTCATAGTGTACTTATAAATCGATATAACACAGTACCACGGTAGAAGAAAACCCTGTTAACCAATAGAGTATTAGTACTCTCAACATAAATAAGTACCAAAATTACAGCTGTTTACTGAGCTTTAACAGTTTTCTGTCAGCATGATAGAGAATCTTGACACATTCTCACTCTCAAATTCATGGCTGCCTTATCTCCTATCCCACTCATAGTATACTTATAAATCGATATAGCACAGTACCATGGTAGAAGAAAACCCTGGTAACCAATAGAGTATTAGTACTCTTAACATCAACATAAGTAAGTATCAAAGCTGCAGGTGTTTACTGAGCTTTAAAAATTTTCAGTCAGTATGATAGAGAATCTTGACACATTCTCACTCTCTAACTCATGGCTGCCTTATCTCCTCTCACAGTCAAACTGTACTTATAAATCGTCATAACACAATACCACGGTAGAAGAAAACCCTGGTAACCAATAGAGTAATAGTACTCTCAACATAAATAGGTACCAAAGCTACAGCTGTTTACTGTGTTTCATCAGTTTTCAGTCACCATGGTAGAGAATGTTGACCTATTCTGACTTTCAATCTCATGGCTGCCTTATCTCCTATCGCAGTCATAAAATACTTATAAATCGATATAACACAGTACCACGATGGAAGAAAACCCTGGTAACCAATAGAGTGTTAGTACTCTCAACATAAATAGATACCAAAGCTACAGCTGTTTACTGAGCTTTAACAGTTTTCAGTCAGCATGATAGAGAATCTTGACACATTCTCACTCTCAAACGCATGGCTGCCTTATCTCCTGTCGCAGTCATAGTATACTTATAAATCGATATAACACAGTACCACGGTAGAAGAAAACCCTGGTAACCAACAGAGTAATAGTACTCTCAACATAAATAGGTACCAAAGCTACAGCTGGTTACTGTGTTTCAACATATTTTATACTGTACCAATGACCCAGACATAGCTGGTGCTAATTCTCAAAAATCTAGGACCAAACACAAATTTTGCCCCCCAATCCCCAAAATTTGCATCTAAAACCGAAAAAATCATGTCCTAAATGGTCCTCCATACTTTTTCTCCACTGCGCATGCACAGTGTCAAGGAGGTCTCGAAATTGGTGCCAATTATCATTCTTTGTTTGGCCCTTCATCAGTTCACATCTGACTGATATTTGTGCTTGAAAATCTCAGTTTAAATGATGCCAGACACATAAATATTAGAGAAATGGTGGATCTAAAGAGGAATTAGAAGGAGGAGAGGAAAATGAGTGGCAGGAAATAATCAGGGCTGTAACTTAAAATTTTTTTACGAAATTATGTTATGTTGCCTAATTTCGAGACATGGGCCTGTTGTTGTCATTTTTGCTATAAAGTTACACTGCTTGTTCAGTGTTTCCTCTCTCCCTTTCCTTTAAGTCTCCCCTTGCTATTCTCCCATGCTTTTGGCATATTTTTTGTAATATTATTACTAAAATTTCTTGGGAGTTTTAGATGGGTAACAGAATGAATTCTGTTCTTTTCCCCATGTTTACGTCCTCACCCATGGGTGTTTAGGCGTAGTGTTCTGCATCTACCATCTGATGTTCTGCAGTTTCTTCCCTGAAAGTCTCTGTTTTGCATCAGATAGTGTTGTTACTGGTAACTGATTTTGGGCCATGTTTATCAGTGCCTGGAGTCATGTTTCTGGTGTTTATACACTTCTTGTTTACATTGACAACGGTTTCTGTTGAGAGGGATTTCTTGTCTTTGTATTAGCTTAATCATAACAAGATACATTATTATTATACGTAAGTGTTGCATTAATTTTTTTGTAATATTTTAAAAAATTTTGTCCACACTTAGGCTTTTTTGGGATCCATTGGGGCTCAACGTTACTTTCAGAAACTTGGGCTTTTCTGAAAAAATATTTTTTCAAAAATTTTTTTTTATTTCAATTATTTTTTCTATGTTAATGGATCATGTTATTATGTATCTTTGTTTTCAGGGGTTGGTGCGAGTACTAGGACTGTTTGTTGACATTGTTCAAATTGTAATAAGAGGAAATCTTCCTCTGACTTTCATAATCATTGTATTAATTGTAGTCAGTGTACTCGCACTAACTCCTGTTCAGTATGTGTCAATTGGGATGACAAACATTGGAAACGTGTGTCACAGTATGTTGTTAGCGGGGAAAAGGCCATGCCAGTCCTTTCTCCGCAGGGTCACTCTAGTTTATCAATCTCTATTTCAGAGGAACAAGAACAGGGTGATGTTTCCATGATGTCTTCCAAAAGTGTGCCTCCGTCGTCACAGTTAAATGAAGAGCTAGCGGCAAAAGTGCTCATGGAAATACGTCAATTGCCAAAGAGGTCCCTAGTAGGATCGACGGCATTGGCGTCCGCTAGCTCGCCCGGTGTAGCGACCATTCATCGAATGGCTCGGCAGCTGGGTTCGTCCGTTGCGGTCCAGGAAGGAGATTTGGGTGATGCGAGCACTATAATAAGACAAAGTGCACACCCAGTGACGACGGATCAGAGGAGAGAACGAAGGAAGCCTATTAGTCCGGATCCTAGCTCGTCCAGGTCCATCCGGGCTGCGAGCGAGAGAGGTCCCTCTCTCGTACAACAACATCTGGGACCAGATGTTGTGGTACAAAACGTTTCGCATTCGGAGCATACGTCCACCGCTTGGGACGCTCCGTTATATAGACAGTCCGGAGAGACTGTCGATAAGGCTTCCTCATCCTCACGGCAGCGCGCACGACTACACACGACCGCACCTTGGCTACGTGACCACGGATATCCAGCCAGCTTCGCCGATCAGGGATTCCACGGTGACCAGACTCCGGACGTTCGCATAAAAGAAGTATGCAGGAGTCAACGTACACGGAGCTTCGAGCAGCAAAGCAACGTAAGACCGCTACTCCACAGGCCTCAGTGACGGACATGCTATCCCAAATAGCACAACTTATCGCAGCATCCCAGCAAACGACAGAATCTCTGTCGGATCAGGAATTATCCAACGATGCTGGGTCGGTACGCTCCGCTGAAGCATCAGGTACGGACGACCGAGAACTTCATAGGGTCCGACAGGATGGCGAAAGGGATTCAGAGGATTTGGAGCTTTCCCTTTTGGAACAACATAAAGCTGCCGTAGATTTTATCCGGCATTATCTTCCAGAGGTTGTTCCATCGGACCAGAATGCTCCGATGCCGGATAAGAGACTGATAGCGTCATTGGACACAGAATTTTTTGATCGGTTCAGGGACATCGTCCCTGAGTTTCCGACACAGTCCAATAAGGTCACAAGAACATTCGAATTATTGAACGACGCTATTTATAAGCTTGCTTCCAAAACGGGCAAGTCTGGTTTCTTATCTGCAAATGCTCTAAATCTGTCTTTCATCAATTCAAGGAATAAATTCGAAACGGCAGGACAGGGCATACCGAGAGTTCCTCTGCGTCTAGACGACGAGGCTGAAGACTTGGAATTGTCTATACCGTCGTCTATGTCAATTCCAACCATGACATTGGAAACGACAATAATATCTAACAGAGTTAACTTAGACGCTTTATCATATGCAGATCACCTTACTAAGGCGTTATCATTACGTCTTCAAGGGAAAGAATTCCAGGATATACAATCCTCATTAAGAGTTCTTTCAAGGGCAATAGCTTATTCCACGTATAACTCTGCCCTTTCAGTGGCAAACCTGGAGTTGGTTAGACGTGACGCAGCCCTAGCTACATCCACGCGCATGGATGGTAAGGTGAAAAACTCTCTGAGTCCCTTCGGTCTCTGGAGAGCTTCTCTTCAACGGCAAGCTTTCAGCAATCTATGATAAGATAACTAAGAAAGCTTCGGATTCTCTGCTATTCAAATCCGCTTCCAAAAAGTCGGATACAGCAGAAAAGAGTAAGACAGGCACTTCTGGGACAAGTACGCCCAAGAGAAGTTCCTATAGAGGTTCCTATGCGTCCTCTAGGTCTTATTCTAGAGACCGTCAAGGCAGCGACTCTCGTGGGGGACGTTATTCTGGCCGAGATAACCGGTCAGATGTCCCTAGGTCGACGGGGCGAGGTGCGGGTCGTGGAGGACGTAGTTTCTCCTTCCGCAAACCTCGCAGGTCCAGGAGGTGATGGTTTGAACCTCTATCGTGTTCCGGTAGGCGGAAGATTATCAAGTTTTATAAACGATTGGGCGTCAATTATGGACGACCCCTGGGTTCGAGGGGTAATTTCGGAAGGACTAAGAATATCCTTCAAACGAAAGCCTCCATTAACTCGAAGTCCATGGACTCAGCTTCCGTCAAATCCGCAGAAAAGAGACGCTCTTTTATCAGAAGTACAGTCTCTTCTGAAGAAGAACGCGGTAGAGGTCGCAGAAGACCAGGAATCACCGGGTTTCTACAGCCATCTGTTTCTGGTTCCGAAACCAGATGGCTCGTTCCGTCCAGTCATAGATCTGAGCTGGATAAACAAGCTGATCGTCGCTCCGAAGTTCTATATGGAGACAATTCGATCAGTCAAAGTGAGTATTCGGGTGAACGACTATGCTACAAGCATAGATCTCAAGGATGCGTACTTTCACGTTATGGTACATCCGACATTCAGAAAGTATCTACGCTTCGCAGTCCTAGGAGTTGTATATCAGTTCCGAGCGATGTGCTTCGGTTTGAACCTAGCGCCCTGGGCTTTCACTCGAATAATAATATATTTCCGAGCTCATTCGTCTGCGGTAACGTCGGCCTACCTGGACGACATTCTTCAGAGGTACGGCAATGAGTTAATGCTTCAGAACGATGTGTAGAATCTGCTTCTATTACTCCGACGTCTCGGTTTTATAATAAACGAGGAGAAGTCGGATCTGGTACCGTCCAAGTCATTCACTCATCTGGGAATGAGCTTCGAGACGCACAACAATCTCGTTCGTCTGCCCTTAGCCAGAGCGAAATTAATCAGTCTCTCAGTGAGAGAGTTCATGAGACTGATAGGTCTGTGCAGAGCCGCTGAGGATCTCATTCCGATTCTGGGACAAGAAGTAAGAACTCTTTCTACATCTTGGGCTTACGCAAATAGTGTTGCTATTACAGATTTAATGAAGACTGAATATTGGTCTCAGCCATCCTCATTCACCAATTTTTATCTCAGAAATATTGAGTCCATTTCTGGAGACCTGCATTGTTTAGGTCCGTTATCTGTTGCTCAGAATGTCGTCCACTAAACAGTTGCAACTATAGTTATGCAGGCTTTCTGTTCCGGCAGTGACTCTGTCCTGCTGCCCTCTTCCCTCTGGGCTATTTGACCCAGGGCAAGGGGAAGGCGGGGGGAGGGTGTTCCCTTAGGTCACCTGCTTTATAGTGAAAAGCAAGGCGATACCTCCTCCGGAGTCAGTAATTCTGAGTCGTTACCGGAATGGTTTAAAGTGTAAAGTTAATGTTTAAAATTCATTCATGTCATATTTTTAAAGTGTAGCTCGGTGTGAAGCATTTGTATATGTCACGTGTCAAACGGGCGTTAATATACAATCCTCGGACACTTTTTATAGAGTATAAAGAGTCTCAATTCTCTGGACTGACTTTATTTATTGGCTTATTTTAAAAATAATTAGTATAAAGGGTTATACTGGATGTTAATAGAGAACATGAATGTTATTATGCTCAATTATGGCGGGTGTTGTGTCTTTCTAATTTATCATAAATAAGAAAGATACATGTAAAGCCTAATACTCCTTTTCTCCTCGAGGGGATAACTCTATTATATATAGTTGAGCTTATTGGATTTTCCTCTATGTCCTAGGCCCTCCAGCCTTTTTACTATTCAGCTATGTCTGGGTCATTGGTACAGTATAAAAATGTTAAAAAATTTATAGTAATTTATATATTTTTTATACTTACCAATGACCCAGACGGGGATGGCCCTCCCAGGAGTTGGGAACTCAAACCTCCCCACTGAGGACATAGCGCTTACCAGGCACTGCTTGTAAGAATGATAATTGGCGCCAATTTCGAGACCTCCTTGACACTGTGCATGCGCAGTGGAGGAAAAGTATGGAGGACCATTTAGGACATGATTTTTTCGGTTTTAGATGCAAATTTTGGGGACTGGGGGGCAAAATTTGTGTTTGGGCCTAGATTTTTGAGAATTAGCACCAGCTATGTCTGGGTCATTGGTAAGTATAAAAAATATATAAATTAGAATAATTTTATTAACTTTTCAGTCAGCATGATAGAGAATCTTGACACATTCTCACTCTCAAACTCATGGCTACCTTATCTCCTGTCGCAGTCATAGTATACTTATCAATCGATATACCACAGTACCACAGTAGAAGAAAACCCTGGTAACCAATAGACTAACAGTACTCTCAGCATAAATAGGTAACAAAGCTACAGCTGTTTTGTGTGTTTCAACAGTTTTCAGTCAGCATGATAGAGAATCTTGGCACATTTTGACTCTCAAACTCATGGCTGCCTTATCTCCTGTCACACTCATACTAGACTTATAAATCGATATAACACAATACCACGGTAGAAGAAATCCCCGGTAACCAATAGAGTATTATTACTCTCAACATAAATAGGTACAATAGCTACATCTGGTTACTGTGTTTCAACAGTGTTCAGTCACCAAATTTTCTTGGCTCAGAATTGGAGTGTGAAAATTCATTCGCTCGATATAGACGTTCTCTTGTCAAATCAAGTGAAACAAGAGATTCAGACTTGGGCAAACATTCAGTGGTTGACTCAGGGAGTCCCACTGCAATTGCCAGATCCGAGTTTTACGATTATGACGGATGCCAGTCAAACAGGTTGGGGTGCAACATTGATCCCAACGGATTCGAAGTGCCAGGGTCTTTGGGATCCGCAGTTTCTAGGCAAGCACATAAACATCAAGGAAATGATGTCAATTTGGCTTGCACTACGTCATTGGATGAACATTATTCAGAAAGCACATGTCCAAATCCTGTCCGACAATACGACAGTAGTAGCGTATATTCGGAACCAGGGAGGCACTCATTCCGTTCCGTTATTCAATTTAACGGAAAGAATCCTTCTGTTTGCTCTAGAACACCAAGTTCTACTTTCGGTCCGTCATATTCCGGGTCGTCTGAATGTATTAGCAGACTCCCTTTCACGGAAGGGTCGCTTGTTGCTGTCAGAATGGACTCTCAACAAACAGGTATTCAATGAGATTTGCTACCAATGGGAGCGGCCGATGGTAGACTTATTTGCGACACAGCTCAACAATCAGTTGCAGACGTATGTGTCTCCATGTCCGGTTCCCCGAGCATATGCAGTAGACGCTCTCTCGATCTCGTGGGACGGAATGATAGGATATGCGTATCCTCCAGCGCCATTAATTCAGCAGATATTGCTAAAGATAAAACAATCTCAATGCAAAATTCTGTTGTTATCATCTCTGCCTCCACAGAGACCATAGATAAATCTACTCAGGTGTCTGCTGTGGGACTTACCGCGAAAACTTCCTCCACGAGAGGATCTTCTTTCGCAGGGGAAATCGCGTCAACTACATCACAACCCGCAAGGTCTCAACCTTCACGTATTTCCATTGTGCGGTCCTTCTTGCACGGCAAGCATTTTACAGGACGAGCAGTGGACGCAATTTCTAACTGTAGGAGGACCTCCTCTTTGCTAAACTATGCGGCTAAGTGGAAGGTCTTTTGTCGTTGGTTTAGGGATCATTCTGTTGATATTTTTAATCCCTCCATTCCAGACATTGCAAACTTTCTAGTATACTTGTTTGATGAGATCAAACTGCAGCCTGTTACTACTAAAGGTTATAGGTCTATGTTATCTGATACCTATGCACACCATGATAGTTTACAAATTGGATCTAATGTCTCTTTATCTAAATTAGTTAGAAACTTCTCGATAAATAGACCTAGAACCCTTAGATTAATTCCTAAATGGAATTTCGCATGGGTTCTTCTTAAATTAAAAGAAAAGCCATTTGAGCCTCTTGAGACAGTGGACTTCAAATTCTTGTCTTATAAGACAGCATTTCTCTTAGCTTTCTCTTCCGCTAGAAGAGTCAGTGAGCTTCATGCACTATCTGTGGACGATTCTCACTATCGTAATGTCGGGAACACTATTACCTTTACTACTAATGTTGGATTTTTGGCTAAGAATCAGGCTCCTAATAAATATCCGGAACCTATTGTTATTAAGGCTCTTCCGTCTTCAGATGGGCATAGGCTTTTACTCTGTCCGATTAGAGCTTCACGTATTTATAAACGAAGATCTCAGTTTATCAGAAAGGGACGAAAAAGCTTCTTTCTGTCTCTGATGCCTAATAGAAAGGACATTACGGTCCATTCTCTTGCTAGATGGATTCAATTAACTATCCGTACTGCTTATGATAATCTATCTTCAACTCAGCAGTCTGTAGTTAAGATTTCGACTCATGAAGTAAGAACTCTTTCTACATCTTGGGCTTACGCAAATAGTGTTGCTATTACAGATTTAATGAAGACTGAATATTGGTCTCAGCCATCCTCATTCACGAATTTTTATCTCAGAAATATTGAGTCCATTTCTGGAGACCTGCATTGTTTAGGTCCGTTATCTGTTGCTCAGAATGTCGTCCACTAAACAGTTGCAACTATAGTTATGCAGGCTTTCTGTTCCGGCAGTGACTCTGTCCTGCTGCCCTCTTCGCTCTGGGCTATTTGACCCAGGGCAAGGGGAAGGCGGGGGGAGGGTGTTCCCTTAGGTCACCTGCTTTATAGTGAAAAGCAAGGCGATACCTCCTCCGGAGTCAGTAATTCTGAGTCGTTACCGGAATGGTTTAAAGTGTAAAGTTAATGTTTAAAATTCATTCATGTCATATTTTTAAAGTGTAGCTCGGTGTGAAGCATTTGTATATGTCACGTGTCAAACGGGCGTTAATATACAATCCTCGGACACTTTTTATAGAGTATAAAGAGTCTCAATTCTCTGGACTGACTTTATTTATTGGCTTATTTTAAAAATAATTAGTATAAAGGGTTATACTGGATGTTAATAGAGAACATGAATGTTATTATGCTCAATTATGGCGGGTGTTGTGTCTTTCTAATTTATCATAAATAAGAAAGATACATGTAAAGCCTAATACTCCTTTTCTCCTCGAGGGGATAACTCTATTACATATAGTTGAGCTTATTGGATTTTCCTCTATGTCCTAGGCCCTCCAGCCTTTTTACTATTCAGCTATGTCTGGGTCATTGGTACAGTATAAAAATGTTAAAAAATTTATAGTAATTTATATATTTTTTATACTTACCAATGACCCAGACGGGGATGGCCCTCCCAGGAGTTGGGAACTCAAACCTCCCCACTGAGGACATAGCGCTTACCAGGCACTGCTTGTAAGAATGATAATTGGCGCCAATTTCGAGACCTCCTTGACACTGTGCATGCGCAGTGGAGGAAAAGTATGGAGGACCATTTAGGACATGATTTTTTCGGTTTTAGATGCAAATTTTGGGGACTGGGGGGCAAAATTTGTGTTTGGGCCTAGATTTTTGAGAATTAGCACCAGCTATGTCTGGGTCATTGGTAAGTATAAAAAATATATAAATTAGAATAATTTTATTAACTTTTCAGTCAGCATGATAGAGAATCTTGACACATTCTCACTCTCAAACTCATGGCTACCTTATCTCCTGTCACAGTCATAGTATACTTATCAATCGATATACCACAGTACCACAGTAGAAGAAAACCCTGGTAACCAATAGACTAACAGTACTCTCAGCATAAATAGGTAACAAAGCTACAGCTGTTTTGTGTGTTTCAACAGTTTTCAGTCAGCATGATAGAGAATCTTGGCACATTTTGACTCTCAAACTCATGGCTGCCTTATCTCCTGTCACACTCATACTAGACTTATAAATCGATATAACACAATACCACGGTAGAAGAAATCCCCGGTAACCAATAGAGTATTATTACTCTCAACATAAATAGGTACAATAGCTACATCTGGTTACTGTGTTTCAACAGTGTTCAGTCACCATAATAGAGAATCTTGACATATTCTGACACTCAAACTCATGGCTGCCTTATTTCTTATCGCAGTCATACTAGACTAATAAATTGATATAACACAATACCACAGCGGATAAAAACCCTTGTAACCAATAGAGTATTAGTACTCTCAACATAAATAGGTACCAAAGCTACAGTTGTTTACTGAGCTTTAACAGTTTTCAGTCGGCATGATTGAAAATGTTGACCTATTCTGACTCTCAAACTGATGGCTGCCTTATCCCCTGTCGCAGTCATAGTATACTTACAAATCGATATAACACAGTACCACGGCAGAAGAAAACCCTGGTAACCAATAGAGTATTAGTAATCTCAACATAAATATTTACCAAAGCTGCAGCTGTTTAATGTGTTTCAACAGTTTTCAGTCAGGATGCTAGAGAATCTTGACATATTCTGACTCAAACTCATGGCTGCCTTATTTCCTCTCGCAATCATGCTATACTGATCAATCGATATTACACAATACCACGATAGAAAAATAAACTGGTACCCGATAGACTGTTAGTACTCTCAACTTAACTAGGTACCAAAGCTACAGCTGCGTTTCAACAGTTTTCAGTCACGATAATAGAGAATGTTGACCTATTCTGACTCTCAAACTCATGGCTGACTTATTTCCTCATGCAGTCATAGTATACTTATAAATCGATATAACACAGTACCACGGTAGAAAAAAACCCTGGTAACCAATAGAGTATTAGTGCTCTCAACACAAATAGGTACCATAGCTGCAGCAGTTTACTGTGTCTCAACAGTTTTCAGTTACCATGATAGAGAATCTTTACCTATTCTGACTCTCAAACTCATGCCCTCCTCATCTCCTGTCGCAGTCATAGTATACTTATAAATCAATATACCACAGTACCACGGTAGCAAAAAATCCTGGTAACCAATAGAGTATTAGTGCTCTCAACATAAATAGGTACCAAAGCTTCAGCTGTTTACTGTGTTTCAACAGTTTCCAGTCACCATGACAGACAATGTTGACCTGACTCTCAAACTCATGGCTGCCTTATCTCCTGTCGCAGGCATTGTATACTTATAGATCGATATAACACAGTACCACAGTAGAAGAAAACCCTTGGTAACCAATAGAGTATTCATACTCTCAACATAAATAGGTACCAAAGCTGTAGCTGTTTACTGTGTTTCAACAGTTTTCAGTCACCATAATGGAGAATGCTGATACATTCTCACTCTCAAACTCATGGCTGCCTTATTTCCTGTCGGAGTCATATTATACTTATAAATTGATATAACACAATACCACGGTGGAAAAAAACCCTGGTAAAGAATAGAGTATTCGTACTCTCAACATAAGTAGGTACCAAAGCTACAGCTGGTTACTGTGTTTCAACAGTTTTCAGTCACCATAATAGAGAATGTTGACATATTCTGACGCTCAAACTCATGGCTGCCTTATTTCTTGTCGCAGTCATACTATACTTATAAATTCATAAAACACAATACCACGTTGGATAAAAACCCTGGTAACCAATAGAGTATTAGTGCTCTCAACATAAATGGGTACCAAAGCTTCAGCTGTTTACTGTGTTTCAACAGTTTTCATTCACCATGACAGACAATGTTGACCTGACTCTCAAACTCATGGCTGCCTTATCTCCTGTCGCAGGCATTGTATACTTATTGATCAATATAACACAGTACCACAGTAGAAGAAAACCCTTGGTAACCAATGGAGTATTCATACTCTCAACATAAATTGGCACCAAAGCTACAGCTGTTTACTATGTTTCAACAGTTTCCAGTCACCACGATAGCGAATGTTGACCTATTCTGACTCTCAAACTCATGGCTGCCGTATCTCCTGTCGCAGTCATAGTATACTTATAAATCGATGTAACACAATACCACGGTAGAAGAAAACCCTGGTAACCAATAGAATATTAGTACTCTCAACCTAAATAGGTTCCAAAGCTGCAGCAGTTTACTGAGCTTTAACAGTTTTCAGTCTGCGTGATAGAGAATCTTGACACATTCTCACTCTCAAACTCATGGCTGCCTTATCTCCTCTCGCAGTCAAACTATACTTATAAATCGATATAACACAATACCATGGTAGTAGAAAACCCTGGTAACCAATAGAGTATTAGTACTCTCAACCTAAATAGGTTCCAAAGCTGCAGCAGTTTACTGAGCTTTAACAGTTTTCAGTCCGCGTGATAGAGAATCTTGACACATTCTCACTCTCAAAGTCATGGCTGCCTTATCTCCTGTCACAGGCATTGTATACCTATACATCGATATAACACAGTACCACAGTAGAAGAAAACCCTTGGTAACCAATAGAGTGTTAGTACTCTCAACATAAATAGCTACCAAAGCTATAGCTATTTACTGTGTTTCAACAGTTTTCAGTCACCATGATAGAGAATCTTGACACATTCTCACTCTCAAACTCATTTCTACCCCATCTCCTCTCACAGTCATACTATACTTATAAATCGATATAACGCAATACGACAGTAGAAGAAAACCCTGGTAACCAAAAGAGTATTAGTACTCTCAACATAAATAAGTACCAAAGCTACAGCCGTTTACTGTCTTTCAGCAGTTTTCAGTCACCATGATAGAGAATGGTGAACTATTCTGACTCTCAAACTCATGGCTGCCTTATCTCCTCTCGCAGTCTTAGTATACTTATAAATCGATATAACACAATACCACGGTAGTAGAAAACCCTGGTAACCAATAGAGTATTAGTACTCTCAACATAAATAGGTTCCAAAGCTGCATCTGTTTACTGAGCTTTAACAGTTTTCAGTCCGCATGATAGCGAATCTTGACACATTCTCATTCTCAAACTCATGGCTGCCTTATCTCCTCTCACAGTCTTAGTATACTTATAAATCGATATAACACAATACCACGGTAGAAGAAATCCCTGGTAACCAACAGACTATTAGTACTCGCAACATAAATAGGTACCAAAGCTACACCTGATTACTTTGTTTCAACAGTGTTCAGTCACCATAATAGAGAATGTTGACATATTTTGACGCTCAAGCTCATGGCTGTCTTCTTTCTTGTCGTAGTCATACTATACTAACAAATTGATATAACACAATACCACGGTGGATAAAAACCCTGGTAACCAATAGAGTATTAGTACTCTTAACATAAAATGGTACCAAAGTACAGCTGTTTACTGTGTTTCAACAGTTTTCAGTCAGCAGGATAGAGAATCTTGACACATTCTCACTCTCAAACTCATGGCCGCCTTATGTCCTGTTGCAGTCATAGTATACTTATAAATCGATATAACACAATACCACGGTAGAAGAAAACCCTGGTAACCAACAGAGTATTAGTACTCTCAACATGAATAGGTACCAAAGCTACAGCTGGTTACTGTGTTTCAATAGTGTTCAGTCACCATAATAGATAATGTTGACATATGATGCTCAAACTCATGGCTGCCTTATTTCTTGTCGCAGTCATGCTATACTTATAAATTGATATAACACAATACCACGGTGGATAAAAACCCTGGTAACCAATATAGTATTAGTACTCTCAACATAAATTGGTACCAAAGCTGCAGCTGTTTACTGTGTTTCAACAGATTTCAGTCAGCATGACAGAGAATCTTGACAAATTCTCACTCTCAAACTCATGGCTCCCTTATCTCCTCTCGCAGTCATACTATACACTTATAAACCGATATAACACAATACCATGGTAGAAGAAAACCCTGGTAACCAATAGAGTATTAGTACTTTCAACATAAATAGGTGCCAAAGCTACAGCTGTTTACTGTGTTTCAACAGTTTTTAGTCAGCATGATAGAGAATTTTGACATATTCTCACTCTCAAACTCATGGTTGCCTTATATCCTCTCGCAGTCATACTATACTTATAAATCAATATAACACACAATACCGCGGTAGAAGAAATCCCTGGTAACCAATAGAGTATTAATACTCTCAACATAAATAGGTACCAAAGCTTCAGCTGTTTACTGTGTTTCAACAGTTTTCAGTCACCATGACAGAGAATGTTGACCTGACTCTCAAACTCATGGCTGCCTTATCTCCTGCCGCAGGCATTGTTTTCTTATAGATCGATATAACACAGTACCACAGTAGAAGAAAACCCTTGGTAACCAATAGAGTATTAGTACTCTCAACATGAATAGGTACCAAAGCTATAGCTGTTTACTGTGTTTCAACAGTTTTCAGTCACCATGATAGAGAATGTTGACCTATTCTGACTCTCAAACTCATGGCTGCCTTATCTCCTGTTGCAGTCATAGTATACTTATAAATCGATATAAGGTCTCGTGGAACTAAATATTTGGTTTAGAGTGATCTGCCTTGAAATGTTGCACTCGGATATTGCATCATAGTCTAAAATAATACTCCTAGAAAAAAATTTATTGCTTGAGAAAACTGTTAAAGCATTTATATTAGATTTTTACAACAATACGGAATATTTCACAAGAAAAAAGAGATTTTCTAAGTATTTTCTGTGTCTTTAAAATTCATCAAACTATTTGTGTATTTTTGTTAGGAATTACCAGAAAAAACTGAGTTAAAGGACAGTACTTCACTTCCTGGTGCATTTTCTCTCTTATTTGTTGCATGACCCCATGTTTTGTGGCCAGAGAAAGTTGAGTGAAGGTCTGTACTTTATGTAGGTATTTAAATATTTAATTTAAAGTGATGCGATCATATTTTTTTCCACATAAGTGTTATAATGGTCACCTTTGGGAACATATTTAGTTCTGTGAGATCCATAGAAATGCTGTTTTTCTGCATTTCCTTGGTGATTGTTGCTAACAGAATGAAGATGCACATGCATTATTGTCTATTTTCAAGAATGGCATCATTTTTTGACAAGCTCAAAGAAAGAATTATGTTTAGATCATCAAGGGAGTGGGGTGGACATGCTTGTTTGTTGTGGGGGGGGGGGGGGGGGGGCAAAAAACAGCCGAGGATATGGCTTAATTAGAGTAACATGGGGAGATTCTAATAATTCACTGGAATATGTACACAGAACCATGTACATGGCTGTCAATGCACTGATGAAGGATGAAATGCCACATTTTGGTGCAAATGGACAGCAGCTAGATGTTAGCCACTTGTGTCATCAGAAGCTTTGTGTTGAGCCTGGGCACCTAGTTTTGGAGAGCCATTCTATCAATGAATACAGAAAATTGCGTCTCCAAAATGGTATTTGTTCGAATGAACATACCCCTGCATGTATTTTATAGGTTATTACATACATTTATAAATAATTATTAATAGATGGCCAATTTCAGCAGCTAGGGCTATAGCTTCAGAAAAAGTGTGAATTCTATGGCAAATTTCATGGCCGATTGAATATCCATTTGAAAAAAAAGTATTCAGACTGGCAAAATTAATCCAGGCCACTCATTTAGTTCAGTTAATACTTGTTAAACTATTTCATTTTGTTTTAAAGTGTTACACTATGTTCCAAGTGGACAGGATAGGAAGAGTGGGAGGGAGGTGGCGGCAGCAGGCAGGCAAGTGCAAGAATGAAATCTTAACAGAAAATTATTGCTTGTGATATCTGTGGCCATCTTTCTTATTTTTTACTTTTGCTATGGCCCTTTGAGCTTCGGCTTCTTCCTTGTCTAAGGCTTTTCTGTAAATTTCATCTTCTTGGTGTTCTTCATATAATATATACATATTTGTGCGATTTTCACACTGCTGAAGTTTGAATTCTATTGATTTCTGTTGCTTTTTATCTGAATCATTTTTGCTCTACAACTGCTTCAGCTGTTTTGCTGCTTGAGAACCAGATGCCACTGGGCACTCACACTTTCTACAGAGTTCACAAGAGATTCTCCTGGGCCATTGTTCACTGAATGTATAGCACTGTGGGCTCTTCCCAGAAAGTTCCTAGCAAAGGTGATATTACGTGCCAAAGACCTCCGTAGACAATGATTCACTGCCTCAGCTTTTTGGGTATTGCTATGAAGTTTGTTCTTCAGTATATTACACCTGGACAGTCGTATATTAGCACATTTTCGTAACCTTTGACTTGCCATTGGTGATAGAGGAATTTTAAATGAATCTGACAAATATGCACTCTTGGAAAGCCAAGTTTTCTTGATAGAACAAACATATGAATATCGCTTGCACAATTTATGATTTCCTTGGTAACAATCGACAATTGCATCTACAGCATATGACATGGCATTTATAACTTTATTTATATTTCCAAAATGTTTCTTGTGACAAGCTGACAGTTCAGCTGTGCATCTGGCTGCTATATCCAATGCAAAGCAGTTACAGTGTATTTGTCTTTCAGTTTTTGTCTTCTCAGGCATTATTGCAACAATACTCTTGTCATTCTTTATTTTCTTTCTGTGATTTGCAGATAAGTGCCTTGTATCCAGTAAATGTTCAGGGTGTATTGAACTCCTTTTATTCTTGTAAATGTTCTCAGCTGCTTTAAAGGCTTTAGAATCAGAATCAGTTGTCATGTACTGGACCTCCAAGTCATCTGATTTTAGTTGTTCTAGGCAAGAGGTATTCCATGCCTTTTCATTGCTAATACTTTCTTTCATATTCAATGTTACTGTACACTCTGGGCTTTCCAGCCCACAGGGCTGTTGGTTAATGTGTTTTCCTCTCCTGGAACATAGTTTATTCTTGTTACAAGCTGAAATCACTTGTTTTTTGCTGGTAACATTCTCTGCATGAATATAAGTACACTGAGTAGTAGGTTGGAATGGTGTTTTCCCTATACCTGAATACAGTGGATTATTGTACACTGCATCACATTCAACACTTATAATATTTCACTTCACACTTCTCAAAGTGTTGATTTCTTTGAGTTCTTCTAGTCTGGCCTTCATTTCATTCTCATTAGTTTTCTCTATTTGTGAACATACCACATTCCGTCTTCTGCATCCCTTTTTCAGAAGGGGCAGGTGAATTTAGTGTCATGCACAACCTGCGGAAACTTGCATTACATATACTAGTCTGTGAGAGCCCCACTTTAAGTGCTCTGTGCATGCTGATCTGCGACCCTGTTTTGGGCTGGAAATTTCTTCATATAAAGAGAATCGAGTAGAAACATAGGAGCAGGTATTGCAGATGACTCTCTCCCTCCAAACAAGTCCACGCCTTTCCTCCCCATTCGGATCAAAAGAAAGGTATCCATCACATTTTGGATTAAGTTACCTGTGTTTTTTGAAAACAGTATTCCACATCTCTGCCATTTTACCCACATGTACCAGTCTGTAACTATCTTCCTCAGGCCTGAAATTTGAAGAAAATTGCTCAGATATGAAATGAAATGAAATGAAATGAAATGAAATGAAATGAAATGAATTGGATGGATGAGTGAGTGAGTGGATGGATGGATGGAAGAATGAGTTATGTTTCTTTCTGAGCAATTTTTTCCAAATTTGTATCTTTATACTAACTAACAATAATCAGGTGGATCTGCAGGCAGGCAGGCCCACCCGCCTGCCCACCCACCGTCTGCCCGCCTGCCTGCCTGCAGGCAGACAGGCAGGCAGGCAGGCATGTATGTTTGTATGTCTTGATAACTGTCCATATGATTATTTACCATTTTTCATCTATTTTCTCAGTGCAGATGTCGAGCTCAGATTTTAATCTTGACAATGGGCGTAAGAGTTTGAAGCTCTTTCCAGGCGCTTCTATTGCTGCTGTCACTGGAAGTGGACTTGAAGTAACCATATAATGCTTTTCTTGTGTGAGTCTTACATATTTTACTACATTTTCAGGTTCTGCACTTGTAGCAGCCACACACTTGGAAATATTGCAAGGCGGATGATTTTTCTGAAATGCAAATTTTCTCAGATGTGTCCTGCGATTAAATTTTAATTTTCTTGCACTCATTTCAAGAAAGAATTGAAAAAATATGCTTAATAAATTCTAAAAATCAGGTAGACTTCTCAGGAAATGTATCACTCAAGAACTGTTACACATAATAGTTGTGTTTCAGTTGTGATTTGGTAGCTTGAACTCAGCATGTGATTTTCTGTGAAACATCCTCACATCTGTTGGGACATTAATCACCAACCCATCGGGTGGTATACCTTTCTATTTTAGTAAATAGATAAAGTATACATAAATTATGATATTTGGAAGGTTTTTAGATGAAAATTGTACTTTTGAACAGCTTTTTTATGAATGATACCTGTGTAAATGTTCTCTTTCAGACATAAATTTACAGCTATTTGACACATAAATCACCAATTTTTTCTCGAATTGACTTCTTCTATGCTGATGTTGGACTTTTATCAGGTAAACTGGCTTAATTCCAGTAAAAAACATCAATTGGTGAACCGCTCTGTCAAATAGATTGGCAGCAGAATTCAGATAAGTAATGAAAGCGGTATACTGAAATTTCCAAATTTGTTGGCCTTTTTTTCACAATTTAACAACATTTTTAAAAAAGGTATATTTTTAATCTTGGATGAATAGAAGCCAAATCTTGTATTTTAGTGTAGAAATGATTGTTTTATCACATAAAACAGGAAAAATAAAATTAGGGCATGGGTGAGGAGTATTATAGGTCTCGCGGAACTAAATATTTAGTTTAGAGTGATCTGCCTTGAAATGCTGCACTCGGATATTGCATCATAGTCTAAAGTAAGACTCCTAGAAAAAAACTTATTGCTTGAGAAAACTGTTAAAGCATTTTATTAGGTTTTTACAACAATACTGAATATTTCACAAGAAAAAAGAGATTTTCTAAGTATTTTCTGGGTCTTTAAAATTCAGTTAACTATTTGTGTATTTTTGTTGGGAATTCCCCCAAAAAACTGAGTTCAAGGATGGTATTTCACTTCCTGGTGCATTTTCTCTCTTTTTTGTTGCATGACCCCATGTTTTGTGGCCAGAGAAATTTGTATGAAGGTCTGTACTTTATGTAGGTATTTAAATATTTAATTTAAAGTGATGCGATCATATTTTTTTCCACATAAGTGTTATAATGGTCGCCTATGGGAAAATATTTAGTTCTGTGAGACCATAACACAGTACCACGGTAGAAGAAAACCCTGGTAACCAATAGAGTATAAGTACTCTCAACATAAATAGGTACCAAAGCTACAGCCGTTTACTGTGTTTCAACTGTTTTCAGTCAGCATGATAGAGAATGTTGACCTATTCTGACTCTCAAACTTATGGCTGCCTTATCTCTGCTCACAGGCATTGTATACTTATAGATCGATATAACACAG
This sequence comes from Pictodentalium vernedei, assembly GCA_031216915.1. Classification (NCBI taxonomy): domain Eukaryota; kingdom Metazoa; phylum Mollusca; class Scaphopoda; order Dentaliida; family Dentaliidae; genus Pictodentalium; species Pictodentalium vernedei. The sequence continues at coordinate 401,194,146 of CM062296.1, forward strand.
TACCACGGTAGAAGAAAACCCTGGTAACCAATAGAGTATTAGTACTCTCAACATAAATTGGTAACAAACCTACAGCTGTTTACTGTGTTTCAACCGTTTTCAGTCACCATGATAGTGAATGTTGACCTATTCTGACTCTCAAACTCATGGCTGTCTTTTATCCTGTCGCAGTCATAGTATACTTATCAATCGATATAACACAGTACCACAGTAGACAAAAACCCTGGTAATCAATAGAGTATTAGTACTCTCAGCATAAATTGGTACCAAAGTTACAGCTGTTTACTGAGCATTAACGGTTTTCAGTCAGCATGATAGCGAATGTTGACACATTCTCACTCTCAAACTCATGGCTGTCTTATCTCCTCTCACTGTCAAACTATACTTATAAATCGATATAACACAATACCACGGTAGAAGAAAACCCTGGTAACAAATAGAGTATTTGTACTCTCAACATGAATAGGTACGAAAGCTTCAGCTGTTTACTGTGTTTCAACAGTTTTCATTCACCATGACAGAGAATGTTGTCCAATTCTGACTCTCAAACTCATGGCTGCCTTATCTCCTGTCACAGTCATAGTATACTTATAATCAGTATAACACAGTACCCCGGTAGAAGAAAATCCTGGTAACCAATAGAGTATCAGTACTCTCAACATAAATAGGTACCAAAGCTACAGCTGTTTCGTGTGTTTCAACAGTTTTCAGTCAGCACGATAGAGAATCTTGACACATTTTGACTCTCAAACTCATGGCTGCCTTATCTCCTGTCGCAGTCATACTAGACTTATAAATCGATATAACACAATACCACGGTAGAAGAAAACCCTGGTAACCAACAGACTATTAGTACTCGCAACATAAATAGGTACCAAAGCTACAGCTGATTGCTGTGTTTCAACAGTGTTCAGTCACCATAATAGAGAATGTTGACATATTTTGACGCTCAAGCTCATGGCTGTCTTATTTCTTGTCGTAGTCATACTATACTAACAAATTGATATAACACAAAACCACGGTGGATAAAAACCCTGGTAACCAATAGAGTATTAGTACTCTCAACATAAAATGGTTCCAAAGTACAGCTGTTTACTGTGTTTCAACAGTTTTCAGTCACCATGACAGATAATGTTGACCTATTCTGACTCTCAAACTCATGGCTGCCTTATCTCCTCTCGCAGTCAAACTATACTTATAAATCGATATAACACAATACCACGGTAGAAGAAAACCCTGGTAACCAATAGAGTATTAGTACTCTCAACATAAATATATACCAAAGCTACAGCTGTTTACTGTGTTTCATCAGTTTTCAGTCACCATGATAGGGAATGTTGACCTATTCTGACTTTCAAACTCATGGCTGTCTTATCTCCTGTCGCAGTCATAGTATACTTATAAATCGATATAACACAGTACCACGATGGAAGAAAACCCTGTCAACCAATAGAGTATTAGTACTCTCAACATAAATAGGTACCAAAGCTACAGCTGTTTACTGTGTTTCAACAGTTTTCAGTCGCCATGATAGAGAATGTTGACCTATTCTGACTTTCAAACTCATGGCTGTCTTATCTCCTGTCGCAGTCATAGTATACTTATAAATCGATATAACACAGTACCACGATGGAAGAAAACCCTGTCAACCAATAGAGTATTAGTACTCTCAACATAAATAGGTACCAAAGCTACAGCTGTTTACTGTGTTTCAACAGTTTTCAGTCGCCATGATAGAGAATGTTGACCTATTCTCACTTTCAAACTCATGGCTGCCTTATCTCCTCTCACAGTCATACTGTACTTATAGACGATATAACACAATACCATGGTAGAAGAAAACCCTGGTAACCAATAGTGTATTAGTACTTTCAACATAAATAGGTGCCAAAGCTACAGCTGTTTACTGTGTTTCAACAGTTTTTCGTCAGCACGATAGAGAATTTTGACACATTCTCACTCTCAAACTCATGGTTGCCTTATATCCTCTCGCAGTCATACTGTACTAATAAATCGACATAACACAATACCATGGTAGAAAAATACACTGGTACCCGATAATTTATTAGTACTCTCAACATAACTAGGTACCAAAGCTACAGCTGGTTACTGTGTTTCAATAGTGTTCAGTCACCATAATAGATAATGTTGACATATTCTGACTCTCAAACTCATGGCTGCCTTATTTCCTGTCGTAGTCATACTATACTTATAAATGAATATAACACAATACCACGGTGGATAAAAACCCTGATAACCAATATAGTATTAGTACTCTCAACATAAATTGGTACCAAAGCTGCAGCTGTTTACTGTGTTTCAACAGATTTCAGTCAGCATGAAAGAGAATCTGGACAAATTCTCACTCTCAAACTCATGGCCGCCTTATCTCCTCTCGCAGTCATACTATACACTTATAAACCGATATAACACAATACCATGGTAGAAGAAAACCCTGGTAACCAATAGAGTATTAGTACTTTCAACATAAATAGGTGCCAAAGCTACAGCTGTTTACTGTGTTTCAACAGTTTTTAGTCAGCATGATAGAGAATTTTGACACATTCTCACTCTCAAACTCATGGTTGCCTTATATCCTCTCGCAGTCATACTATACTAATAAATCGACATAACACAATACCACGGTAGAAAAATACACTGGTACCCGATAGTCTATTAGTATTCTCAACATAACTAGGTAGCAAAGTTAGAGCTGTTTGCTGTGTTTTCAACAGTTTTCAGTCACCACAATGGAGAATGTTGACATATTCTGACTCTCAAACTCATGGCTGCTTTATGTCCAGTCGCAGTCATAGTATACTTATAAATTGATATCACACAATGCAACGGTGGAAAAAAACCGAGGTAAAGAATAGAGTATAAGTACTCTCAACATAAGTAGGTACCAAACCTACAGCTGGTTACTGTGTTTCCACAGTTTTCAGTCACCATAATAGAGAATGTTGACATATACTGATGCTCAAACTCATGGGTGCCTTATTTCTTGTCGCAGTCATACCATACTTATAAATTGATATAACACAATACCACGGTGGATAAAAACCCTGGTAACCATTAGGGTATTAGTACTCTCAACATAAATTGGTATCAAAGCTACAGCTGTTTACTGTGTTTCATCAGTTTTCAGTCACCATGATAGGGAATGTTGACCTATTCTCACTTTCAAACTCATCGCTGCCTTATCTCCTGTCGCAGTCAAACTATACTTATAAATCGATATAACACAATACCACGGTAGAAGAAAACCCTGGTAACCAATAGAGTATTAGTACTCTCAACATAAATAGATACCAAAGCTACACCTGTTTACTGTGTTTCATCAGTTTTCAGTCACCATGATAGGGAATGTTGACCTATTCTGACTTTCAAACTCATGGCTGTCTTATCTCCTGTCGCAGTCATAGTATACTTATAAATCGATATAACACAATACCACGGTAGAAGAAATCCCTGGTAACCAATAGATGATTAGTACTCTCAACATAAATAGGTACCAAAGCTACAGCTGTTTACTGCATTTTAACAGTTTTCAGTCACCATGATAGTGAATGTTGACCTATTCTGACTCTCAAACTCATGGCTGCCTTATCTCCTGTCGCAGTCATAGTATACTTGAAAATCGATATACCACAGTTCCACAGTAGAAGAAAACCCTGGTAACTAATAGAGTATTAGTACTCTCAACATAAATAGGTACCATAGCTACAGCTGGTTACTGTGTTTCAACAGTGTTCAGTCACCATTATAGAGAATGTTGACATATTATGACACTCAACTCATGGCTGCCTTATTTCTTGTCGCACTCATACTAGACTAATAAATTGATATAACACAATACCACAGTGGATAAAAACCCTGGTGACCAATAGAGTATTAGTACTCTCAACATAAATAGGTACCAAAGCTACAGTTGTTTACTGAGCTTTAACAGTTTTCAGTCAGCATGATAGAGATTGTTGACCTATTCTGACTCTCAAACTCATGGCTGCCTTATCCCCTGTCTCAGTCATAGTATACTTATAAATCGATATAACACAGTACCACGGTAGAAGAAAACCCTGGTAACCAATAGAGTATTAGTAATCTCAACATAAATATTTACCAAAGCTGCAGCTGTTTAATGTGTTTCAACAGTTTTCAGTCAGGATGCTAGAGAATCTTGACATATTCTGACTCAAACTCATGGCTGCCTTATTTCCTCTCGCAATCATGCTATACTGATAAATCGATATCACACAATACCACGATAGAAAAATAAACTGGTACCCGATAGACTGTTAGTACTGTCAACTTAACTAGGTACCAAAGCTACAGCTGTTTACTGTGTTTCAACATTTTTCAGTCATGATGATAGAGAATGTTGACCTATTCTGACTCTCAAACTCATGGCTGACTTATTAGCTCACCTGACTGAAAGTCAGGGTGAGCTTTTCTGATCACTTTTCGTCCGTCGTCCGTCGTCCGTCGTCCGGCGTCCGTCGTCCGTCGTCCGGCGTGAAGGTGGTGTTTGGGTCTTTTTCTTCCAAACCACTGGCCGCATGTTAATGAAATTTCATGTGAGTAGGGGTTATATAGCGGCATTTTGATTTTTGGGCAAATTAGGTTTCGGCTCATATTGAGCAGAGGGGTGGGGCAAAAATGCTCCAATTCTTAAAAAATCTTCTTCTCAAGAACCAGCAATAGCAGAGACTTGATATTTGGTATGCAGCTTCCTTTTGAGGTGTAGACTCAAGTTTGTTCAAGAGAAGTTTGTAGGTCTATACTTGGCGATGTTATGGGAGGAGCAAAAATTTTGGCCCCACCCCAAATTTCTATTTTTTAAACCGAGAGGCCAATTTGAACCAAATTTTATGTGAGGGCTTATTGGGTCATAAGTACCTAATTCATGCAGAAATTTTTTTTCCTGTAGCCCCGTGGGAACCACAGGAGCTAAAAATAGAAAAAAATTAAAACGCCTATATCTCAAAAACTGCACGGCACTGAGAATTTTTATTTGGTGTGCAGCTTCCTTGGGACCAACAGAAAGGATTGGTAAAAAAAAATTGCCATCGGTTTTATCATAGGGTACAGTTTCGGGACTTTGAAAAAGTGCTGAGTCAGCACTTTTTAACACTGTAGGCAATGGGAAAAACATTAAAAAATCTTCTTCTCCAGATCCAGCAGGCAGAATCTTTTAATATTTGGTATGCAACATTGTAGGGTGGATCTGATTCAAGTTTGTTCAAATCGGCCCCCTGGGTTCATATTTGGGCTCAGTATAGGAGCCCGATTTCGAACTTAGTGCATTTCAGGCAAATTTCTTAAAAAATCTTCTTCTCCAGATCCAGCAGGCAGAATCTTTTGATATTTGGTATGCAACATTGTGGGGTGGATCTGATTCAAGTTTGCTCAAATCGGCTCCCTGTATTCATATTTGGGCTCACTATAAAAGCCCGAATTCGATCTTAGTGCATTTCAGGCAAATTTCTTAAAAAATCTTCTTCAGATCGAGCAGGCAGAATCTTTTGATATTTGGCATGCAACATTGTGGGGTGGATCTGATTCAAGTTTGTTCAAATCGGCCACCTGGGTTTATATTTGGGCTCAGTATAGAAGCTCGAATTCGAACTTAGTGCATTTCAGGCAAATTTCTTAAAAAATCTTCTTCTCCAGATCCAGCAGGCAGAATCTTTGGATATTTGGTATGCAACATTGTGGGGTGGATCTGATTCAAGTTTGTTCAAATCGGCCCCCTGGATTCATATTTGGGCTCACTATAGAAGCCCAAATTCGAACTTAGTGCATTTCAGGCAAATTTCTTTAAAAATCTTCTTCTCCAGATCCAGCAGGCAGAATCTTTTGTTATTTGTTATGCAACATTGTGGGGTGGATCTGATTCAAGTTTGTTCAAATTGGCCCCCTGGATTCATATTTGGGCTCACTATAGAAGCCCGAATTCGAAGTTAATGCATTTCAGGCAAATTTCTTTGAAAATCTTCTTTTCAAGATCCAGCAGGCAGAATCTTTTGATATTTGGTATGCACCATGCTTAGGGGGTGAGATTCAAGTTTGTTCAAGCCAAGTCCCTTGGTCCATATCTGGGCTCACTGTGGGAGCTTGAATTGTAACTTAGTTCAAAATGAGGAATTTTCTTTAAAAATCTTCTCAAGATCCAGCAGGCAGAATCTTTTGATATTTGGTATGCACCATGCTTAGGGAGTGAGATTCAACTTTGTTCAAGCCAAGTCCCTAGGTCCATATTTGGACTCACTGTGGGAGCCCGAATTATAACTTAGTTCAATATGAGGAATCTTCTTTAAAAATCTTCTATTTTTTTTTTAGATCCACTGGTCAGAATCTTTGGATATTTGGTATAAGCTTTTCTTAGGAGGATCAGATGCAACTTGTTGAAATCAATTCTCTGGGTTGATATTTAGGCTCCCATGTCAGGTGAGCGCCCTCAGGCCCCTTGGGGCCTCTTGTTTCCTGATGCAGTCATAGTATACTTATAAATCGATTTTACACGATACCACGGTAGAAAAAAAACCTGGTAACCAATAGAGTATTCCTACTCTCAACATCAATAGGTACCAAAGCTACAGCAGTTTACTGTGTCTCAACAGTTTTCAGTCACCATGACAGACAATGTTGACCTGACTCTCAAACTCATGGCTGCCTTATCTCCTGTCGCAGGCATTGTATACTTATAGATCGATATAACACAGTACCACAGTAGAAGAAAACCCTTAGTAACCAATAGAGTATTAGTACTCTCAACATAAATAGGTACCAAAGCTACAGCTGTTTACTGTGTTTTCAGCAGTTTTCAGTCACTATAATACAGAATGTTGACATATTCTGACTCAAACTCATGGCTGCCTTATTTCCTGTCGCAGTCATACTATACTTATAAATTGATATAACACAATACCACGGTGGAAAAAAACCCTGGTCAAGAATAGAGTATTCCTACTCTCAACATAAATAGGTACCAAAGCTACATACAGCTGGTTACTGTGTTTCCACAGTTTTCACTCACCATAATAGAGAATGTTGACATATTCTGACGCTCAAACTCATGCCTGCCTTATTTCTTGTCGCTGTCATACTATACTTATAAATTGATAAAACACAATACCACATTGGATAAAAACCCTGGTAACAATTAGAGTATTCGTTCTTTCAACATAAATTGACACCAAAGCTACAGCTGTTTACTATGTTTCAACAGTTTCCAGTCACCATGATAGCGAATGTTGACCTATTCTGAGTCTCAAACTCATGGCTTCCTTATCTCCTCTCACAGTCATACTATACTTATAAATCGATATAACACAATACCACGGTAGAAGAAAGCCCTGGTAACCAATAGAGTAATAGTAGTCTCAACATACATAGGTACCAAAGCTACAGCTCTTTACTGTGTTTCATCAGATTTCAGTCACCATGATAGAGAATCTTGACACATTCTCACTCTCAAACTCATGGCTGCCTTATCTCCTGTCGCAGTCTTAGTATACTTATAAATCGATATAACACAATACCACAGTAGAAGAAAACCCTGGTAACCAAAAGAGTATTAGTACTCTCAACATAAATAAGTACCAAAGCTACAGCTGTTTACTGTGTTTCAACAGTTTTCAGTCACCATGATAGAGAATGGTGAACTATTCTGACTCTCAAACTCATGGCTGCCTTATCTCCTGTCGCAGTCATAGTATACTTATAAATCGATATAACACAGTACCACGGTAGAAGAAAACCCTGGTAACCAATATAGTATTAGTACTCTCAACATAAATAGGTACCAAAGTTACAGCTGTTTACTGAGCTTTAACAATTTTCAGTCAGCATGATAGAGAATCTTGACACATTCTCCCTCTCAAACTCATGGCTGCCTTATCTCCTGTCGCAGTTTTAGTATACTTATAAATCGATATAACACAATACCACGGTAGAAGAAATCCCTGGTAACCAACAGACTATTAGTACTCTCAACATAAATAGGTGCCAAAGCTACAGCTGTTTACTGTGTTTCAACAGTTTTCAGTCGCCATGATAGAGAATGTTGACCTATTCTCACTTTCAAACTCATGGCTGCCTTATCTCCTCTCACAGTCATACTGTACTTATAGACGATATAACACAATACCATGGTAGAAGAAAACCCTGGTAACCAATAGTGTATTAGTACTTTCAACATAAATAGGTACCAAAGATACAGCGGTTTACTGTGTTTCAACAGTTTTCAGTCACCATGGTAGAGAATTTTGACACATTCTCACTCTCAAACTCATGGTTGCCTTATATCCTCTCGCAGTCATACTCTACTAATAAATCGACATAACACAATACTACGGTAAAAAAATACACTGGTACCCGATAGTCTATTAGTATTCTCAACATAACTAGGTACCAAAGTTACAGCTGTTTGCTGTGTTTTCAACAGTTTTCAGTCACCACAATAGAGAATGTTGACATATTCGGACTCTCAAACTCATGGCTGCCTTATTTCCAGTCGCAGTCATAGTATACTTATAAATTCATATCACACAATACCATGGTGGAAAAAAACCGAGGTAAAGAATAGAGTATAAGTACTCACAACATAAATAGGTACCAAAGCTGCAGCTGGTTACTGTGTTTCCACAGTTTTCAGTCACCATAATAGAGAATGTTGACATATACTAATGCTCAAACTCATGGCTGCCTTATTTATTGTCACAGTCATACTATACTTATAAATCGATATAACACAGTACCATGTTAGAAGAAAACCCTGTTAACCAATAGAGTATTAGTACTCTCAACATAAATAGGTACCAAAGCTGCAGCTGTTTACTGAGCTTTAACAATTTTCAGTCCGTATGATAGAGAATCTTGACACATTCTCACTCTCAAACTCATGGCTGCCTAATCTCCTGTCGCAGTCTTAGTATACTTATCAATCGATATAACACAATACCACGGTAGAAGAAAACCCTGGTAACCAACAGACTATTAGTACTCGCAACATAAATAGGTACCAAAGCTACAGCTGATTGCTGTGTTTCAACAGTGTTCAGTCACCATAATAGAGAATGTTGACATATTTTGACGCTCAAGCTCATGGCTGTCTTATTTCTTGTCGTAGTCATACTATACTAACAAATTGATATAACACAAAACCACGGTGGATAAAAACCCTGGTAACCAATAGAGTATTAGTACTCTCAACATAAAATGGTTCCAAAGTTCAGCTGTTTACTGTGTTTCAACAGTTTTCAGTCACCATGACAGATAATGTTGACCTATTCTGACTCTCAAACTCATGGCTGCCTTATCTCCTCTCGCAGTCAAACTATACTTATAAATCGATATAACACAATACCACGGTAGAAGAAAACCCTGGTAACCAATAGAGTATTAGTACTCTCAACATAAATATATACCAAAGCTACAGCTGTTTACTGTGTTTCATCAGTTTTCAGTCACCATGATAGGGAATGTTGACCTATTCTGACTTTCAAACTCATGGCTGTCTTATCTCCTGTCGCAGTCATAGTATACTTATAAATCGATATAACACAGTACCACGATGGAAGAAAACCCTGTCAACCAATAGAGTATTAGTACTCTCAACATAAATAGGTACCAAAGCTACAGCTGTTTACTGTGTTTCAACAGTTTTCAGTCGCCATGATAGAGAATGTTGACCTATTCTGACTTTCAAACTCATGGCTGTCTTATCTCCTGTCGCAGTCATAGTATACTTATAAATCGATATAACACAGTACCACGATGGAAGAAAACCCTGTCAACCAATAGAGTATTAGTACTCTCAACATAAATAGGTACCAAAGCTACAGCTGTTTACTGTGTTTCAACAGTTTTCAGTCGCCATGATAGAGAATGTTGACCTATTCTCACTTTCAAACTCATGGCTGCCTTATCTCCTCTCACAGTCATACTGTACTTATAGACGATATAACACAATACCATGGTAGAAGAAAACCCTGGTAACCAATAGTGTATTAGTACTTTCAACATAAATAGGTGCCAAAGCTACAGCTGTTTACTGTGTTTCAACAGTTTTTCGTCAGCACGATAGAGAATTTTGACACATTCTCACTCTCAAACTCATGGTTGCCTTATATCCTCTCGCAGTCATACTGTACTAATAAATCGACATAACACAATACCATGGTAGAAAAATACACTGGTACCCGATAATTTATTAGTACTCTCAACATAACTAGGTACCAAAGCTACAGCTGGTTACTGTGTTTCAATAGTGTTCAGTCACCATAATAGATAATGTTGACATATTCTGACTCTCAAACTCATGGCTGCCTTATTTCCTGTCGTAGTCATACTATACTTATAAATGAATATAACACAATACCACGGTGGATAAAAACCCTGATAACCAATATAGTATTAGTACTCTCAACATAAATTGGTACCAAAGCTGCAGCTGTTTACTGTGTTTCAACAGATTTCAGTCAGCATGAAAGAGAATCTGGACAAATTCTCACTCTCAAACTCATGGCCGCCTTATCTCCTCTCGCAGTCATACTATACACTTATAAACCGATTTAACACAATACCATGGTAGAAGAAAACCCTGGTAACCAATAGAGTATTAGTACTTTCAACATAAATAGGTGCCAAAGCTACAGCTGTTTACTGTGTTTCAACAGTTTTTAGTCAGCATGATAGAGAATTTTGACACATTCTCACTCTCAAACTCATGGTTGCCTTATATCCTCTCGCAGTCATACTATACTAATAAATCGACATAACACAATACCACGGTAGAAAAATACACTGGTACCCGATAGTCTATTAGTATTCTCAACATAACTAGGTAGCAAAGTTAGAGCTGTTTGCTGTGTTTTCAACAGTTTTCAGTCACCACAATGGAGAATGTTGACATATTCTGACTCTCAAACTCATGGCTGCTTTATGTCCAGTCGCAGTCATAGTATACTTATAAATTGATATCACACAATGCAACGGTGGAAAAAAACCGAGGTAAAGAATAGAGTATAAGTACTCTCAACATAAGTAGGTACCAAACCTACAGCTGGTTACTGTGTTTCCACAGTTTTCAGTCACCATAATAGAGAATGTTGACATATACTGATGCTCAAACTCATGGGTGCCTTATTTCTTGTCGCAGTCATACCATACTTATAAATTGATATAACACAATACCACGGTGGATAAAAACCCTGGTAACCATTAGGGTATTAGTACTCTCAACATAAATTGGTATCAAAGCTACAGCTGTTTACTGTGTTTCATCAGTTTTCAGTCACCATGATAGGGAATGTTGACCTATTCTCACTTTCAAACTCATCGCTGCCTTATCTCCTGTCGCAGTCAAACTATACTTATAAATCGATATAACACAATACCACGGTAGAAGAAAACCCTGGTAACCAATAGAGTATTAGTACTCTCAACATAAATAGATACCAAAGCTACACCTGTTTACTGTGTTTCATCAGTTTTCAGTCACCATGATAGGGAATGTTGACCTATTCTGACTTTCAAACTCATGGCTGTCTTATCTCCTGTCGCAGTCATAGTATACTTATAAATCGATATAACACAGTACCACGATGGAAGAAAACCCTGGTAACCAATAGAGTATTAGTACTCTCAACATAAATAGGTACCAAAGCTACAGCTGTTTACTGTGTTTCAACAGTTTTCAGTCGCCATGGTAGAGAATGTTGACCTATTCTCACTTTCAAACTCATGGCTGCCTTATCTCCTGTCGCAGTCATAGTATACTTATAAATCGATATAACACAGTACCACAGTAGAAGAAAACCTTGGTAACCAATAGAGTATTAGTACTCTCAAAATAAATAGGTAGCAAAGTTCCAGCTGTTTACTGAGCTTTAACAGTTTTCAGTCAGCATGATAGAGAATCTTCACACATTCTCACTCTGAAACTCATGGCTGCCTTATCTCCTGTTGCAGTCATAGTATACTTATAAATCGATATAACACAGTACCACGGTAGAAGAAAACCCTGGTAACCAATAGAGTATTAGTACTCTCAACATAAATAGGGGCCAAAGCTACAGCTGTTTACTGAGCGTTAACAGTTTTCAGTCACAATGATAGAGAATTTTGACTTATTCTGACTTTCAAACTCATGGCTGCCTTATCTCCTGTCGCAGTCATAGTATACCTATAAATCGATATAACACAGTACCACAGTAGAAGAAAACCTTGGTAACCAATAGAGTATTAGTACTCTCAATATAAATAGGTACCAAAGCTGCAGCTGTTTGCTGTTTCAGCAGTTTTCAGTCACCATGATAGAGAATGTTGACCTATTCTGACTCTAAAACTCATGGCTGCCTTATCTCCTGTTGCAGGCATTGTATACTTATAGATCGATATATCACAGTACCACGGTAGAAGAAAACTCTGGTAACCAATAGAGTAATAGTACTTTCAACATAAATAGGTACCAACGCTACAGCTGGTTACTGTGTTTCAAAAGTGTTCAGTCACCATAATAGAGAATGTTGACATATTATGACACTCAAACTCATGGGTGCCCTATTTCTCGTCGCAGTCATACTATACTAATAAATTGATATAACACAATACCACGGTGGATTAAAACCCTGGTAACCAATAGAGTATTAGTACTCTCAACATAAATTGGTAGCAAAGCTACAGCTGTTTACTGTGTTTCAACAGATTTCAGTCAGCATGATAGAGAATCTTGACACATTCTCATTCTCAAACTCTTGGCTGCATCATCTCCTCTCGCAGTCATACTATACACTTATAAATTGATATAGCACAATACCACGGTAGAAGAAAACCCTGGTAACCAATAGAGTATTAGTTCTCTCAACATAAATAGGTACCAAAGCTTCAGCTGTTTACTGTTTTTCAACAGTTTTCAGTCACCATGATAGAGAATGTTGACCTATTCTGACTTTCAAACTCATGGCTGCCTTATCTCCTGTCACAGTCATAGTATACTTATAAATCGATTTAACACAGTACCACGGTAGAAGAAAACTCTGGTAACCAATAGAGTATTAGCACTCTCAACATAAGTAGGTACCAAAGTTACAGCTGTATACTGAGCTTTAACAGTTTTCAGTCAGCATGATAGAGAATCTTGACACAATCTCACTCTAAAACTCATGGCTGCCTTATCTCCTGTCGCAGCCATAGTATACGTATAAAACGATATAACACAGTACCACGGAAGAAGAAAACCCTGGTAACCAATAGAGTATTAGTACTCTCAACATAAATAGGTACCAAAGCTACAGCTGGTTACTCTGTTTCAACAGTGTTCAGTTACCATAATAGAGAATGTTGACATATTATGACGCTCAGACTCATGGCTGCCTTATATCCTCTCGCTGTCATACTGTACTAATAAATCGACATAACACAATATCACGGTAGAAACATACACTGGTACCCGATAGTTTATTAGTATTCTCAACATAACTGGGTACCAAAGCTACAGATGTTTACTGTGTTTTCAACAGTTCTCAGTCACCACAATAGAGAATGTTGACATATTCTGACTCTCAAACTCATGGCTGTCGTATTTCCTGTCGCAGTCATACTATACTTATAAATTGATTTAACACAATACCACGGTGGAAAAAAACCGAGGTAAACAATATTGTATTAGTACTCTCAACATAAATAGATACCAAAGCTACAGCTGGTTACTGTGTTTCCACAGTTTTCAGTCACCATAATAGAGAATGTTGACATATTCTGACTCTCAAAGTCATGGCTGCCTTATCTCCTCTCGAAGTCATACTATACTTATAAATCGATATAACACAATACCACGGTAGAAGAAAACCCTGGTAACCAACAGAGTATTAGCACTCTCAACATAAATAGGTACCAAAACTACAGCTGTTTACTGAGCTTTAACAGTTTTCAGTCAGCATGGTTGAGAATCTTGACACATTCTCACTCTCACTCTCAAACTCATGGCTGCCTTATCTCCTCTCGCAGTCAAACTATACTTATAAATCGGTATAACACAGTACCACTGTAGAAGAAAACCCCGGTAACCAATAGAGTGTTTGTGTACTCAACATAAATAGGTACCAAAGCTGCAGCTGTTTACTGTGTTTCAACAGTTTTCTGTCAGCATGATAGAGAATCTTCACACATTCACACTCTCAAACCCATGGCTGCCTTATCTCCTCTCGCAGTCATACTATACTTATAAATTGATATAACACAATACCACGGTAGAAGAAAACCCTGGTAACCAATAGAGCATTAGTACTCTAAACATAAATAGGTACCAAAGCTGCAGCTGTTTACTGTGTTTCAACAGTTTTCAGTCACCATGACAGACAATGTTGACCTGACTCTCAAACTCATGGCTGCCTTATCTCCTGTCGCAGGCATTGTATACTTATAGATCGATATAACACAGTACCACAGTAGAAGAAAACCCTTGGTAACCAATAGAGTATTTGTACTCTCAACATAACTAGGTACCAAAGCTACAGCTGGTTACTGTGTTTCAACAGTTTTCAGTCACCATAATAGAGAATGTTGACATATTCTGACTCAAACTCATGGCTGCTTTATTTCCTGTCGCAGTCATACTATACTTATAAATTGATATAACACAATACCAATGTAGAAGAAAACCCTGGTAACCAACAGAGAATTAGTACTCTCAACATAAATAGGTACCAAAGCTACAGCTGGTTACTGTGTTTCAACAGTTTTCAGTCACCATAATAGAGAATGTTGACATATTCTGACGCTCAAACTCATGGCTGCCTTATTTCTTCTTGCAGTCATACTATACTTATAAATTGATATAACACAGTACCACGTTGGATAAAAACCCTGGTAACCATTCGAGTATTAGTACTCTCAAAATAAATTGGCACGAAAGCTACAGCTGTTTACTGTGTTTCAACAGTTTCCAGTCACAATGATAGCGAATGTTGACCTATTCTGACTCTCAAACTCATGGTTGCCTTATCTCCTGTCGCAGTCATAGTATACTTACTAATCGATATAACACAGTACCACAGTAGACGAAATCCCTGGTAATCAATAGAGTACTAGTACTCTCAACATAAATAGGTACCAAAGCTACAGCTGTTTACTGTGTTTCAACAGATTTCAGTCAGCAAGATAGAGAATCTTGACACATTCTCACTCTCAAACTCATGGCTTCCTAATATCCTCTCGCAGTCATAGTATACTTATAAATCGATATAACACAGTACCACTGTAGAAGAAAACCCTGGTAACCAATAGAGTATTAGTACTCTCAACATGAATAGGTACCAAAGCTATAGCTGTTTACTGTGTTTCAATAGTTTTAAGTCACCATGACAGAGAATGTTGACCTATTCTGACTCTCCAACTCATTTCTGCCTTATCTCCTCTCGCAGTCATAGTATACTTATAAATCGATATAACACAATACCACAGTAGAAGAAAACCCTGGTAACCAAAAGAGTATTAGTACTCTCAACATAAATAAGTACCAAAGCTACAGCTGTTTACTGTGTTTCAAAAGTTTTCAGTCACCATGATAGAGAATGGTGAACTATTCTGACTCTCAAACTCATGGCTGCCTTATCTCCTGTCGCAGTCATACTATACTTATAAATTGATATAACACAATACCACGGTGTCAAAAAAACCCTGGTAAAGAATAGAGTGTTAGTACTCTCAACATAAATAGGTACCGAAGCTACTGCTGGTTACTGTGTTTCAACAGTGTTCAGTCACCATAATAGAGAATGTTGACCTATTCTGACTTTCAAACTCATGGCTGTCTTATCTCCTGTCGCAGTCATAGTATACTTATAAATCGATATAACACCGTACCACGATGGAAGAAAACCTGGTAACCAATAGAGTATTAGTACTCTCAACATAAATAGGTTCCAAAGCTACAGCTGTTTACTGTGTTTCAACAGATTTCAGTCAGCATGATAGAGAATCTTGACTCATTCTCACTCTCAAACTCATGGCTGCCTTATCTCCTGTCCCAGTGATTGTATACTTATAAATCGATATAACACAATACCATGGTAGAAGAAAACCCTGGTAACCAACAGAGTATTAGTACTCGCAACATAAATAGGTACCGAAGCTACTGCTGGTTACTGTGTTTCAACAGTGTTCAGTCACCATAATAGAGAATGTTGACCTATTCTGACTTTCAAACTCATGGCTGCCTTACCTCCTGTCGCAGTCATAGTATACTTATAAATCGATATAACACAGTACCATGATGGAAGAAAACCCTGGTAACCAAAAGAGTATTAGTACTCTCAACATAAATAGGTACCAAAGCTACAGATGTTTACTGAGCTTTAACAGTTTTCAGTCAGCATGATAGAGAATCCTCACACATTCTCACTCTCAAATTCATGGCTGACTTATCTCCTCTCGCAGTCATACTATACTTATAAATCGATATAACACACAATACCGCGGTAGAAGAAATCCCTGGTAACCAATATAGTATTAGTACTCTCAACATAAATAGGTACCAAAGCTTCAGCTATTTACTGTGTTTCAACAGTTTTCAGTCACCATGACAGAGAATGTTGACCTGACTCTCAAACTCATGGCTGCCTTATCTCCTGCCGCAGGCATTGTTTTCTTATAGATCAATATAACACAGTACCACAGTAGAAGAAACCCCTTGGTAACCAATAGAGTATTAGTACTCTCAACATGAATAGGTACCAAAGCTATAGCTGTTTACTGTCTTTCAATAGTTTTCAGTCACCATGATAGAGAATGTTGACCTATTCTGACTCTCAAACTCATGGCTGCCTTATCTCCTGTTGCAGTCATAGTATACTTATAAATCGATATAAGGTCTCGTGGAACTAAATATTTGGTTTAGAGTGATCTGCCTTGAAATGTTGCACTCGGATATTGCATCATAGTCTAAAATAAGACTCCTAGAAAAAAATTTATTGCTTGAGAAAACAGTTAAAGCATTTTATTAGGTTTTTACAACAATACTGAATATTTCACAAGAAAAAAGAGATTTTCTAAGTATTTTCTGGGTCTTTAAAATTCAGTTAACTATTTGTGTATTTTTGTTAGGAATTACCAGAAAAAACTGAGTTCAAGGACAGTACTTCACTTCCTGGTGCATTTTCTCTCTTATTTGTTGCATGACCCCATGTTTTGTGGCCAGTGAAAGTTGAGTGAAGGTCTGTACTTTATGTAGGTATTTAAATATTTAATTTAAAGTGATGCTATCATATTTTTTTCCACATAAGTGTTATAATGGTCGCCTATGGGAAAATATTTAGTTCTGTGAGATCTATAGAAATGCTGTTTTTCTGCATTTCCTTGGTGATTGTTACTAACAGAATTAAGATGCACGTGCATTATTGTCTATTTTCAAGAATGGCATCATTTTTTGACAAGCTCAAAGAAAGAATTATGTTTAGATCATCAAGGGAGTGGGGTAGACGTACTTGTTTGTTGTGGAGGGGGGGGGGGGGGGTGGGCAAAAAACAGCCGAGGATATGGCTTAATTAGAGTAACATGGGGAGATTCTAATAATTCACTGGAATATGTACACAGAACCATGTACATGGCTGTCAATGCACTGATGAAGGATGAAATGCCACATTTTGGTGCAAATGGACAGCAGCTAGATGTTAGCCACTTGTGTCATCAGAAGCTTTGTTTTGAGTCTGGGCACCTAGTTTTGGAGAGCCATTCTACCAATGAATACAGGAAATTGCATCTCCAAAATGGTATTTGTTCGAATGAACATACCCCTGCATGTATTTTATAGGTTAATACATACATTTATAAATAATTATTAATAGATGGCCAATTTCAGCAGCTAGGGCTATAGCTTCAGAAAAAGTGTGAATTCTATGGCAAATTTCATGGCCGATTGACTATCCATTTGAAAAAAAAGTATTCAGACTGGCAAAATTAATCCAGGCTACTCATTTAGTTCAGTTAATACTTGTTAAACTATTTCATTTTGTTTTAGAGTGTCACACTATGTTCCAAGTGGACAGGATAGAAAGAGTGTGGGGGGGGGGGGGGGGGTGGGGTGGTGGCGGCGGCAGGCAGGCAAGTGCAAGAATGAAATCTTACCAGAAAATTATTGCTTGTGATATCTGTGGCGATCTTTCTTATTTTTTACTTTTGCTATGGCCCTTTGAGCTTTGGCTTCTTCCTTGTCTAAGGCTTTTCTGTAAATTTCATCTTCTTGGTGTTCTTCATATAATTTATACATTTTTGTGCGATTTTCACACTGCTGAAGTTTGAATTCTATTGATTTCTGTCTCTTTTTATCTGAATCATTTTTGCTCTGCAACTGCTTCAGCTGTTTTGCTGCTTGAGAACCAGATGCCACTGGGCACTCACACTTTTTACAGAGTTTCACAATAGATTCTCCTGGGCCATTGTTCACTGAATGTATAGCACTGTGGGCTCTTCCCAGAAAGTTCCTAGCAAACGTGATATTACGTGCCAAAGACCTCCGTAGACAACGATTCACTGCCTCAGCTTTTTGGGTATTGCTATGAAGTTTGTTCTTCAGTATATTGCACCTGGACAGACGTATATTAGCACATTTTCGTAACCTTTGACTTGCCATTGGTGATAGAGGAATTTTAAATGAATCTGACAAATATGCACTCTTGGAAAGCCAAGTTTTCTTGATAGAACAAACATATGAATATCGCTTGCACAATTTATGATTTCCTTGGTAACAATCGACAATTGCATCTACAGCATATGACATGGCATTTATAACTTTATTTATATTTCCAAAATGTTTCTTGTGACAAGCTGACAGTTCAGCTGTGCATCTGGCTGCTATATCCAATGCAAAGCGGTTACAGTGTATTTGTCTTTCAGTCTTTGTCTTCCCAGGCATTATTGCAACAATACTCTTGTCATTCTTTATTTTCTTTCTGTGATTTGCAGATAAGTGCCTTGTATCCAGTAAATGTTCGGGGCGTATTGAACTCCTTTTATTCTTGTAAATGTTCTCAGCTGCTTTAAAGGCTTTAGAATCAGAATCAGTTGTCATGTACTGGACCTCCAAGTCATCTGATTTTAGTTGTTCTAGGCAAGAGGTATTCCATGCCTTTTCATTGCCAATACTTTCTATCATATTCAATGTTACTGTACACTCTGGGTTTTCCAGCCCACAGGGTTGTTGGTTAATGTGTTTTCCTCTCCTGGAACACAGTTTATTCTTGTTACAAGCTGAAATCACTTGTTTTTTGCTGGTGACATTCTCTGCATGAATATGAGTACACTGAGTAGCAGGTTGGAATGGTGTTTTCCCTATACCTGAATACAGTGGATTATTGTACACTGCATCACATTCAACACTTATAATATTTCGCTTCACACTTCTGAAAGTGTTGATTTCTTTGAGTTCTAGTCTGGCCTTCATTTCATTCTCATTAGTTTTCTCTATTTGTGAACATACCACATTCCGTCTTCTGCATCCCTTTTTCAGAAGGGGCAGGTGAATTTAGTGTCATGCACAACCTGCGGAAACTTGCCTTACCTATACTAGTCTGCGAGAGCCCCACTTGAAGTGCTCTGTGCATGCTGATCTGCAACCCTGTTTTGGGCTGGAAATTTCTTCATATAAAGAGAATCGAGTAGAAACATAGGAGCAGGTATTGCAGATGACTCTCTCCCTCCAAACAAGTCCAAGCCTTTCCTCCCCATTCGGATCAAAAGAAAGGTATCCATCACATTCTGGATTAAGTTGCCTGTGTTTTTTGAAAACAGTATTCCACATCTCTGCCATTTTACCCACATGTACCAGTCTGTAACTATCTTCCTCAGTCCTGAAATTTGAAGAAAATTGCTCAGATGTGAATGAATGAAATGAAATGAAATGAAATGAATTGGATGGATGGATGAGTGAGTGAGTGGATGGATGGATGGATGGATGGAAGAATGAGTTATGTTTCTTTCTGAGCAATTTTTTCCAAATTTGTATCTTTATACTAACTAACAATAATCAGGTGGATCTGCAGGCAGGCAGATGCCTACCCATCTCTGTCCATCCATCTGTCCGTCCATCCGTCCACCTGCCCACCCACCCACCCGATCACCTACCCGCCGTCTGCCTGCCTGCCTGCCTGCAGGAAGGAAGGAAGGCAGGCAGGCAGGCAGGCAGGCAGGCATGTATGTTTGTATGTCTTGATAACTGCCCATATGATTATTTACCATTTTTCATCTATTTTCTCATTGCAGATGTCGAGGTCACATTTTAATCTTCACAATGGGTGTAAGAGTTTGAAGCTCTTTCCAGGCTCTTTCATTGCTGCTGTCACTGGAAGTGGACTTGAAGTAACCATATAATGCTTTTCTTGTGTGAGTCTTACATATTTTACTACATTTTCAGGTTCTGCACTTGTAGCAGCCACACACTTGGAAATATTGCAAGGCGGATGATTTTTCTGAAATGCAAATTTTCTCAGATGTGTCCTGCGATTAAATTTTAATTTTCTTGCACTCATTTCAAGAAAGAATTGAAAAAATATACTTAATAAATTCTAAAAATTAGGTAGACTTCTCAGGAAATGTATCACTCAAGAACTGTTACACATAATAGTTGTGTTTCAAGTGTGAATTGGTAGCTTGAACTCAGCATGTGATTTTCTGTGAAACATCCTCACATCTGTTGGGACATTAATCACCAACCCATTGGGTGGTATACCTTTCTATTTTAGTAAATAGATAAAGTATACATAAATTATGATATTTGGAAGGTTTTTAGATGAAAATTGTACTTTTGAACAGCTTTTTTATGAATGATACCTGTGTAAATGTTCTCTTTCAGACATAAATTTACAGCTATTTGACACATAAATCACCAATTTTTTCTCGAATTGAGTTCTTCTATGCTGATGTTGGACTTTTATCAGGTAAACTGGCTTAATTCCAGTAAAAAACATCAATTAGTGAACTGCTCTGTCAAATAGATTGGCAGCAGAATCAAGATAAGTAACGAAAGCGGTATACTGAAATTTCCAAATTTGTTGGCCTTTTTTTCACAATTTAACAACTTTTTTAAAAAAGGTATATTTTTAATCTTGGATGAATAGAAGCCAAATCTTGTATTTTAGTGTAGAAATGATTGTTTTATCACATAAAACAGGAAAAATAAAATTAGGGCATGGGTGAGGAGTATTATAGGTCTCGCAGAACTAAATATTTAGTTTAGAGTGATCTGCCTTGAAATGTTGCACTCGGATATTGCATCATAGTCTAAAGTAAGACTCCTAGAAAAAAAACTTATTGCTTGAGAAAACTGTTAAAGCATTTTATTAGGTTTTTACAACAATACTGAATACTTCACAAGAAAAAAGAGATTTTCTAAGTATTTTCTGGGTCTTTAAAATTCAGTTAACTATTTGTGTATTTTTGTTGGGAATTCCCAGAAAAAACTGAGTTCAAGGATGGTATTTCACTTCCTGGTGCATTTTCTCTCTTATTTGTTGCATGACCCCATGCTT
The DNA here is from genome assembly GCA_031216915.1 of Pictodentalium vernedei. Lineage (NCBI taxonomy): Eukaryota > Metazoa > Mollusca > Scaphopoda > Dentaliida > Dentaliidae > Pictodentalium > Pictodentalium vernedei. The sequence goes on from CM062296.1 coordinate 401,215,673, forward strand.
TGTGGCCAGAGAAATTTGTGTGAAGGTCTGTACTTTATGTAGGTATTTAAATATTTAATTTAAAGTGATGCGATCATATTTTTTTCCACATAAGTGTTATAATGGTCGCCTATGGGAAAATATTTAGTTCTGTGAGACCATAACACAGTACCACGGCAGAAGAAAACCCTGGTAACCAATAGAGTATAAGTACTCTCAACATAAATAGGTACCAAAGCTGCAGTTGTTTACTGTGTTTCAACAGATTTCAGTCAGCATGATAGAGAATCTTGACACATTCTCACTCTCAAACTCATGGCTGCCTTATCTCCTGTCGCAGTCATAGTATACTTATAAATAGATATAACACAGTACCACGGTAGAAGAAAACCCTGGTAACCTTTAGAGTATTAGTACTCTCAACATAAATAGGTACCAAAGCTGCAGCTGTTTACTGTGTTTCAACAGTTTTCAGTCAGCATGATAGAGAATCTTGACACATTCTCACTCTCAAACTCATGGCTGCCTTATCTCCTCTCGCAGTCATAGTATACTTATAAATCGATATAACACAGTACCACTGTAGAAGAAAACCCTGGTAACCAATAGAGTATTAGTACTCTCAACATAAATAGGTACCAAAGCTGCAGCTGTTTACTGTGTTTCAATAGATTTCAGTCAGCATGATAGAGAATCTTGTGACATTCTCACTCTCAAACTCCTGGCTGCCTTATCTCCTGTCGCAGGCATTGTATACTTATAGATCGATATAACACAGTACCACAGTAGAAGAAAACCCTTGGTAACCAATAGACTATTAGTACTCTCAACATAAATAGGTACCAAAGCTATAGCTGTTTACAGTGTTTCAACAGTTTTCATTCACCATGATAGAGAATCTTGACACATTCTCACTCTCAAACTCGTTTCTGCCTTATCTCCTCTCGCAGTCATACTATACTTATAAATCGATATAACACAATACCACAGGAGAAGAAAACCCTGGTAACCAAAAGAGTATTAGTACTCTCAACGTAAATAAGTACCAAAGCTACAGCTGTTTACTGTGTTTCAACAGTTTTCAGTCACCATGATAGAGAATGGTGACCTATTCTGACTCTCAAACTCATGGCTGCCTTATCTCCTGTCGTAGTCATAGTATACTTATAAATCGATATAACACAGTACCACGGTAGAAGAAAACCCTGGTAACCAATAGAGTATTAGTACTCTCAACATAAATAGGTACCAAAGCTGCAGCTGTTTACTAAGTTTTAACAATTTTCAGTCGGCATGATAGAGAATCTTGACACATTCTCACTGTCAAACTCATGGCTGCCTTATCTCCTGTCGCAGTCATAGTATACTTTTAAATCAATATAACACAATCCCACGGTGGAAGAAAACCCTGGTAACCAACAGAGTATTAGTACTCTCAACATAAATGGGTACCAAAGCTACAGCTGGTCACTGTGTTTCAACAGTGTTCATTCACCATAATAGAGAATATTGACATATTATGACGTTCAAACTCATGGCTGCCTTATTTCTTGTCGTAGTCATACTGTACTAATAAATTGATATAACACAATACCATGGTGGATAAAAACCCCTGTAACCAATAGAGTATTAGTACTCTCCACATAAATTGGTAGCAAAGCTACAGCTGTTTACTGTGTTTCAACAGTTTTTAGTCAGCATGATAGAGAATCTTGACACATTCTCACTCTCAAACTCATGGCTGCCTTATATCCTCTCGCAGTCATACTGTACTTATAAGTTTATATAACACAATACCACGGTAGAAGAAAACCCTGGTAACCAATAGAGTAATACTACTCTAAACATAAATAGGTACCAAAGCTACAGCCGTTTACTGTGTTTCAACTGTTTTCAGTCAGCATGATAGAGAATGTTGACATATTCTGACTCTCAAACTCTAATGGCTGCCTTATTTCATGTCGCAGTCATACTATACTAATAAATCGACATAACACAATACCACGGTAGAAAAGTACACTGGTACCCGATAGACTATTAGTATTCTCAACATAACTAGGTACCAAAGCTACAGCTGTTTACTGTGTTTTCAACAGTTTTCAGTCACCATAATAGAGAATGTTGACATATTCTGACTCAAACTCATGGCTGCCTTATTTCCTGTCGCAGTCATACTATACTTATAAATTGATATAACACAATACCATGGTGGAAAAAAAACCCTGGTAAAGAATAGAGTATTAGTACTCTCAACATAAATAGGTACCAAAGCTACAGCTGTTTACTGCATTTCAACAGTATTCAGTCACCATGATAGCGAATGTTGACCTATTCTGACTCTCAAACTCATGGCTGCCTTATCTGCTGTCGCAGTCATAGTATACTTATAAATCAATATAACACAGTTCCACAGTAGACGAAAACCCTGGTAATCAATAGAGTATTAGTACTCTCAACATAAATAGGTACCAAAGCTACAGCTGCTTACTGTGTTTCATCAGTTTTCAGTCACCTTGATAGAGAATGTTGACCTATTCTGACTTTCAAACTCATGGCTTCCTTATCTCCTGTCGCAGTCATAGTATACTTATAAATCGATATAAGACAGTACCACGATGGAAGAAAACCCTGGTAACCTATAGAGTATTAGTACTCTCAGCATAAATAGGTACCAAAGCTTCAGCTGTTTACTGAGCTTTAACAGTTTTCAGTCAGCATGATAGAGAATCTTGACACATTCTCACTCTCAAACTCATGGCTGCGTTATTTCCTCTCGCAGTCAAACCATACTTATAAATCGGTATAGCACAATACCACGGTAGAAGAGAACCCTGTTAACCAATAGAGTATTAGTACTCTCAACATAAATAGGTACCAAAGCTACAGCTGTTTACTGAGCTTTAGCAGTTTTCAGTCAGCATGATAGAGAATCTTGACACATTCTCACTCTCAAACTCATGGCTGCGTTATCTCCTCTCGCTGTCAAACTATACTTACAAATCGGTATAGCACAATACCACGGTAGAAGAAAACCCTGGTAACCAATAGAGTATTAGTACTCTCAACATAAATAGGTACCAAAGCTACAGCTGTTTACTGAGCTTTAACAGTTTTCAGTCAGCATGATAGAGAATCTTCACACATTCTCACTCTCAAATTCATGGCTGCCTTATCTCCTCTCGCAGTCATACTTTACTTATAAATCGATATAACGCACAATACCGCGGTAGAAGAAATCCCTGGTGACCAATAGAGTATTAGTACTCTCAACATAAATAGGTACCAAAGCTTCAGCTGTTTACTGTGTTTCAACAGTTTTCAGTCACCATAATAGAGAATGTTGACCTGACTCTCAAACTCATGGCTGCCTTATCTCCTGTCGCAGGCATTGTATACTTATAGATCGATATAACACAGTACCACAGTAGAAGAAAACCCTTGGTAACCAATAGAGTATTAGTACTCTCAACATGAATAGGTACCAAAGCTATAGCTGTTTACTGTGTTTCAACAGTTTTCAGTCACCATGATAGAGAATGTTGACCTATTCTGACTCTCAAACTCATGGCTGCCAAATCTCCTGTCTCAGTCATAGTATACTTATAAATCGATATAAGGTCTCGCGGAACTAAATATTTAATTTAGAGTGATCTGCCTTGAAATGTTGCACTCGGATATTGCATCATAGTCTAAAATAAGACTCCTAGAAAAAAACTTATTGCATGAGAAAACTGTTAAAGCATTTTATTAGGTTTTTACAACAATACTGAATATTTCACAAGAAAAAAGAGATTTTCTAAGTATTTTCTGGGTCTTTAAAATTCAGTTAACTATTTGTGTATTTTTGTTAGGAATTACCAGAAAAAACTGAGTTCAAGTACAGTACTTCACTTCCTGGTGCATATTCTCTCTTATTTGTTGCATGACCCCATGTTTTGTGGCCAGAGAAAGTTGTGTGAAGGTCTGTACTTTATGTAGGTATTTAAATATTTAATTTAAAGTGATGCTATCATATTTTTTTCCACATAAGTGTTATAATGGTCGCCTATGGGAAAATATTTAGTTCTGTGAGATCTATAGAAATGCTGTTTTTCTGCATTTCCTTGGTGATTGTTGCTAACAGAATGAAGATGCACGTGCATTATTGTCTATTTTCAAGAATGGCATCATTTTTTGACAAGCTCAAAGAAAGAATTATGTTTAGATCATCAAGGGAGGGGGGTGGACATGCTTGTTTGTTGTGGAGGGGGGGGGGGGGGGCGGGGGGCAAAAAACAGCCGAGGATATGGCTTAATTAGAGTAACATGTGGAGATTCTAATAATTCACTGGAATATGGACACAGAACCATGTACATGGCTGTCAATGCACTGATGAAGGATGAAATGCCACATTTTGGTGCAAATTGACAGCAGCTAGATATTAGCCACTTGTGTCATCAGAAGCTTTGTGTTGAGCCTGGGCACCTAGTTTTTTTGGAGAGCCATTCTACCAATGAATACAGGAAATTGTGTCTCCAAAACGGTATTTGTTCGAATGAACATACCCCTGCATGTATTTTATAGGTTATTACATACATTTATAAATAATTATTAATAGATGGCCAATTTCAGCAGCTAGGGCTATAGCTTCAGAAAAAGTGTGAATTCTATGGCAAATTTCATGGCCGATTGACTATCCATTTGAAAAAAAAAGTATTCAGACTGGCAAAATTAATCCAGGCTACTCATTTAGTTCAGTTAATACTTGTTAAACTATTTCATTTTGTTTTAAAGTGTCACACTATGTTCCAAGTGGACAGGATAGGAAGAGTGTGGGGGGGGGGGGGAGGGGTGGCGGCAGCAGGCAGGCAAGTGCAAGAATGAAATCTTACCAGAAAATTATTGCTTGTGATATCTGTGGCAATCTTTCTTATTTTTTACTTTTACTATGGCCCTTTGAGCTTTGGCTTCTTCCTTGTCTAAGGCTTTTCTGTAAATTCCATCCTCTTGGTGTTCTTATAATTTATACATTTTTGTGCGTTTTTCACACCGCTGAAGTTTGAATTCTATTGATTTCTGTCTCTTTTTATCTGAATCATTTTTGCTCTGCAACTGCTTCAGCTGTTTTGCTACTTGAGAACCAGATGCCACTGGGCACTCACACTTTTTACAGAGTTTCACAATAGATTCTCTTGGGCCATTGTTCACTGAATGTGTAGCACTGTGGGCTCTTCCCAGAAAGTTTCTAACAAAGGTGATATTACGTGCCAAAGACCACCATAGACAACGATTCACTGCCTCAGCTTTTTGGGTATTGCTATGAAGTTTGGTCTTCAGTATATTGCACCTGGACAGTCGTATATTAGCACATTTTCGTAACCTTTGACTTGCCATTGGTGATAGAGGAATTTTAAATGAATCTGACAAATATGCACTCTTGGAAAGCCAAGTTTTCTTGAAAGAACAAACATATGAATATCGCTTGCACAATTTATGATTTCCTTGGTAACAATCGACAATTGCATCTACAGCATATGACATGGCATTTATAACTTTATTTATATTTCCAAAATGTTTCTTGTGACAAGCTGACAGTTCAGCTGTGCATCTGGCTGCTATATCCAATGCAAAGCGGTTACAGTGTATTTGTCTTTCAGTCTTTGTCTTCCCAGGCATTATTGCAACAATACTCTTGTCATTCTTTATTTTCTTTCTGTGATTTGCAGATAAGTGCCTTGTATCCAGTAAATGTTCGGGGCGTATTGAACTCCTTTTATTCTTGTAAATGTTCTCAGCTGCTTTAAAGGCTTTAGAATCAGAATCAGTTGTCATGTACTGGACCTCCAAGTCATCTGATTTTAGTTGTTCTAGGCAAGAGGTATTCCATGCCTTTTCATTGCCAATACTTTCTTTCATATTCAATGTTACTGTACAGTCTGGGTTTTCCAGCCCACAGGGCTGTTGGTTAATGCGTTTTCCTCTCCTGGAACATAGTTTATTCTTGTTACAAACTGAAATCACTTGTTTTTTTGCTGGTAACATTCTCTGCATGAATATAAGTACACTGAGTAGCAGGTTGGAATGGTGTTTTCTCTATACCTGAATACAGTGGATTATTGTACACTGCATCACATTCAACACTTATAATATTTCGCTTCACACTTCTCAAAGTGTTGATTTCTTTGAGTTCTTCTTGTCTGGCCTTCATTTCATTCTCATTAGTTTTCTCTATTTGTGAACATACCACATTCCCTGTCTTCTGCATCCCTTTTTCAGAAGGGGCAGGTGAATTTAGTGTCATGCACAACCTGCGGAAACTTGCATTACCTATACTAGTCTGTGAGAGCCCCACTTGAAGTGCTCTGTTTGTGCATGCTGATCTGCGACCCTGTTTTGGGCTGGAAATTTCCTCATATAAAGAGAATCGGGTAGAAACATAGGAGCAGGTATTGCAGATGACTCGCTCCCTCCAAACAAGTCCACGCCTTTCCTCCCCATTCGGATCAAAAGAAAGGTATCCATCACATTCTGGATTAAGTTGCCTGTGTTTTTTGAAAACAGTATTCCACATCTCTGCCATTTTACCCACGTGTACCAGTCTGTAACTATCTTCTTCAGGCCTGAAATTTGAAGGAAATTGCTCAGATATGAATGAATGAATGAATGAATGAATGAATGAATGAATGAATGAATGAATGAAATGAAATGAAATGAAATGAAATGAAATGAAATGAAATGAATTGGATGGATGAGTGGATGGATGGATGGATGGATGGATGGATGGATGGAAGAATGAGTTATGTTTCTTTCTGAGCAATTTTTTCCAAATTTGTATCTTTATACTAACTAACAATAATCAGGTGGATCTGCAGGCAGGCTGGCTGGCTGGCTGGCTGGCTGGCTTGCGGGCGGGCGGGCGGGCGGGCGGGCGGGTGGGCAGGCAGGCAGGCAGGCAGGCAGGCAGGCAGGCAGGCAGGATGCCTACCCATCTCCATCCATCCATCTGTCCGTCCGTCCACCCACCCACCCGCCCACCTGCCCACCCACCCACCCACCCGCCCGCCCGCCTGCCTGCCTGCCTGCCTGCCTGCCTGCCTGCCTGCAGGAAGGCAGGCAGGCAGGCAGGCAGGCAGGCAGGCAGGCATGTATGTTTGTATGTCTTGATAACTGTCCATATGATTATATACCATTTTTCATCTATTTTCTCATTGCAGATGTCGATCTCAGATTTTAATCTTGACAATGGGCGTAAGAGTTTGAAGCTCTTTCCAGGCTCTTCTATTGCTGCTGTCACTGGAAGTGGACTTGAAATAACCATATCATGCTTTTCTTGTGTGAGTCTTACATATATTTTTATACTGTACCAATGACCCAGACTTAGCTGGTGCTAACTCTAACAAAACCAGGGCCAAACACAAATTTTGCCCCCCAATCCCCAAAATTTGCATCCAAAACAAAAAGAAATCATGTCCTAAAGGACCTCCATACTACGCCTCTACTGCGCATGCGCAGTGACGCAGACGTCCCGAAATTGGCGCCAATTATCATTCTTTGTTTGGCCCTTCATCAGTCAACATCTCACTGATCTTTGTGCTTGTAAATCTCAGTTTAAAGGATGCCAGACACGTAATTTTTGGAGAAAATGTGATTCTAAGTAGGATAGAAGGAGGAGAGGAAAAAGAAGTGACAAAAAATAATCAGGGCTGTACTTAAAATTTTTTGATGAAATTATGTTAAGTTGCCTATTTTCGAGGCATGGGCCTCTTGTTGTCATTCTTGCTAAATGTTGCACTGCTTATTCAGTGTTTCCTCTCCCCTAGCCTTCTAAAGTCCCCCCTTGCAATTCTCCCATGCTTTTGGCATATTTTTGAGAAATTTCATTTCTAAAATTTCCTGGGAGAGTTGCTTGGTTACAGAATGTTTTCTGTTATTTTCCCCATAGTTACGTTTTCACCCATGGGTGTATAACGTTTGTGTTCTGCATCTTCCATCTGATGTTCTGCAGATTCTCCCCTGGGAGTCTCTGTTTTGCATCAGATAGAGTGTAATTTGATGACTGATTCCGGGCCAGTTTTTTCAGTGCCTGGAGTCATGTTTTCTGGTGTTTTTACACTGTTTGTTTTCATTGGCAACAGCCTTTTTTGAGGGGGCTGTTTGCCTTTGCTGTAGTTTATCTCACTATAAGATACATTTATATTATCCGTAAGTGTCTCATTAATTATTTAATATAAATTTAAAATTTTTGACCACACTTTGCCATCGGATCCATCGGGGCTCAACGTTACTTTTCAGCAACTTGGGCTTCGCTGAAAAAATATTTTTTCAAAATTATTTTGATTTGCAATTGTTTTTTCATTTATTAATGGATCATGTTATTATGTATCTTTGTGTCAGGGGTTTTTGCGAGTAACTAGGACTTATTGTTGTTCTTTCACAATGAAGGGACGTTGTTCAAATTGTAATAGGAAGAAATCTTCCTCTGACTTTCATGATCATTGTATTAATTGTAGTCAGTGTTCTCGCATCAATCCCTTTGCTATATGTGAATATTGGGATGAGAAACATTGGAAACGTGTGTCACGATATGTTGTTTCTGGAGAAAGGGCGATGCCGGCTCTTTCTCCGCAAGGTCACTCTACTCTCTCAGTTTCTATTTCAGAGGAACCAGAACAGGGTGATGTTTCCATGTTATCTTCTACAAGTGTGCGTCCGTTGTCACAAATGAATTCAGAGCTAGCGGCAAAAGTGCTCATGGAGATTAGACAAATGTCGTCCGCTAGCTCGCCTGGTGTAGCGTCCATTCACCGAATGGTTCGGCAGCCGGGTTCGTCCGATGCGGTCCAAGAGGAAGTTTTGGGTGATGCGAGCACTATAAACATAATAGATGCACACCCAGTGACGGCGGATAGTAAGCGAGAACGGGGGGAAGCCTTTGAGTCCGGTTCCTAGCTCATCCAGGTCCAGCCGGGCCGCGAGCGAGAGAGGCCCCTCTCTCGTACAACAACATCTGGGACCAGATGTTGTGGAACAAAATGTGTCTTTAGCGGAGCATACGTCCGTCGCTCGGGACGCTCCGTTGTATAAGCAGTCCGCAGAGACTGTTAAGGCTTCCTCTTCTCGTCAGCGCACACGACCGCACCTTGGCTGCGTGACCGCCGATATATTACCAGCTTCGCCGATCAAGGATTCTTCGGCGACCAGGTCACACCATCCGGCAGCCAGGGATTCGAGACCGATGGACTCCGGACGTTCGCATAGGAAAAGTATGCGGGAGCCATCTGATGCGGAGCTGCCCTCGGCGAAGCAGCGAAAGACTGCGCCTCCGCAGGTCTCGACGCCGGACATTCTTGTGCAGATAGCACAGCTTATCGCAGCATCCCAGCATCCAACAGAAACGGTGTCGGATCGAGAATTATCCGACGGCGCTGGGTCGGTACGCTCCGCCGAAGCATCGGGGGCGGACGACCGGGAACATCATGAGGTCCGACCGGATGGTGAAAGGGATACGGATGACTTGGAGCTATCCCTTTCGGAACAACATAAAGCTGCCGTGGACTTCATTCGGCACTTTCTCCCTCAAGTTGTTCCGTCGGGCCAGACTGCTGCGCTTCCGGACAAGAGAATTATAGCGTCATTGGACTCTGAATTTTTTGAGCGGTTCAGGGACATCGCTCCCGAGTTTCCGTCGCAGTCCAATAATGTTGCAAGAACATTTGAACTATTGAACGACGCTATATTTAAACTTGCTTCCAGGACGGGGAAAGCAGGTTTCTTGTCCGCTAATACTCTCAACCTGCCTTTCATTAATGCAAGGAATAAATTCGATACGGCAGGACAGGGTATACCGAGAGTTCCTCTGCGTATGGACGACAAGGTGGAAGACTTAGAGCTATCATTACCGTCGTCAGCTTCTATTCCAACCGCGGTGTTGGAAACAGCTATTGCGTCTAACAGAGCCAATTTAGATGCCTTATCTTACGCAGATCACCTTACTAAGGCGTTATCACTGCGCCTTCAGGGGAAAGAGTTTCAGGATATACAATCCTCTTTAAGACTTCTTTCAAGGGCAGTAGCTTATTCCACGTGTAACTCCGCCCTTTCAGTGGCAAATCTGGAGTTGGTTAGACGTGACGCAGCCCTAGCTACATCCACACTAGTGGATTCTAAGGTGAAGAACTCTCTTAGAGTCGCTTCGGTCTCAGGAGAACTTCTCTTTGACGGCAAGCTTTCCGCTATTTATGATAAAATTACAAAGAAAGCTAAGGATTCTCTGTTGTTCAAATCTGCTACTAAGAAGTCGGATACAGCAGACACGAATAAGACAGGCACTTCTGGGTCTAATGCGCCCAAGAGAGGTTCCTATAGAGGTTCCGGTGCGTCCTCTTGGTCTTATTCGAGAGACCGTCAGGATAGCGACTCTCATTCGGGACGTCCTTCAGGCCGGGACAATCGGTCGGACGCCCCGAGGTCGACGGGGCGAGGTGCGGGCTGTGGAAGACGTGGTTTCTCCTACCGCAGGCCTCGCAGGTCCAGGAGGTGATGGCTTAAACCTCTATCGCGTTCCGGTTGGCGGAAGGTTGTCGAGCTTTTCACAAGAATGGGCGTCGATTACGGACGACCCTTGGGTGAGAGGAGTGACTTCGGAAGGTCTAAAGATATCCTTCAAACTCGAAGTCCAAAGTGGACTCATCTTCCGTCAAATCCGCAGAAAAGAGACGCTCTGTTATCAGAGGTGCAGTCTCTTTTAATGAAGAACGCGGTAGAGGTTGTAGAAAACCAGGAATCTCCGGGATTCTACAGCCATCTGTTTCTGGTTCCGAAACCAGACGGCTCGTTCCGTCCAGTCATAGATTTGAGCTGGATAAACAAGCTGATCGTCGCTCCGAAGTTTTATGTGGAGATGATTCGATCGGTCAGAGCGAGTATTCGGGTGAACGATTATGCAACGAGCATAGATCTCAAGGATGCGTACTTTCACGTCATGGTACATCCGACATTCCGAAAGTATCTACGCTTCGCAGTCCTAGGAGTGGTGTATCAATTCCGGGCGATGTGCTTCGGATTGAATCTAGCACCCTGGGCTTTCACTCGGGTAATGAACTCGGTAATGATCTACTTCCGAGCTCATTCGTCTGCGGTAACGTCGGCCTACCTGGACGACATTCTTCAGAGGTACGGCAACGAGTTAACGCTTCAGAACGATGTTCAGAATCTTCTTCTATTGCTCCGACGTCTCGGTTTTATAGTAAACGAAGAGAAGTCGGATCTGGTGCCGTCCAAGTCATTCACTCATCTGGGAATGAGCTTAGAGACACACAACAATCTTGTTCGTCTGCCGTTAACCAGAGCGAAATTAGTCAGTTGTTACGCTCGCTATTGTCTGCACGCAGACAAAGTCACGGCGAGAGAATTTATGAGACTGATAAGTCTGTGCGGAGCCGCCGCGGATCTCATTCCGATGGGGCGGTTACGCACACGTCCTCTTCAAATTTTCTTGACTCAGAATTGGAGTGTGAAAATTCATTCGCTCGATGTAGACGTTCTCTTGTCAGATCAAGTGAAACAAGAGATTCAGACTTGGGCAAACATTCAGTGGTTAACTCAAGGAGTTCCGCTGCAGTTGCCGGATCCGAGTTTTACCATTATGACGGATGCCAGTCAAACAGGTTGGGGTGCATCATTAATCCCAACGGATTCGAGATGCCAGGGTCTTTGGGATCCGCAATTCCTGTGCAAGCACATAAACATCAAGGAAATGATGTCAATTTGGCTTGCGTTACGTCACTGGATGGACATTATTCACGATGCTCATGTCCAAATCCTATCCGACAATACGACAGTAGTGGCATATATACGGAATCAGGGAGGCACTCATTCTGTTCCGTTGTTCAATCTAACGGAAAGAATCCTTCTGTTTGCGCTAGAAGATCACGTTCTTCTTTCGGTCCGTCACATACCGGGTCGTCTGAATGTGCTAGCAGACTCCCTTTCACGAAAGGGTCGCTTGTTGCCGTCAGAGTGGACTCTCAACAAACAAGTATTCAATCAGATTTGCTACCAATGGGAACGGCCAATGATAGACTTATTTGCGACACATCTCAACAATCAGTTGCAGACGTATGTGTCTCCGTGTCCGGATCCAAGAGCATTTGCAGTAGACGCTCTGTCGATCCCTTGGGACGGAATGATAGGATATGCGTATCCTCCAGCGCCGTTAATTCAACAAGTATTGCTTAAGATAAAACAATCTCAATGCAAGATTCTGTTGGTAGCATCTCTGTCGCCACAGAGTCCATGGATAAATCTACTCAGGTGTCTGTTGTGGGACCTACCGCGGAAGCTTCCTCCACGGGAGGATCTTCTTTCGCAGGGGAAATCGCGCCAACTCCATCACAACCCGCAAGGTCTCAACCTTCACGTTTTTCCGTTGTGCGGTCCTTCTTGCATGGCAAGCACTTTACAGGACGAGCAGTGGACGTGATTTCTAACTGTAGGAGGACCTCCTCTTCGCTAAACTATGTGACTAAGTGGAAGGTTTTTCATCGTTGGTGTAGGGATCATTCTGTAGATATATTCGATCCCTCTATACCAGACATTGAAAACTTTCTAGTATACTTGTTTGACGAAATCAAACTGCAGCCTGTTACTATAAAGAGTTATAGATCTATGTTATCTGATACCTATGCACATCATGATAGTTTACAAATTGGATCTAATGTCTCTTTATCTAAGTTGGTTAGAACTTTTCGATAAATAGACCCAGAACTCTTAGATTAATTCCAAAGTGGAATTTAGCTTGGGTTCTTCTTAAATTGAAGGAAAAGCCATTTGAACCTCTTGGGACAGTAGATTTCAAATTCTTATCTTATAAGACAGCTTTTCTCTTAGCTTTCTCTTCTGCTAGAAGAGTCAGTGAGCTTCATGCACTATCGGTGGATGATTCTCATTATCGTAGTGTTGGGAACACTATCACCTTCACTACTAATGTGGGTTTTTTAGCTAAGAATCAGGCTCCTAATAAATATCCGGAACCTATTGTTATTAAGGCTCTTCCATCTTCAGACGGGCGTAGGCCTTTACTCTGTCCTGTTAGAGCATTACGTATCTATAAACAGAGATCTCAGTTTATCAGAAAGGGACGGAAACGTTTCTTTCTGTCTTTGATGCCTAATAGAAAGGACATTTCAGTCCATTCTATTGCTAGATGGATTCAATTAACTATCCGTACTGCTTATGAAGATTTATCTTCTTCTCAGCAGTCTGTGCTTAAGACTTCTGCTCATGAAGTAAGAGCTCTTTCTACTTCCTGGGCTTATGCTAATAGTGTTGCTATTACAGATTTAATGAAGGCTGCTTATTGGTCTCAGCCATCCACATTTACGAATTTTTATCTCAGAAATATTGAGTCCATTTCTGGAGACCTGCATTGTTTAGGTCCGTTATCTGTTGCTCAGAATGTCGTCCACTAAACAGTTGCAACTATAGTTATGCAGGCTTTCTGTTCCGGCAGTGACTCCGTCCGGCTGCCCTCTTCGCTCTGGGCTATTTGACCCAGGGCAAGGGGAAGGGGGGGGGGGGGGGGGGGGGGGGCGGGTGTTCCCTTAGGTCACCTGCTTTATAGTGAAAAGCAAGGGAATGCCTCCTCCAAGTCAGTATTTCTGAGTCGCTTCCGGGATGGTTTTAAAGTGTAATATTAATGTTAAAATTCATTCATGTCTTATTTTTAAAGTGTAGCTCGGTGTGAAGCATTTGTATATGTCAAGTGTCAAACAGGCTTTAATATACAATACTCGGACACTTTTAAATGACTACAAAGAGTCTCAATTCTCTGGACTACTTTATTTATTGGCTTGCTTTAAAAATAATTAGTATAAGGGTTATACTGGATGTTAATAGAGAACATGAATGTTATTGTGCTCAATTATTAAGGGTAGTGTATCTTTCTAATTTAATATTAAATAAGAAAGATACATGTAAAGCCTAATATTCCTTTTCTCCTTAAGGGGTTACCTCTTTACTATATAGTTGAGCTTATTGGATTTTCCTCTATGTCCTAGGCCCTCCAGCCTGTTTACTATTCAGCTAAGTCTGGGTCATTGGTACAGTATAAAAATGTTAAAAAATTTATAGTAATTTATATATTTTTTATACTTACCAATGACCCAGACGGGGATGGCCCTCCCTGGAGTTGGGAACTCTTGCCTCCCCGCTGAGTACATAGCGCTGACCGGGCACTGCCAGTAAGAATGATAATTGGCGCCAATTTCGGGACATCTGCGTCACTGCGCATGCGCAGTAGAGGCGTAGTATGGAGGTCCTTTAGGACATGATTTCTTTTTGTTTTGGATGCAAATTTTGGGGATTGGGGGGCAATATTTGTGTTTGGCCCTGGTTTTGTTAGAGTTAGCACCAGCTATGTCTGGGTCATTGGTAAGTATAAAAAATATATAAATTACTATAAATTTTTTAACTTTTCTACATTTTCAGGTTCTGCACTTGCAGCAGCCACACACTTGGAAATATTGCAAGGCGGATGATTTTTCTGAAATGCAAATTTTCTCAGATGTGTCCTGCGATTAAATTTTAATTTTCTTGCACTCATTTCAAGAAAGAATTGAAAAAATATGCTTAATAAATTCTAAAAATCAGGTAGACTTCTCAGGAAATGTATCACTCAAGAACTGTTACACATAATAGTTGTGTTTCATGTGTGATTTGGTAGCTTGAACTCAGCATGTGATTTTCTGTGAAACATCCTCACATCTGTTGGGACATTAATCACCAACCCATCGGGTGGTATACCTTTCTATTTTAATAAATAGATAAAGTATACATAAATTATGATATTTGGAAGGTTTTTAGATGAAAATTGTACTTTTGAACAGCTTTTTTATGAATGATACCTGTGTAAATGTTCTCTCTCAGACATAAATTTACAGCTATTTGACACATAAATCACTAGTAAAATAGGACCCAGTCACCAATGCTTGGGGTGTAAGTCCTCTAAAATGGGCAACATGTGGATAAACGATTGACTAAACTTGACTTCATCTCCATGTTGTGTCACGATTAGCCATGGTGCATAAATATGTGACATTAACCACAAACAAACAAACAGACACATAAATCACCAATTTTTTCGCGAATTGAGTTCATCTATGCCGATTTTGGACTTTTATCAGGTAAACTGGCTTAATTCCAGTAAAAAACATCAATTGGTGAACTGCTCTGTCAAATAGATTGGCAGCAGAATCCAGATAAGTAACGAAAGCGGTATACTGAAATTTCCAAATTTTTTGGCCTTTTTTCACAATTTAACAACTTTTTTAAAAAAGGTGTATTTATAATCTTATTGGATGAATAGAAGCCAAATCTTGTATTTTAGTGTAGAAATGATTGTGTTATCACACAAAACAGGAAAAATAAAATTAGGGCATGGGTAAGGAGTATTATAGGTCTCGTGGAACTAAATATTTAGTTTAAAGTGATCTACCTTGAAATGTTGCACTCGGATATTGCATCATAGTCTAAAATAAGACTCCTAGAAAAAACCTTATTGCTTGAGAAAACTGTTATAGCATTTTATTAGGTTTTTACAACAATACTGAATATTTCACAAGAAAAAAGAGATTTTGTAAGTATTTTCTGGGTCTTTAAAATTCAGTTAACTATTTGCATATTTTTGTCAGGAATTACCAGAAAAAACTGAGTTCAAGGACGGTACTTCACTTCCTGGTGCATTTTCTCTCTTATTTGTTGCATGACCCCATGTTTTGTGGCCAGAGAAATTTGTGTGAAGGTCTGTACTTTATGTAGGTATTTAAATATTTAATTTAAAGTGATGCGATCATATTTTTTTCCACATAAGTGTTACAATGGTCGCCTATGGGAAAATATTTAGTTCTGTGAGACCATAACACAGTACTACGGTAGAAGAAAACCCTAGTAACCAATAGAGTATTAGTACTCTCAACATAAATAGGTACCAAAGCTGCAGCTGTTTACTGTGTTTCAAAAGTTTTCAGTCGGCATGATAGAGAATCTTGACACATTCTCACTCTCAAATTCATGGCTGCCTTATCTCCTGTCACAGTCATAGTATACTTATAAATTGATATAACACAGTACCACGGTAAAAGAAAACCCTGGTAACCAATAGAGTATTAGTACTCTCAACATAAATAGGTACCAAAGCTGCAGCTGTTTACTGTGTTTCAACAGTTTTCAGTCAGCATGATAGAGAATCTTGACACATTCTCACTCTCAAACTCATGGCTGCCTTATCTCCTGTCACAGGCATTGTATACTTATAAATTCATATAACACAGTACCACAGTAGAAGAAAACCCTGGTAACCAATAGAGTATTAGTCCTCTCAACATAAATAGACAGCAAAGCTGCAGCTGTTTACTGTGTTTCAACAGTTTTCAGTCAGCATAATAGAGAATCTTGCCACATTCTCACTCTCAAACTCATGGCTGCCTTATCTCCTGTCGCAGTCATAGTATACTTATAAATCGATATAACACAGTACCACGGTAGAAGAAAACCCTGGTAACCAGTAGAGTAAAAGTACTCTCAACGTAAATAGGTACCAAAGCTACAGCTGTTTACTGTGTTTCAACAGTTTTTATTCAGCATGATAGAGAATGTTGACATATTCTCGCTCTCAAACTCTCATGGCTTCCTTATTTCCTGTGGCAGTCATACTGTACTAATAAATCGACATAAAACAATACCTCGTGGAAAAAAAACCCCTGGTAACCAATAGAGTATTAGTACTCTCAACATAAATAGGTACCAAAGCTACAGCTGTTGACTGTGTTTCATCAGTTTTCATTCCGCATGATAGAGGATGTTGACCTATTCTGACTCTCAAACTCATGGCTGCCTTATCTCCTGTTGCAGACATTGTATACTTATAGATCGATATAACACAATACCACGGTAGAAGAAAACCGTGGTAACCAATAGAGTATTAGTACTCTAAACATAAATAGGTACCAAAGTTGCAGCTGTTTACTGAGCTTTAACAGTTTTCAGTCAGCATGATAGAGAATCTTGACACATTCTCACTCTCAAACTCATGGCTGCCTTATCTCCTGTCGCAGTCATAGTGTACTTATAAATCGATATAACACAGTTCCACAGTAGAAAAAAACCCTGGTAACCAATGGAGTATTAGGACTCTCGACATAAATAGGCACCAAAGCTACAGCTGTTTACTGAGCTTTAACAGTTTTCAGTCAGCATGATAGAGAATCTTTTAACCATTCTCACTCTGAAACTCATGGCTGCCTTATCTCCTGTCACAGTCATAGTATACTTATAAATTCATATAACACAGTACCACGGTAGAATAAAACCCTGGTAACCAATAGAGTATTAGTACTCTCAACATAAATAGGTACCAAAGCTACAGCTGTTTACTGTGTTTCATCAGTTTTCCGTCACCATGATAGAGAATGTTGACCTATTCTGTCTTTCAAACTCATGTCTGTCTTATCTCCTGTCGCAGTCATAGTATACTTATAAATCGATATAACACAGTACCACAGTAGAAGAAAACCCTGGTAACGAATAGAGTATTAGTACTCTCAACATAAATAGGTACCAAAGCTACAGCTGTTTGCTGAGCTTTAACAATTTTCAGTCAGCATGATAGAGAATCTTGACACATTCTCACTCTCAAAATCATGTGTGCCTTATCTACTCTCGCAGTTATAGTATGCTTATAAATCGATATAACACAGTAACACGGTAGATGAAACCCTGGTAACGAATAGAGTATTAGTACTTTCAACATAAACAGGTCCCAAAGCTTTAGCTGTTTACTGTGTTTCAACAGTTTTCAGTCACCATAATAGAAAATGTTGACATATTGTGATGCTAAAACTCATGGCTGCCTTATCTCCTGTTGCAGGCATTGTATACTTATAGATCGATAGTTCCACGGTAGAAGAAAACCCTGGTAACCAATAGAGTATTAGTTCTCTCAACATAAATAGGTAACAAAGCTACAGCTGTTTACTGAGCTTTAACAATTTTCAGTCAGCATCATAGAGTATCTTGACACATTCTCACTCTAAAACTTATGTCTGCCTTATCTCCTCTCGCAGGCATACTATACTTACAAATCGATATAACACAATACCATGGTAGAAGAAAACCCTGGTAACCAAAAGAGTATTAGTACTCTCAACATAAATAGGTACCAAAGCTACAGCTGTTTACTGTGTTTCAAAAGTTTTCAGTCGGCATGATAGAGAATCTTGACACATTCTCACTCTCAAATTCATGGCTGCCTTATCTCCTGTCACAGTCATAGTATACTTATAAATCGATAAAACACAGTACCACGGTAGAAGACAACCCTGGTAACCAATAGAGTATTAGTACTCTCAACATAAATAGGTACCAAAGCTGCAGCTGTTTACTGTGTTTCAACAGTTTTCAGTCAGCATGATAGAGAATCTTGACACATTCTCACTCTCAAACTCATGGCTGCCTTATCTCCTGTCACAGGCATTGTATACTTATAAATTCATATAACACAGTACCACAGTAGAAGAAAACCCTGGTAACCAATAGAGTATTAGTCCTCTCAACATAAATAGACAGCAAAGCTGCAGCTGTTTACTGTGTTTCAACAGTTTTCAGTCAGCATAATAGAGAATCTTGCCACATTCTCACTCTCAAACTCATGGCTGCCTTATCTCCTGTCACAGTCATAATATACTTATAAATCGATATAACACAGTACCACGGTAGAAGAAAACCCTGGTAACCAGTAGAGTAAAAGTACTCTCAATGTAAATAGGTACCAAAGCTACAGCTGTTTACTGTGTTTCAACAGTTTTTATTCAGCATGATAGAGAATGTTGACATATTCTCGCTCGCAAACTCTCATAGCTTCCTTATTTCCTGTGGCAGTCATACTGTACTAATAAATCGACATAAAACAATACCTCGTGGAAAAAAAAAACCCTGGTAACCAATAGAGTATTAGTACTCTCAACATAAATAGGTACCAAAGCTACAGCTGTTGACTGTGTTTCATCAGTTTTCATTCCGCATAATAGAGGATGTTGACCTATTCTGACTCTCAAACTCATGGCTGCCTTATCTCCTGTTGCAGACATTGTATACTTATAGATCGATATAACACAATACCACGGTAGAAGAAAACCGTGGTAACCAATAGAGTATTAGTACTCTAAACATAAATAGGTACCAAAGTTGCAGCATTTTACTGAGCTTTAACAGTTTTCAGTCAGAATGATAGAGAATCTTGTCACATTCTCACTCTCAAACTCATGGCTGCCTTATCTCCTGTCACAGTCATAATATACTTATAAATCGATATAACACAGTACCACGGTAGAAGAAAACCCTGGTAACCAATGGAGTATTAGTACTCTCAACATAAATAGGTACCAAAGTTACAGCTGTTTACTGTGCTTTAACAGTTTTCAGTCAGCATGATAGAGAATCTTGACACATTCTCACTCTCAAACTCATGGCTGCCTTATCTCCTGTCGCAGTCATAGTGTACTTATAAATCGATATAACACAGTTCCACAGTAGAAAAAAACCCTGGTAACCAATGGAGTATTAGGACTCTCGACATAAATAGGCACCAAAGCTACAGCTGTTTACTGAGCTTTAACAGTTTTCAGTCAGCATGATAGAGAATCTTTTAACCATTCTCACTCTGAAACTCATGGCTGCCTTATCTCCTGTCACAGTCATAATATACTTATAAATTCATATAACACAGTACCACGGTAGAATAAAACCCTGGTAACCAATAGAGTATTAGTACTTTCAACATAAATAGGTACCAAAGCTTCAGCTGTTTACTGTGTTTCAACAGTTTTCAGTCACCATAATAGAGAATGTTGACATATTGTGTTGCTAAAACTCATGGCTGCCTTATCTCCTGTTGCAGGCATTGTATACTTATAGATCGATAGTTCCACGGTAGAAGAAAACCCTGGTAACCAATAGAGTATTAGTACTCTCAACATAAATAGGTAACAAAGCTACAGCTGTTTACTGAGCTTGAACAATTTTCAGTCAGCATCATAGATTATCTTGACACATTCTCACTCTAAAACTTATGTCTGCCTTATCTCCTCTCGCAGTGATACTATACCTACAAATCGATATAACACAATACCATGGTAGAAGAAAACCCTGGTAACCAACAGAGTATTAGTACTCGCAGTCATAGTATACTTATAAATCGATATAACACAGTACCACAGCAGAAGAAAACCCTGGTAGCCAATTGAGTATTCGTACTCTCAACATAAATAGGTACCAAAGCTACAGCTGTTTACTGAGCTTTGACAATTTTCAGTCTGCATGATAGAGAATCTTGACACATTTTCACTCTCAAACTCATGGCTGCCTTATCTCCTCTCACAGTCATACTATACTTATAAATCGATATAACACAATACCACGGTAGAAGAAAACCCTGGTAACCAATAGAGTTTTAGTACTCTCAACATAAATAGGAACCAAAGCTACAGCTGTTTACTGTGTTTCAACAGTTCTCAGTCAGCATGACATATTCTCACTCTCAAACTCTAATGGCTGCCTGTCTGTATGTATTTCCTGTCGCAGTCATACTATACTAATAAATCGACATAACACAATACCACGCAGTCATACTATACTTATAAATCGGTATAACACGATACCACGGTAGAAGAAAACCCTGGTAACCAATAGAGTATTAGTACTCTCAACATAAATAGGTACCAAAGCTATAGCTGTTTACTGTGTTTCAACAGTTTTCAGTCACCATGATAGAGAATCTTGACACATTCTCACTCTCAAACTCATTTTTGCCTGATCTCCTCTCGCAGTCATACTATACTTATAAATCGATATAACACAGTACCACGTTAGAGGAAAACCAATCGAATATTAGTGCTCTCAATATAAATAGGTACCAAAGCTTCAGCTGTTTACTGTGTTTCAACAGTTTTCTGTCACCATGATAGAGAATGTTGAACTATTCTGACTCTCATACTCATGGCTGCCTTATCTCCTGTCGCAGTCTTAGATACTTATAAATCGATATAACACAGTACCACGGTAGAAGAAAACCCTGGTAACCAATAGAGTATTAGTACTCTCAACATAAATAGGTACCAAAGCTAAAGCTCTTTAATGTGTTTCAACAGTTTTCAGTCACCCCAATAGAGAATGTTGACATATTCTGACGCTCAAACACATGGCTGCCTTATTTCTTGTCGCAGTCATACTATACTTATTAACTGATATAACACAATACCACGGTAGAAAAAACCCTGGTAACCAATAGAGTATTAGTGCTCTCAACATAAATAGGTACCATAGCTACAGCAGTTTCCTGTGTTTCAACAGTTTTCAGTCAGCATGATAGAGAATCTTGACACATTCTCACTCTCAAACTCATGGCTGCCTTATCTCCTCTCACAGTCATACTATACTTATAAATCGATATAACACAATATCACATTAGAGGAAAACCAATCGAGTATTAGTGCTCTCAATATAAATAGGTACCAAAGCTTCAGCTGTTTACTGTGTTTCAACAGTTTTCTGTCACCATGACAGAGAATGTTGACCTATTCTGACTCTCAAACTCATGGCTGCCTTATCTCCTGTCGCAGTCTTAGATACTTATAAATCGATATAACACAGTACCAAAGTAGAAGAAAACCCTGGTAACCAATAGACTATTAGTATTCTCAACATAAGTAGGTACCAAAGCTACAGCTGTTTAATGTGTTTCAACAGTTTTCAGTCACCATAATAGAGAATGTTGACATATTCTGACTCTTAAACCCATGGCTGCCTTATTTCCTGATGCAGTCAAGCTATACTTATAAAACGATGTAACTCAACACCATGGTAGAAAAATACCCTGGTAACTAAGAGAGTATTAGTACTCTCAACATAAATAGGTACCAAAGCTATAGCTTTTTACTGTGTTTCAAGAGTTTTCAGTCACCATTATAGAGAATGTTGACCAATTCTGACTCTAAAACTCATGGCTGCCTTATTTCCTGTCGCAGTCATACTGTATTTATCAATGGATATAACACAATACCATGGTAGAAAAAAACCCTAGTAACCAATAGAGTATTCATACTCTCAACATAAATAGGTACCAAAGCCACAGCTGTTTAATGTGTTTCAACAGTTTTCAGTCAGATAGAGAATCTTGATATATTCTGACTCAAACTCATGGCTGCCTTATTTTCTGTCGCAGTCGTACTATACTTATAAATCAATATCACACCATACCACAATAGAAAAATACACTAGTACCCGATAGACTGTTAGTACTGTCAACTTAACTAGGTAGCAAAGCCACAGCTGTTTACTGTGTTTCAACAGTTTTCAGTCGCCATGATAGAGAATGTTGACCTATTCACACTCTCAAACTCATGGCTGCCTTATCTCCTGTCGCAGTCATACTATACTTATAAATCGATATAACACAATACCACAGTAGAGAAATACACTGGTAATCAATAGAGTATTAGTACTCTCAAATAGGTACCAAAGCTACTGCTGTTTACTGTGTTTCAACAGTTTTCAGTCGCCATGATAGAGAATGTTGACCTATGCTGACTTTCAAACTCATGGCTGCCTTATTTCCTGATACAGTCAAATTATACTTATAAAATGATGGAACTCAACACCATGGTAGAAAAATACCCTGGTAACGAATAGAGTATTGGCTGCCTTATTTCCTGATGCAGTCTTAGTATACTTATAAATTGATATCACACAATACCACAGTAGAAAAAAACCCTGGTAACCAATAGAGTATTAGTACTCTCAAAATAAATAGGTACCAAACCTACAGCTGTTTACTGTGTTTCAACAGTTTTCAGTCGCCATGATAGAGAATGTTGACCTATTCACACTCTCAAACTCATGGCTGCCTTATCTCCTGTCGCAGTGATACTATACTTATAAATCGATATAACACAATACCACAGTAGAGAAATACACTGGTAACCAATAGAGTATTAGTACTCTCAACATAATAACTAGGTAACAAAGCTACAGCTGTTTACTGTGTTTCAACAGTTTTCAGTCACCATAATAGAGAATGTTGACCTATTCTGACTCTCGAACTCATGGCCGCCTTATTTCCTGATGCAGTCATAGTATACTTATAAATCGATATAGCACAATACCACGGTAGAAGAAAACCCTGGTAACCAATAGAGTATTAGTACTCTCAACATAAATAGGTACCAAAGCTGCAGCTGGTTACTGTGTTTCAACAGTTTGTTTTCAGTCAGCATGATAGAGAATCTTGACACATTCTCACTCTCAAACTCATGGCTGCCTAATCTCCTGTCGCAGTCATAGTATACTTATAAAATGATATAACACAGTACCACGATGGAAGAAAACCCTGGTAACCAATAGAGTATTAGTACTCTCAACATAAATAGGTACCAAAGCTACAGCTGTTTACTGTGTTTCATCAGTTTTCAGTCCCCGTGATAGAGAATGTTGACCTATTCTGACTCTCAAGCTCATGCCTGCCTTATCTCCTGTTGCAGACATTGTAAACTTATAGATTGATATAACATAGTACCACGGTAGAAGAAAACCGTGGTAACCAATAGAGTATTAGTACTCTCAACATGAATAGGTACCAAAGTTACAGCTGTTTACTGAGCTTTAACAGTTTTCAGTCAGCATGATAGAGAATCCTGACACATTCTCACTCTCAAACTCATGGCTGCCTTATCTCCTGTCGCAGTCATAGTATAACTATAAATCGATATAACACAGTACCACTGTAGAAGAAAACCCTGGTAACCAATAGAGTATTAGTACTCTCAACATAAATAGGTACCAAAGTTACAGCTGTTTACTGAGCTTTAACAGTTTTCAGTCAGCATGATAGAGAATTTTGACACATTCTCACTCTCAAACTCATGGCTGCCTTATCTCCTGTCGCACTCATAGTATACTTATAAATTCAGATAACACAGTACCACGGTAGATGAAAACCCTGGTAACCAATAGAGTATTACTACTGTCAACATAAACAGGTACCAAAGCTGCAGCTGTTTATTGTGTTTCAACAGTTTGTTTTCAGTCAGCATGATAGATAAATTTGACACATGCTCACTCTCAAACTCATGGCTGCCTTATCTCCTGTCGCAGTCATAATATACTTATAAATCGATATAACACAGTACTGCAGTAGACCAAAACCTTGGTAACCACTAGAGTATTAGTACTCTCAACATAAATAGGTGCCAAAGCTGCGGCTGTTTACTGTGTTTCAACAGTTTTCAGTCAGCATGTTAGAGAATTTTGACACATTCTCCCTCACAAACTCATGGCTGCCTTATCTCCTGTCGCAGACATTGTATACTTATAGATCGATATAACACAGTACCTCGGTAGAAGAAAACCCTGCTAACCAATAGAGTATTAGTACGCTCAACATAAATAGGTACTAAAGCTACGGGTGTTTACTGTGTTTCAACAGTTTTCCATCACCATGATAGAGAATGTTGACCTATTCTGACCTTCAAACTCATGGCTGCCTTATCTCCTGTTGCAGTCATAGTATACTTATAAATCGATATAACACAGTAACATGATGGAAGAAAACCCTGGTAACCAATAGAGTATTAGTACTCTCAACATAAATAGGTACCAAAGCTACAGCTGTTTACTGAGCGTTAACAGTTTTCAGTCAGCATTATAGAGAATCTTGACACATTCTCACTCTCAAACTCATGGCTGCCTTATCTCCTGTCGCAGTCATAGTATACTTATAAATCGATATAACACAGTACCACGGTAGAAGAAAACCCCTGGTAACCAATAGAGTATTAGTACTCTCAACATAAATAGGTACCAAAGCTGCAGCTGTTTACTGTGTTTCAACAGTTTGTTTTCAGTCAGCATGATAGAGAATCTTGACACATTCTCACTCTCAAACTCATGGCTGCCTTATCTCCTGTCGCAGTCATAGAATACTTATAAAACGATATAACACAGTACCACGGTAGAAGAAAACCCTGGTAATCAATAGAGTATTAGTACTCTCAACATAAATAGGTACCAAAGCTGCAGCTGTTAACTGTGTTTCAATAGTTTTCAGTCACCATGATAGAGAATGTTGACCTATTCTGACTCTGAAACTCATGGCTGCCTTATCTCCTGTCGCAGTCATAGTATACTTATAAATTCATATAACACAGTACCACGGTAGAAGAAAACCCTGGTAACCAATAGAGTATTAGTACTCTCAACATAAATAGGTACCAAAGCTACAGCTGTTTACTGTGTTTCAACAGTTTGTTTTCAGTCAGCATGATAGAGAATCTTTACACATTCTCACTCTCAAACTCATGGCTGCCTTATCTCCTGTCGCACTTATAGTATACTTATAAATTCATATAACACAGTTCCACGGTAGAAGAAAACCCTGGTAACCAATAGAGTATTACTACTCTCAACATAAATAGGTACCTAAGCTGCAGCTGTTTACTGTGTTTCAACAGTTTGTTTTCAGTCAGCATGATAGAGAATCTTGACACATTCATTCTCACTCTCAAACTCATGGCTGCCTTATCTCCTGTCGCAGTCATAGTATACTTATAAATCGATATAACACAGTACCACGTTAGAAGAAAACCCTGGTAACCAATGGAGTATTAGTACTCTCAACGTAAATAGGTACCAAAGCTGCAACAGTTTACTGTGTTTCAACAGTTTTCAGTCACCATGATAGAGAATGTTGACCTATTCTAACTCTCAAACTCATGGCTGCCTTATCTCCTGTCGGAGTCATAGTATACTTATAAATCGATATAACACAGTACCACGGTAGAAGAAAACCGTGGTAACCAATAGAGTAATAGTACTCTCAACGTAAATAGGTACCAAAGCTACAGCTGTTTACTGAGCTTTAACAGTTTTCAGTCAGCATGATAGAGAATGTTGACGTATTCTCACTCTCAAACTCTCATGGCTTCCTTATTTCCTGTGGCAGTCATACTGTACTAATAAATCGACATAACACAATACCACGTGGAAAAAAAAAACCCTGGTAACCAATAGAGTATTAGTACTCTCAACATAAATAGGTACCAAAGCTACAGCTGTTGACTGTGTTTCATCAGTTTTCAGTCACCACGATAGAGAATGTTGACCTATTCTGACTTTCAAACTCATAGCTGCCTTTTCTCCTGTCACAGTCATAGTATACTTATCAATCGATATAACACAGTACCACGATGGAAGAAAACCCTGGTAACCGATAGAGTATTAGTACTCTCAACATAAATAGGTACCTAAGCTACAGCTGTTTACTGTGTTTCATCAGTTTTCAGTCCCCGTGATAGAGAATGTTGACCTATTGTGACTCTCAAGCTCATGGCTGCCTTATCTCCTGTTGCAGACATTTTATACTTATAGATTGATATAACATAGTACCACGGTAGAAGAAAACCGTGGTAACCAATAGAGTATTAGTACTCTCAACATGAATAGGTACCAAATTTACAGCTGTTTACTGAGCTTTAACAGTTTTCAGTCAGCATGATAGAGAATCCTGACACTTTCTCACTCTCAAACTCATGGCTGCCTTATCTCCTGTCGCAGTCATAGTATAACTATAAATCGATATAACACAGTACCACGGTAGAAGAAAACCCTGGTAACCAATAGAGTATTAGTACTCTCAACATAAATAGGTACCAAAGTTACAGCGGTTTACTGAGCTTTAACAGTTTTCATTCAGCATGATAGAGAATTTTGACACATTCTCACTCTCAAACTCATGGCTGCCTTATCTCCTGTCGCAGTCATAGTATACTTATAAATCGATATAACACAGTACCAAGGTAAAAGAAAACCCTGGTAACCAATAGAGTATTAGTACTCTCAACATAAATATGTACCAAAGATACAGCTGTTTACTGAGCGTTAACAGTTTTCAGTCAGCATGATAGAGAATCTTGACACATTCTCACTCTCAACCTCATGGCTGCCTTATCTCCTGTCGCAGTAATAGTGTACTTATAAATCGATATAACACAGTACCACGGTAGAAAAAAACTCTGGTAACCAATAGAGTATTAGGACTCTCGACATGAATAGGCACCAAAGCTACAGCTGTTTACGGAGCTTTAACAGTTTTCAGTCAGCATGATAGAGAATCTTTAAACCATTCTCACTCTCAACCTCATGGCTGCCTTATCTCCAGTCATAGTGTACTTATAAATCGATATAACACAGTACCACGGTAGAAGAAAACCCTGGTAATGAATAAAATATTAGTACTCTCAACATAAATAGGTACCAAAGCTACAGCTGTTTACTGTGTTTCATGTTTTCAGTCCCCATGATAGAGAATCTTGACACATTCTCACACTCAAACTCATGGCTGTCCTATCTCCTGCCGCAGTCAAAGTATACTTATAAATCGATTTAACACAGTACCATGGTAGAAGAAAACCCTGGTAACCAATAGTGTATTAGTACTCTCAACATAAATAGGTACCAAAGCTAAAGCTGTTTACTGAGCTTTAACAGTTTTCAGTCACCCTGATAGAGAATCTTGACACATTCTCACTCTCAAATTCATGGCTTCCTTATCTCCTGTCACAGTCCAAAGCTGCAGCTGTTTACTGAGCGTTAACAGTTTTCAGTCAGCATCATAGAGAATGTTGACCTATTCTGACTTTCAAACTCATGGCTGCCTTATCTCCTGTCGCATTCATAGTATACTTATAAATCGATATAACACAGTACCATGATGGAAGAAAACCCTGGTAACCAATAGAGTATTATTACTCTCAACATAAATAGGTACCAAAGCTACAGCTGTTTACCGTGTTTCATCAGTTTTAGTCACTATGATAGAGAATGCTGACCTATTCTGACCTTCAAACTCGTGGCTGCCTTATCTCCTGTTGCAGTCATAGTATACTTATAAATCGATATAACACAGTAACATGATGGAAGAAAACCCTGGTAACCAATAGAGTATTAGTACTCTCAACATAAATAGGTACCAAAGCTAAAGCTGTTTACTGAGCTTTAACAGTTTTCAGTCACCCTGATAGAGAATCTTGACACATTCTCACTCTCAAATTCATGGCTTCCTTATCTCCTGTCACAGTCATACTATACTTATAAATTCATATAACACAGTTCCATGGAAGAAGAAAACCCTGGTAACCAATAGAGTATTAGTCCTCTCAACATAAATAGGTACCAAAGCTGCAGCTGTTAACTGTGTTTCTACTGTTTGTTTTCAGTCAGCATGATAGAGAAACTTGACACATTCTCACTCTCAAACTCATGGCTGCCTTATCTCCTGTCACACTCATACTATACTTATATATTCATATAACACAGTACCACGGAAGAAGAAAACCCTGGTAACCAATAGAGTATTAGTACTCTCAACATAAATAGGTACAAAGCTGCATCTGTTTACTGTGTTTTCAATGGAGAACGTTGACATATTCTGATTCTCAAACTCATGGCTGCCTTATTTCCACCTGCAGTCATACTATACTTATAAATTCATATAACACAGTACCACGGCAGAAGAAAACCCTGGTAACCAATAGAGTATTAGTACTCTCAACATAAATTGGTACCAAAGCTACAGCTGTTTACTGTGTTTCATCAGTTTTCAGGCCCCATGATAGAGAATGTTGACCTATTCTGACTTTCAAACTCATGGCTGCCTTTTCT
The DNA here is from genome assembly GCA_031216915.1 of Pictodentalium vernedei. Lineage (NCBI taxonomy): Eukaryota > Metazoa > Mollusca > Scaphopoda > Dentaliida > Dentaliidae > Pictodentalium > Pictodentalium vernedei. Next base: position 401,244,395 of record CM062296.1, read on the forward strand.
CCTGTCACAGTCATAGTATACTTATCAATCGATATAACACAGTACCAAGGTAGAAGAAAACCATGGTAACCAATAGAGTATTAGTACTCTCAACATAAATAGGTACCAAAGCTACAGCTGTTTACTGTGTTTCATCAGTTTTCAGGCCCCATGATAGAGAATGTTGACCTATTCTGACTTTCAAACTCATGGCTGCCTTTTCTCCTGTCACAGTCATAGTATACTTATCAATCGATATAACACAGTACCAAGGTAGAAGAAAACCATGGTAACCAATAGAGTATTAGTACTCTCAACATAAATAGGTACCAAAGCTAAAGCTGTTTACTGAGCTTTAACAGTTTTCAGTCACCCTGATAGAGAAACTTGACACATTCTCACTCTCAAACTCATGGCTGCCTTATCTCCTGTCACACTCATACTATACTTATAAATTCATATAACACAGTACCACGGAAGAAGAAAACCCTGGTAACCAATAGAGTATTAGTACTCTCAACATAAATAGGTACAAAGCTACAGCTGTTTACTGTGTTTTCAACAGTTTTCAGTCACCATAATGGAGAATGTTGACATATTCTGATTCTCAAACTCATGGCTGCCTTATTTCCACCTGCAGTCATACTATACTTATAAATTCATATAACACAGTACCACGGTAGAAGAAAACCCTGGTAACCAATAGAGTATTAGCACTCTCAACATAAATTGGTACCAAAGCTACAGCTGTTGACTGTGTTTCAACAGTTTTCAGTCACCATGATAGAGAATGTTGACCTATTCTGACTCTCAAACTCATGGCTGCCTTACCTCCTGTCGCAGTCATAGTATACTTATAAATTGATATAACACAATACCATGTTAGGAGAAAACCCTGGTAACCAATAGAGTAATAGCACTCTCAACATAAATTGGTACCAAAGCTACAGCTGTTAACTGTGTTTCAACAGTTTTCAGTCACCATGATAGAGAATGTTGACCTATTCTGACTCTCAAACTCATGGCTGCCTTATCTCCTGTCGCACTCATAGTATACTTATAAATTCATATAACACAGTACCACGGTAGAAGAAAACCCTGGTAACCAATAGAGTATTACTACTCTCAACATAAACAGGTACCAATGCTGCAGCTGTTTACTGTGTTTCAACAGTTTGTTTTCAGTCAGCATAATAGAGAATCTGGACACATTCTCACTCTCAAACTCTTGGCTGCCTTATCTCCTGTCGCAGTCATAGTATACTTATAAAATGATATAACACAGTACCACGATAGAAGAAAACTTTGGTAACCAATGGAGTAATAGTACTCTCTGCGTAAATAGGTACCAAAGCTACAGCTGTTTACTGTGTTTCAACAGTTTTTATTCAGCATGATAGAGAATGTTGACATATTCTCACTCTAAAACTCTCATGGCTTCCTTATTTCCTGTGGCAGTCATACTGTTCTAATAAATCGACATAAAGCAATACCACGTGGAAACCCCCCCCCCCGGTAACCAATAGAGTATTATAGTACTCTCAACATAAATAGGTACCAAAGCTACAGCTGTTCACTGTGTTTCATCAGTTTTCAGTCACCATGATAGAGAATGTTGACCTATTCTGACTTTCAAACTCATTGCTGCCTTTTCTCCTGCCACAGTCATAGTATACTTATCAATCGATATAACACAGTACCACGATGGAAGAAAACCCTGGTAACCGATGGAGTATTAGTACTCTCAACATAAATAGGTACCAAAGCTACAGCTGTTTACTGTGTTTCATCAGTTTTCAGGCCCCATGATAGAGAATGTTGACCTATTCTGACTTTCAAACTCATGGCTGCCTTTTCTCGTGTCGCAGTCATATTATACTTATAAATCAATATAACACAGTACCACGGTAGAAGAAAACCCTGGTAACCAATACAGTATTAGTACTCTCAACATAAATATGTACCAAAGCTACAGCTGTTTATTGAGCGTTAACAGTTTTCAGTCAGCATGATAGAGAATCTTCACACATTCTCACTCTCAAACTCATGGCTGCCTTATCTCCTGTCACACTCATAGTATACTTATAAATCGATATAACACAGTACCGCAGTAGACCAAAACCTTGGTAACCACTAGAGTATTAGTACTCTCAACATAAATAGGTACCAAAGCTGCAGCTCTTTACTGTGTTTCAACTGTTTGTTTTCAGTCAGCATGATAGTGAAATTTGACACATTCTCACTCTCAAACTCATGGCTGCCTTATCTCCTGTCGCAGTCATAGTGTACTTATAAATCGATATAACACAGTACCACGGTAGAAAAAAAACCCTGGTAACCAATAGAGTATTAGTACTCTCAACATAAATAGGTACCAAAGCTGCAGCTGTTTACTGAGCTTTAACAATTTTCAGTCAGCATGATAGAGAATCTTGACACATTCTCACTCTCAACCTCATGGCTGCCTTATCTCCTGTCGCAGTCATAGTATACTTATAAATCAAAATAACACAATACCACGGTAGAAGAAAACCCTGGTAACCAACAGAGTATCAGTACTCTCAACATAAATAGGTACCAAAGCTACAGCTGTTTAATGTGTTTCATCAGTTTTCAGTCACCATGATAGAGAATGTTGACCTATTCTGACTTTCAAACTCATGGCTTCCTTATCTCCTGCCGCAGTCATAGTATGCTTATAAATCGATGCAACACAGTACCACGATGGAAGAAAACCCTGGTAACCAATAGAGTATTAGTACTCTCAAGATAAATTGGTACCAAAGCTACAGCTGTTTACTGAGCTTTAACAGTTTTCAGTTGGCATGATAGAGAATCTTGGCACATTCTCACTCTCAAAGTCATGGCTGTCTTATCTCCTGTCGCAGTCATAGTATACTTATAAATCGATGCAACACAGTACCACGATGGAAGAAAACCCTGGTAACCAATAGAGTATTAGTACTCTCAACATAAAGAGGGACCAAAGCTGCTGCTGTTTACTGTGTTTTCAACAGCTTTCAGTCACCATAATGGAGAATGTTGACATATTCTGACTCTCAAACTCATGGCTGTCTTATCTCCTGTCGCAGTCATACTATACTTATAAATTCATATAACACAGTTCCACGGAAGAAGAAAAGCCTGGTAACCAATAGAGTATTAGTACTCTCAACATAAATTGGTACCAAAGCTGCAGCTGTTTACTGTGATTCATCTGTTTGTTTTCAGTCAGCATGATAGAGAAACTTGACACATTCTCACTCTCAAACTCATGGCAATCAAAATAACACAATACCACGGTAGAAGAAAACCCTGGTAACCAACAGAGTATCAGTACTCTCAACATAAATAGGTACCAAAGCTACAGCTGTTTGATGTGTTTCATGAGTTTTCAGTCACCATGATAGAGAATGTTGACCTATTCTGACTTTCAAACTCATGGCTTCCTTATCTCCTGCCGCAGTCATAGTATACTTATAAATCGATGCAACACAGTACCACGATGGAAGAAAACCCTGGTAACCAATAGAGTATTAGTACTCTCAAGATAAATTGGTACCAAAGCTACAGCTGTTTACTGAGCTTTAACAGTTTTCAGTTGGCATGATAGAGAATCTTGGCACATTCTCACTCTCAAAGTCATGGCTGTCTTATCTCCTGTGGCAGTCATAGTATACTTATAAATTCATATAACACAGTACCACGGTAGAAGAAAACCCTGGTAACCAATAGGGTATTAGTACTCTCAACATAAATAGGTACCAAAGCTGCAGCTGTTTACTGTGTTTTCAACAGTTTTCAGTCACCATAATGGAGAATGTTGACATATTCTGATTCTCAAACTCATGGCTGCCTTATTTCCACCTGCAGTCATACTATACTTATAAATTCATATGACACAGTACCACGGTAGAAGAAAACCCTGGTAACCAATAGAGTATTAGCACTCTCAACATAAATTGGTACCAAAGCTACAGCTGTTTACTGTTTTTCATCAGTTTTCAGTCACCATGATAGAGAATGTTGACCTATTCTGACTTTCAGACTCATGGCTGCCTTTTTTTCTCCTGTCACAGTCATAGTATACTTATCAATCAATATAACACAGTACCACGATGGAAGAAAACCCTGTTAACCGATAGAGTATTAGTACTCTCAACATAAATAGGTACCAAAGCTACAGCTGTTTACTGTGTTTCATCAGTTTTCAGTCCCCGTGATAGAGAATGTTGACCTATTCTGACTCTCAAGCTCATGGCTGCCTTATCTCCTGTTGCAGACATTGTATACTTATAGATTGATATAACATAGTACCACGGTAGAAGAAAACCGTGGTAACCAATAGAGTATTAGTACTCTCAACATGAATAGGTACCAAATTTACAGCTGTTTACTGAGCTTTAACAGTTTTCAGTCAGCATGATAGAGAATCCTGACACTTTCTCACTCTCAAACTCATGGCTGCCTTATCTCCTGTCGCAGTCATAGTATACTTATAAATCGATATAACACAGTACCACGGTAAAAGAAAACCCTGGTAACCAATAGAGTATTAGTACTCTCAACATAAATATGTACCAAAGCTACAGCTGTTTACTGAGCGTTAACAGTTTTCAGTCAGCATGATAGAGAATCTTGACACATTCTCACTCTCAACCTCATGGCTGCCTTATCTCCTGTCGCAGTAATAGTGTACTTATAAATCGATATAACACAGTACCACGGTAGAAAAAAACCCTGGTAACCAATAGAGTATTAGGACTCTCGACATGAATAGGCACCAAAGCTACAGCTGTTTACGGAGCTTTAACAGTTTTCAGTCAGCATGATAGAGAATCTTTAAACCATTCTCACTCTCAACCTCATGGCTGCCTTATCTCCTGTCGCAGTCATAGTGTACTTATAAATCGATATAACACAGTACCACGGTAGAAGAAAACCCTGGTAATGAATAAAGTATTAGTACTCTCAACATAAATAGGTACCAAAGCTACAGCTGTTTACTGTGTTTCATGTTTTCAGTCCCCATGATAGAGAATCTTGACACATTCTCACACTCAAACTCATGGCTGTCCTATCTCCTGCCGCAGTCAAAGTATACTTATAAATCGATTTAACACAGTACCATGGTAGAAGAAAACCCTGGTAACCAATAGTGTATTAGTACTCCCAACATAAATATGTACCAAAGCTGCAGCTGTTTACTGAGCGTTAACAGTTTTCAGTCAGCATCATAGAGAATGTTGACCTATTCTGACTTTCAAACTCATGGCTGCCTTATCTCCTGTCGCATTCATAGTATACTTATAAATCGATATAACACAGTACCATGATGGAAGAAAACCCTGGTAACCAATAGAGTATTATTACTCTCAACATAAATAGGTACCAAAGCTACAGCTGTTTACCGTGTTTCATCAGTTTTAGTCACTATGATAGAGAATGTTGACCTATTCTGAACTTCAAACTCGTGGCTGCCTTATCTCCTGTTGCAGTCATAGTATACTTATAAATCGATATAACACAGTAACATGATGGAAGAAAACCCTGGTAACCAATAGAGTATTAGTACTCTCAACATAAATAGGTACCAAAGCTAAAGCTGTTTACTGAGCTTTAACAGTTTTCAGTCACCCTGATAGAGAATCTTGACACATTCTCACTCTCAAATTCATGGCTTCCTTATCTCCTGTCACAGTCATACTATACTTATAAATTCATATAACACAGTTCCATGGAAGAAGAAAACCCTGGTAACCAATAGAGTATTAGTCCTCTCAACATAAATAGGTACCAAAGCTGCAGCTGTTAACTGTGTTTCTACTGTTTGTTTTCAGTCAGCATGATAGAGAAACTTGACACATTCTCACTCTCAAACTCATGGCTGCCTTATCTCCTGTCACACTCATACTATACTTATATATTCATATAACACAGTACCACGGAAGAAGAAAACCCTGGTAACCAATAGAGTATTAGTACTCTCAACATAAATAGGTACAAAGCTGCATCTGTTTACTGTGTTTTCAATGGAGAACGTTGACATATTCTGATTCTCAAACTCATGGCTGCCTTATTTCCACCTGCAGTCATACTATACTTATAAATTCATATAACACAGTACCACGGCAGAAGAAAACCCTGGTAACCAATAGAGTATTAGTACTCTCAACATAAATTGGTACCAAAGCTAAAGCTGTTTACTGTGTTTCATCAGTTTTCAGGCCCCATGATAGAGAATGTTGACCTATTCTGACTTTCAAACTCATGGCTGCCTTTTCTCCTGTCACAGTCATAGTATACTTATCAATCGATATAACACAGTACCAAGGTAGAAGAAAACCATGGTAACCAATAGAGTATTAGTACTCTCAACATAAATAGGTACCAAAGCTACAGCTGTTTACTGTGTTTCATCAGTTTTCAGGCCCCATGATAGAGAATGTTGACCTATTCTGACTTTCAAACTCATGGCTGCCTTTTCTCCTGTCACAGTCATAGTATACTTATCAATCGATATAACACAGTACCAAGGTAGAAGAAAACCATGGTAACCAATAGAGTATTAGTACTCTCAACATAAATAGGTACCAAAGCTAAAGCTGTTTACTGAGCTTTAACAGTTTTCAGTCACCCTGATAGAGAAACTTGAAACATTCTCACTCTCAAACTCATGGCTGCCTTATCTCCTGTCACACTCATACTATACTTATAAATTCATATAACACAGTACCACGGAAGAAGAAAACCCTGGTAACCAATAGAGTATTAGTACTCTCAACATAAATAGGTACAAAGCTACAGCTGTTTACTGTGTTTTCAAGAGTTTTCAGTCACCATAATGGAGAATGTTGACATATTCTGATTCTCAAACTCATGGCTGCCTTATTTCCACCTGCAGTCATACTATACTTATAAATTCATATAACACAGTACCACGGTAGAAGAAAACCCTGGTAACCAATAGAGTATTAGCACTCTCAACATAAATTGGTACCAAAGCTACAGCTGTTGACTGTGTTTCAACAGTTTTCAGTCACCATGATAGAGAATGTTGACCTATTCTGACTCTCAAACTCATGGCTGCCTTACCTCCTGTCGCAGTCATAGTATACTTATAAATTGATATAACACAATACCATGTTAGGAGAAAACCCTGGTAACCAATAGAGTAATAGCACTCTCAACATAAATTGGTACCAAAGCTACAGCTGTTAACTGTGTTTCAACAGTTTTCAGTCACCATGATAGAGAATGTTGACCTATTCTGACTCTCAAACTCATGGCTGCCTTATCTCCTGTCGCACTCATAGTATACTTATAAATTCATATAACACAGTACCACGGTAGAAGAAAACCCTGGTAACCAATAGAGTATTACTACTCTCAACATAAACAGGTACCAATGCTGCAGCTGTTTACTGTGTTTCAACAGTTTGTTTTCAGTCAGCATAATAGAGAATCTGGACACATTCTCACTCTCAAACTCTTGGCTGCCTTATCTCCTGTCGCAGTCATAGTATACTTATAAAATGATATAACACAGTACCACGATAGAAGAAAACTTTGGTAACCAATGGAGTAATAGTACTCTCAGCGTAAATAGGTACCAAAGCTACAGCTGTTTACTGTGTTTCAACAGTTTTTATTCAGCATGATAGAGAATGTTGACATATTCTCACTCTAAAACTCTCATGGCTTCCTTATTTCCTGTGGCAGTCATACTGTTCTAATAAATCGACATAAAGCAATACCACGTGGAAACCCCCCCCCCCCCCCCCCCGGTAACCAATAGAGTATTATAGTACTCTCAACATAAATAGGTACCAAAGCTACAGCTGTTCACTGTGTTTCATCAGTTTTCAGTCACCATGATAGAGAATGTTGACCTATTCTGACTTTCAAACTCATTGCTGCCTTTTCTCCTGCCACAGTCATAGTATACTTATCAATCGATATAACACAGTACCACGATGGAAGAAAACCCTGGTAACCGATGGAGTATTAGTACTCTCAACATAAATAGGTACCAAAGCTACAGCTGTTTACTGTGTTTCATCAGTTTTCAGGCCCCATGATAGAGAATGTTGACCTATTCTGACTTTCAAACTCATGGCTGCCTTTTCTCGTGTCGCAGTCATATTATACTTATAAATCAATATAACACAGTACCACGGTAGAAGAAAACCCTGGTAACCAATACAGTATTAGTACTCTCAACATAAATATGTACCAAAGCTACAGCTGTTTATTGAGCGTTAACAGTTTTCAGTCAGCATGATAGAGAATCTTCACACATTCTCACTCTCAAACTCATGGCTGCCTTATCTCCTGTCACACTCATAGTATACTTATAAATCGATATAACACAGTACCGCAGTATACCAAAACCTTGGTAACCACTAGAGTATTAGTACTCTCAACATAAATAGGTACCAAAGCTGCAGCTCTTTACTGTGTTTCAACTGTTTGTTTTCAGTCAGCATGATAGTGAAATTTGACACATTCTCACTCTCAAACTCATGGCTGCCTTATCTCCTGTCGCAGTCATAGTGTACTTATAAATCGATATAACACAGTACCACGGTAGAAAAAAAACCCTGGTAACCAATAGAGTATTAGTACTCTCAACATAAATAGGTACCAAAGCTGCAGCTGTTTACTGAGCTTTAACAATTTTCAGTCAGCATGATAGAGAATCTTGACACATTCTCACTCTCAAACTCATGGCTGCCTTATCTCCTGTCGCAGTCATAGTATACTTATAAATCAAAATAACACAATACCACGGTAGAAGAAAACCCTGGTAACCAACAGAGTATCAGTACTCTCAACATAAATAGGTACCAAAGCTACAGCTGTTTAATGTGTTTCATCAGTTTTCAGTCACCATGATAGAGAATGTTGACCTATTCTGACTTTCAAACTCATGGCTTCCTTATCTCCTGCCGCAGTCATAGTATGCTTATAAATCGATGCAACACAGTACCACGATGGAAGAAAACCCTGGTAACCAATAGAGTATTAGTACTCTCAAGATAAATTGGTACCAAAGCTACAGCTGTTTACTGAGCTTTAACAGTTTTCAGTTGGCATGATAGAGAATCTTGGCACATTCTCACTCTCAAAGTCATGGCTGTCTTATCTCCTGTCGCAGTCATAGCATACTTATAAATCGATGCAACACAGTACCACGATGGAAGAAAACCCTGGTAACCAATAGAGTATTAGGACTTTCGACATAAATATGCACCAAAGCTACAGCTGTTTACTGAGCTTTAACAGTTTTCAGTCAGCATGATAGAGAATCTTTTAACCATTCTCACTCTCAAACTCATGGCTGTCTTATCTCCTGTCGCAGTCATACTATACTTATAAATTCATATAACACAGTTCCACGGAAGAAGAAAACCCTGGTAACCAATAGAGTATTAGTACTCTCAACATAAATTGGTACCAAAGCTGCAGCTGTTTACTGTGATTCATCTGTTTGTTTTCAGTCAGCATGATAGAGAAACTTGACACATTCTCACTCTCAAACTCATGGCAATCAAAATAACACAATACCACGGTAGAAGAAAACCCTGGTAACCAACAGAGTATCAGTACTCTCAACATAAATAGGTACCAAAGCTACAGCTGTTTACTGAGCTTTAACAGTTTTCAGTTGGCATGATAGAGAATCTTGGCACATTCTCACTCTCAAAGTCATGGCTGTCTTATCTCCTGTGGCAGTCATAGTATACTTATAAATTCATATAACACAGTACCACGGTAGAAGAAAACCCTGGTAACCAATAGAGTATTAGTACTCTCAACATAAATAGGTACCAAAGCTGCAGCTGTTTACTGTGTTTTCAACAGTTTTCAGTCACCATAATGGAGAATGTTGACATATTCTGATTCTCAAACTCATGGCTGCCTTATTTCCACCTGCAGTCATACTATACTTATAAATTCATATGACACAGTACCACGGTAGAAGAAAACCCTGGTAACCAATAGAGTATTAGCACTCTCAAGATAAATTGGTACCAAAGCTACAGCTGTTTACTGTTTTTCATCAGTTTTCAGTCACCATGATAGAGAATGTTGACCTATTCTGACTTTCAGACTCATGGCTGCCTTTTTTTCTCCTGTCACAGTCATAGTATACTTATCAATCAATATAACACAGTACCACGATGGAAGAAAACCCTGTTAACCGATAGAGTATTAGTACTCTCAACATAAATAGGTACCAAAGCTACAGCTGTTTACTGTTTTTCAACAGTTTTCAGTCCCCATGATAGAGAATGTTGACTTATTCTGACTTTCAAACTCATGGCTGCCTTTTCTCCTGCCACGGTAGAAGAAAACCCTGGTAACCAATAGAGTATTAGTACTCTCAACATAAATAGGTTCCAAAGCTGCAGCTGTTTACTGTCTTTTCAACAGTTTTCAGTCACCATAATGGAGAATGTTGACATATTCTGATTCTCAAACTGATGGCTGCCTTATTTCCACCTGCAGTCATACTATACTTATAAATTGATACAACACAATACCACGGTAGAAGAAAACCCTGGTAACCAATAGAGAATTAGCACTCTCAACATAAATTGGTACCAAAGCTACAGCTGTTAACTGTGTTTCAACAGTTTTCAGTCACCATGATAGAGAATGTTGACCTATTCTGACTCTCAAATTCATGGCTGCCTTATCTCCTGTCGCAGTCATAGTATACTTATAAATTCATATAACACAGTACCACGGTAGAAGAAAAAAACCCTGGTAACCAATAAAGTATTAGTACTCTCAACATAAATAGGTACCAAAGCTGCAGCTGTTTACTGTGTTTCAACATTTTGTTTTCAGTCAGCATGATAGAGAATCTTTACACATTCTCACTCTCAAACTCATGGCTGCCTTATCTCCTGTCACACTCATAGTATACTTATAAATTCATATAACACAGTACCATGGTAGAAGAAAACCCTGGTTACCAATAGAGTATTACTCCTCTCAACATAAATAGGTACCAAAGCTGCAGCGGTTTACTGTGTTTCACCAGTTTGTTTTTAGTCAGCATGATAGAGAATCTTGACACATTCTCACTCTCAAACTCAGGGCTGCCTTATCTCCTGTCACAGTCATAGTATACTTATAAATTCATATAACACAGTACCACAGTAGAAGAAAACCCTGGTAACCAATAGAGTATTAGTACTCTCAACATAAATAGGTACCAAAGCTGCAGCTGTTTACTGTGTTTCAACAGTTTTCAGTCAGCATAATAGAGAATCTTGCCACATTCTCACTCTCAAACTCATGGCTGCCTTACCTCCTGTCACAGTCATAGTATACTTATAAAACGATATAACACAGTACCACGGTAGAAGAAAACCCTGGTAACCAATGGAGAATTAGTACTCTCAGCATAAATAGGTACCAAAGCTGCAACTGTTTACTGTGTTTCAACAGTTTTCAGTCCCCATGATAGAGAATGTTGACCTATTCTGACTCTCAAACTCATGGCTGCCTTATCTCCTGTCGCAGTCCTAGTATACTTATAAATCGATATAACACAGTACCACGGTAGAAGAATACCCTGGTAACCAATAGAGTAATAGTACTCTCAACGTAAATAGGTACCAAAGCTACACCTGTTTACTGTGTTTCAACAGTTTTTATTCAGCATGACAGAGAATGTTGACATATTCTCACTCTCAAACTCTCATGGCTTCCTTATTTCCTGTGGTAGTCGTACTGTACTAATAAACATAACACAATACCACGTGGAAAAAAAAAACCCTGGTAACCAATAGAGTATTGGTACTCTCAACATAAATAGGTACCAAAGCTACAGCTGTTGACTGTGTTTCATCAGTTTTCAGTCCCCATGATAGAGAATGTTGACCTATTCTGACTTTCAATCTCATGGCTGCCTTATCTCCTGTCGCAGTCATAGTATACTTATAAATTGATATAACACAGTAGCACGGTAGAAAAAAACCCTGGTAATCAATAGAGTATTAGGACTCTCGACATAAATAGGCACCAAAGCTACAGCTGTTTACTGAGCTTTAACAGTTTTCAGTCAGCATGATAGAGAATCTTTTAACCATTCTCACTCTCAAACTCATGGCTGCCTTATCTCCTGTCGCACTCATAGTATACTTATAAATTCATATAACACAGTACCACGGTAGAAGAAAACCTATACTTATAAATTCATATAACACAGTACCACGGTAGAAGAAAACCCTGGTCAAACTCCTGGCTGCCTTATCTCCTGTCGCACTCATAGTATACTTATAAATTCATATAACACAGTACCACGGTAGAAGAAAACCTATACTTATAAATTCATATAACACAGTACCACGGTAGAAGAAAACCCTGGCAACCAATAGAGTATTACTACTCTCAACATAATTAGGTACCAAAGCTGCAGCTGTTTACTGTGTTTCAACAGTTCTCAGTCAGCATAATAGAGAATCTTGCCACATTCTCACTCTCAAACTCATGGCTGCCTTATCTTCTGTCGCAGTCATAGTATACTTATAAAATGATATAACACAATACCACGGTAGAAGAAAACCCTGGTAACCAATGAAGTATAAGTACTCTCAGCATAAATAGGTACCAAAGCTGCAACTGTTTACTGTGTTTCAACAGTTTTCAGTCACCATGATAGAGAATGTTGACCTATTCTGACTCTCAAACTCATGGCTGCCTTATCTCCTGTTGCAGTCATAGTATACTAATAGATCGATATAACACAGTACCACGGTAGAAGAAAACCCTGGTTTCCAATAGGGTAATAGTACTCTCAACATAAATAGGTACCAAAGCTACAGCTGTTTACTGTGTTTCAACAGTTTTTATTCAGCATGATAGAGAATGTTAACATATTCTCACTATCAAACTCTCATGGCTTCCTTATTTCCTGTGGCAGTCATACTGTACTAATAAATCGACATAACACAATACCACGTTGAAAAAACCCCCCCTGGTAACCAATAGAGTATTAGTACTCTCAACATAAATAGGTACCAAAGCTACAGGTGTTGACTGTGTTTCATCTGTTTTCAGTCACCATGATAGAGAATGTTGACCTATTCTGACTTTCAAACTCATGGCTGCCTTTTCTCCTGTCACAGTCATAGTATACTTATCAATCGATATAACACAGTACCACGATGGAAGAAAACCCTGGTAACCAATAGAGTATTAGTACTCTCAACATAAATAGGTACCAAAGCTGCAGCTGTTTACTGTGTTTCAACAGTTTGTTTTCAGTCAGCATGATCGAGAATCTTGACACATTCTCACTCTCAAACTCATGGCTGCCTTTTCTCTTGTCGTAGTCATAGTATACTTATAAATCGATATAACACAGTACCATGGTAGAAGAAAACCCTGGTAACCAATAGAGTATTAGTACTCTCAACATAAATAGGTACCAAAGCTGCAGTTGTTTACTGTGTTTTCAACAGTTTTCAGTCACCATAATGGAGAATGTTGACATATTCTGATTCTCAAACTCATGGCTGCCTTATTTCCACCTGCAGTCATACTATACTTATAAATTGATATAACACAATACCACGGTAGAAGAAAACCCTGGTAACCAATATAGTGCAGGCACATTAGACATAAAAATGAGAAAGTAAGGAAAAAAATCGGAGAAAGCTGATTTTTTTATATGTTTCCGGGACACACATTGCAGATAAAGTGTGAAAAGTCCCTGCGAATCCGAGTTGAGCTTTTTTAGTTATAGCGTTTTTTTGATGAAAAAAAAAATTTTTTTTAAAATTCGACCCAGCTCCATATTTCTCATTCTTATTCGCCTTAGTAGGGTGAGAATCATAAATATCGTGCTGAATTATATTGAGAATACATATCCCCAACAGAAAATGCCAACTTTGTACCAATCCTCACACTCAATGGTGAAATATTCACGAAAATGTACAAAATTACGAAAAAAAAATTTATTGTTTTCATACACACAACAGTACACAACGTCCATTAAATCAAATCTACGACTACTTTGGGTGTTAAATGATATATCAAAAATTGCAGAAAAGCATTAGCTTTATAATGATATATAACAATAGTCATTTATTCCATAATGAACTGGTGAAACGTGTGAAATATTAACCATACCCCTTAAACTCAAATTCAAACGGCATCGACTTTTCTCATTCAAATACCGTATTATAGCATCATTGTTTCAATTTCCATGTTCGATTAAATCACATAATGTGGTGTTCGCCTACACTCAAGATGCATTGGCATGTAATGTGTGCATGCCCTTGATGTGTACTCATAAACAAATTTGTATTGTACAGACAACGCTCTTTAATTTGATGGAAAATAGCCTTGAACGACTTTCATCAGGAAACGCTTTGGTCTTTGACGCATGTACTGAGAGTACCTTGCCCATCTTGGGCTGGATATATGCACATTGTCACATCATCAGATGATCATGAAACAAGTGATGTCGAGATACTTCCCTTTATTAATTTTGATCCATCCAACCCGAGCACAATTTACACTGCTCTCATGTTTGCACAAACTGAATGTGAGAAACAGGGACTGAACGTTTGTCCAGTGACGTTTGACCAACCACTTTATATCAAAGCAGTGGAGATTGTGTCTTCGTCAGATAAGTTGACAAAAGTTTTCGTTAGACTCGGCGGCTTCCATATGATTATGTCATATTTAGGGCCAATTGGTTCGATCATGGCTGGTAGCGGCTTGGATGAACTTTGGGGGACTGTTTATGCTGGTGGGTCAATCCATCATTTGATCAGTGGTCATGCATATTCAAGAGCAGTTCATGCCCATTTGCTAACACAAATTGCCATTACAAAACTTGTGTTTGAAGAAAGCCGAACACTAGATAACATAGACTGCACAGAAGTCAATGAAATATTCTGTGGACTTGACAGAGGTGACTGTACAACAGCTGACGCTGTCAATCAAGAAGGTGTCAACCATCTACTGTCAAAATTACACGAACTGCTCCAGAATGCATCCGTAGGACGCACAGGAAAGCTTTGGGTACAATACTACGAGCAAATAGGTCTTCTCCAGTTGTTCTTGAGAGCAGAGCGCACAGGCGACTGGGAACTCCACACATATTGTGTTCGCAATATGATTCCAGTATTTCACGCAGGTGGTCATTTTGCATACGCAAAAAGTTCTCATCTCTATTTGCAGCAGATGAATGAGCTAACAGAAATAATGCAACAGGATGATTTGAAGTTGTTCACTGAGAAAGGTTACTTTACCATAAGGCGCTCAGATAAATTCTGGGACGGGATATATTCTGATCAGACCATAGAGCAGTGTTTAATGAGAATGTTCAAGCTCCCTGGTGGTCTCACACATGGCAGGGGAATAACTGATAGCACTGTTGCGAAATGGGTACATGGACTACCTCTTTGCCTTCCGATATGTAATGCTCTCGAAAATATTGTTCATGTTCACACTGGTCATGGCGAACAACATCGGGATCTCCGTCAAAGTTCACAATTGACTGATGCCAATGATATCACCAAATTATTGAACTGGCTCTGAGTGCATTCCCCCTTTCAGAATAGAGATCCACTACAATTAGTCTCTATAGCGACCGGGCTTGTGGCCGACGAAACTGTGAACTGTGACCAAGTTCGCAAAATTGGTGAATGTTGCGTATCGAATGTTGTAAGCAAAACGTTCAACAGCATCAAACTACGACGTGTTGACACTGTGAAGTCTTTCACATCGATGGCAAATAGCATCAAAGTCCGTGGAAGTAAGGTAGTGATTGACCCCACAATTCTGTTCAACCGCATCACATGTTATTCAGTCACAAGCAGAGATGGAAGAGTATCTCAAATATGAACTTGCCCCGAAACCACCAGCATTGTTTGCTTCTGCTGGAATGAGGAAGACACAGAAAAGCACGCTCGGAAAGATCCTCAAAACATACGGTTCCGAGCAAACTAAAATCCCAGAACATTCTCTGTTTGTTGTAGATAGTGGATTTTTATTGAGGGCAGTTGTATGGCCTAAACAGTCGTCATATAAGGACATATGTACATCATATTCCAATTATCTAGTGAGACATTTTGGGGCGAACGTCGTGGTTGTTTTTGATGGTTATGCTTGTACAATGTCGACAAAGGGCATGGAACAAGCCCGTAGATCTAAAGACAGGTATTCCATTGATATCAATATCTCACCCGAGTTACCAGCCACCACACCCCAATCCGATTTCCTTGCAAATGCCAAGAACAAAACCCAACTGATCGATCTTCTAATGCAGGAGCTATCTGCTATCAATATTCAGTCCAAGCAGGCCGAGGCTGATGCTGGTGTACTGATAGCCGAAACTGCACTTGACATCGCTCAAGATGACAACAATGTTGTCGTTGTGGGAACAGACACAGACTTGTTAGTCATTCTTACCTCTCGAGTTCAACCGGGATGTAATATTCACATGATGTATTCCATTACCCCAAACTTACTAGTTTCAGTTAGTGAAATAGCAACCAAAATGGGTGACCATAGAAGCAACCTCCTTGTAGCACATTCTATAAGTGGTTGTGACACTACTTCTGCACTCTTTCGAGTTGGTAAGAAGAAAGTATTCAGTACAATTGTCTCCGATGTTACTAGCGACTCACAACAGTATGTCAACACAATTTTGGCGGATGACAGTACACCAAGTGCAGTAGCCGCTGCCGGGGAACAACTTCTCCTGATCTTATACGGGAGTAAAACTGTTTCCTCTCTCGACCAATATAGATATGTCACTTACAAGCATTATGTAGCAAAATCTGAACTGAATAAACCCATCGACCTAGCCTCACTCCCACCAAGCAGCGATGCTGCACAACATGTCTACAGATGTTATCTCCAGGTCCAACAATGGCTGGGCACTTCGCTTCCTCCGACGGATTGGGGGTGGTCGCTAGACAATGGACTTCTTGTACCGACTGCAGCCACAAAGCCATGTGCCCCCGATAACCCACTGAATCTGATCAGTTGTGGTTGCAAGAGTGCTTGTACAAAAAGGTGTGGGTGTAAGAAGGCAGGACTCTCTTGCTCAGGTTTGTGTAATTGCAGTTCGGATTCTTGTAACAACCACAGAAACACTGTCCTGTCGGAAATTTCTGAGTTCGATGAATAATATGTATATAGGTCATGTCATTTCTGTATATAGTGTTGATAATAGTCAATGTAACTTAATCCATGTTGATTGATTTGTACATTCTGTAAATATTATTTATTGATTTTTGTACATTCTGTAAATATTATTTATTGATCTAATGCTGCCAGACACAGACGTGTCTGTTCGGTCCCAAGCCCGAAAATAGTTGAGTTCTCATGCTGACGAATTTTATGCCAAAAGGGAAACTCGGCCAGAAGCAGAGGGGGTCTTCCATAATGTCTATTTTGTAAGCAATGATAAAAGTCTTCAAATGGTGGTGGATTTTTTATCGTCTGTCCAACTAACATCCCGTTCTGTACTACGACTCTTTGGGCAAATCCGTTAGGAAAATTATCATTTTTTGCGTAAATCCGATACTTTTTTGTGAATTTTCAATAATTTTTCGCAGAAATTGTCACAGAATGCACATTTTCCTCTAGGTAAATGTATATTAGACATTATGTAGCTCGAAATACGCGTAAACAAAAAATACAGTTGGATCAATTCGAGGTTACAAAGTTCGTGCGATTTTTTATTATTTTTTTCAAATGCGTTTTTGAAAAAAGGCTGTAGAAAAAAAAGCTCAACTGGGATTTTAGGGGACTTTTGTCTAATCGTTCAGTGACATGTACTCGACATTCCCTGAAAAAATCAGCTTTCTCCGATTTTTTTCCCTAGTGAAACCTAATGTTCTTGGGCTAATAGAGTATTAGCTCGCTCAACATAAATTGGTACCAAAGCTACAGCTGTTAACTGTGTTTCAACAGTTTTCAGTCACCATGATAGAGAATGTTGACCTATTGTGACTCTCAAAGTCATGGCTGCCTTATCTCCTGTCGCAGTCATTGTATACTTATAAATTCATATAACACAGTACCACGGTAGAAGAAAACCCTGGTAACCAATAGAGTATTAGTACTCTCAACATAAATAGGTACCAAAGCTGCAGCTGTTTACTGTGTTTCAACAGTTTGTTTTCAGTCAGCATGATAGAGAATCTTTTAACCATTCTCACTCTCAAACTCATGGCTGCCTTATCTCCTGTCGCAGTCATAGTATACTTATAAATTCATATAACATAGTACCACGGTAGAAGAAAACCCTGGTAACCAATAGAGTATTAGTACTCTCAACATAAATAGGTACCAAAGTTACAGCTGCTTACTGAGCGTTAACAGTTTTCAGTCAGCATGATAGAGAATCTTGACACATTCTCACTCTCAAACTCATGGCTGCCTTATCTCCTGTCGCAGTCATAGTGTACTTATAAATCGATATAACACAGTACCACGGTGGAAGAAAACCCTGGTAACCAATAGAGTATTAGTACTCTCAACATAAATATGTACCAAAGATACAGCTGTTTACTGAGCGTTAACAGTTTTCAGTCAGCATGATAGAGAATCTTGACACATTCTCACTCTCAAACTCATGGCTGCCTTATCTCCTGTCGCCGTCATAGTGTACTTATAAATCGATTTAACACAGTACCACGGTAGAAAAAAACCCGGGTAACCAATTGAGTATTAGGACTCTCGACATAAATAGGCACCAAAGCTACAGCTGTTTACTGAGCTTTAACAGTTTTCAGTCAGCATGATAGAGAATCTTTGAACCATTCTCACTCTCAAACTCATGGCTGCCTTATCTCCTGTCGCAGTCATAGTATGCTTATAAATTCATATAACACAGTACCACGGTAGAAGAAAACCCTCGTAACCAATAGAGTATTAGTACTCCCAACAAAAATAGGTACCAAAGCTACAGCTGTTGACTGTGTTTCATCAGTTTTCAGTCCCCATGATAGAGAATGTTGACCTATTCTGACTTTCAAACTGATGGCTGCCTTATCTCCTGTCACAGTCATAGTATACTTATCAATCGATATAACACAGTACCACGATTGAAGAAGACCCTGGTAACCGATAGAGTATTAGTACTCTCAACATAAATAGGTACCAAACCTACAGCTGTTTACTATGTTTCATCAGTTTTCAGTCCCCATGATAGAGAATGTTGACCTATTCTGACACTCAAGCTCATGGCTGCCTTATCTCCTGTTGCAGACATTGTATACTTATAGATCGATATAACACAATACCACGGTAGAAGAAAACCGTGGTAACCAATAGAGTATTAGTACTCTCAACATAAATAGGTACCAAAATTACAGCTGTTTTCTGAGCTTTAACAGTTTTCAGTCAGCATGATAGAGAATCTTGACACATTCTAACTCTCAAACTCATGGCTGCCTTATCTCCTGTTGCAGTCATAGTACACTTATAAATCGATATAACACAGTACCACGGTAGAAGAAAACCCTGGTAACCAATAGAGTATTAGTACTCTCAACATAAATAGGTACCAAAGCTGCAGCTGTTTACTGTGTTTTCAACAGTTTTCAGTCACCATAATGGAGAATGTTGATATATTCTGATGCTCAAACTCATGGCTGCCTTATTTCCACCTGCAGTCATACTATACTTATAAATTGATATAACACAATACCATGGTAGAAGAAAACCCTGGTAACCAATAGAGTATTAGCACTCTCAACATAAATTGGTACCAAAGCTACAGCTGTTTACTGTGTTTCAAGTATACTTATAAATTCATATAACACAGTACCACGGTAGAAGAAAACCCTGGTAACCAATAGAATATTAGTACTCTCAACATAAATAGGTACCAAAGCTGCAGCTGTTTACTGTGTTTCAACAGTTTGTTTTCAGTCAGCATGATAGAGAATCTTGACACATTCTTACTCTCAAACTCATGGCTGCCTTATCTCCTGTCGCAGTCATAGTGTACTTATAAATTCATATAACACAGTACCACTGTAGAAGAAAACCCTGGTAACCAATAGAGTATTAGTACTCTCAACATAAATAGGTACCAAAGCTGCAGCTGTTTACTGTGTTTCAACAGTTTGTTTTCAATCAGCATGATAGAGAGTCTTGACAAATTCTCACTCTCAAACTCATGGCTGCCTTATCTCCTGTCGCAGTCATAGTATACTTATAAATCGATATAACACAGTACCACGGAAGAAGAAAACCCTGGTAACCAATAGAGTATTAGTACTCTCAACATAAATATGTACCAAAGATACAGCTGTTTACTGAACGTTAACAGTTTTCAGTCAGCATGATAGAGAATCTTGACACATTTTCACTCTCAAACTCATGGCTGCCTTATCTCCTGTCGCAGTCATAGTGTACTTATAAATCGATATAACACAGTACCACGGTAGAAAAAAACCTGGGTAACCAATAGAGTATTAGGACTCTCGACATAAATAGGCACCAAAGCTACAGATGTTTTCTGAGCTTTAACAGTTTTCAGTCAGCATGATAGAGAATCTTTTAACCATTGTCACTCTCAAACTCATGGCTGCCTCATCTCCTGTCGCAGTCATAGTATACTTATAAATTCATATAACACAGTACCACGGTAGAAGAAAACCCTGGTAACCAATAGAGTATTAGTACTCCAAACATAAATAGGTACCAAAGCTACAGCTGTTTACTGTGTTTCAACAGTTTTTATTCAGCATGATAGAGAGGGTTGACATATTCTCACTCTCAAACTCTCATGGCTTCCTTCCCGTGGCAGTCATACTGTACTAATAAATCGACATAACACAATACCACGTGGAAAAAAAAAACCCTGTACCAATAGAGTATTAGTACTCTCAACATAAATAAGTACCAATGCTACAGCTGTTGACTGTGTTTCATCAGTTTTCAGTCACCATGATAGAGAATGTTGACCTATTCTGACTTTCAAACTCATGGCTGCCTTATCTCCTGTCGCAGTCATAGTATACTTATAAATTTATATAACACAGTACCACGGTAGAAGAAAACCCTGGTAATCAATAGAGTATTAGTACTCTCAACATAAATAGGTCCCAAAAGCTGCAGCCGTTTACTGTGTTTCATCAGCATGATAGAGAATCTTGACACATTCTCACTCTCAAACTCATGGTTGCCTTATCTCCTGTCGCAGTCATAGTGTACTTATAAATCGATATAACACAGTACCGCGGTAGAAAAAAACCCGGGTAACCAATAGAGTATTAGGACTTTCGACATAAATATGCACCAAAGCTACAGCTGTTTACTGAGCTTTAACAGTTTTCAGTCAGCATGATAGAGAATCTTTTAACCATTCTTACTCTCAAACTCATGGCTGCCTTATCTCCTGTCGCAGTCATAGTATACTTATAAATTCATATAACACAGTACCGCGGTAGAAGAAAACCCTGGTAACCAACAGAGTATTAGTACTCCCAACATAAATAGGTACCAAAGCTACAGCTGTTTACTGTTTTTCATCAGTTTTCCGTCACCATGATAGAGAATGTTGACCTATTCTGACTTTCAAACTCACGGCTGCCTTATCTCCTGTCGCAGTCATAGTATACTTATATATCGATATAACACAGTACCACGATGGAAGAAAACCCTGGTAACCAATAGAGTATTGGTTCTCTCAACATAAATAGGTACCAAAGCTACAGCTGTTAACCGTGTTTCATCAGTTTTCAGTCACCGTGATAGAGAATGTCGACCTATTCTGACTTTCAAACTCATGGCTGCCGTATCTCCTGTCGCAGTCATAGTATACTTTTCAGTCCCCATGATAGAGAATGTTGACCTGTTCTGACTCTCAAACTCATGGCTGCCTTATCTCCTGTCGCAGTCATAGTGTACTTATAAATCGATATAACACAGTACCACGGTAGAAAAAACTCTGGTAACCAATAGAGTATTAGTACTCTCAACATAAGTAGGTACCAAAATTACAGCTGTTTTCTGAGCTTTAACAGTTTTCAGTCAGCATGATAGAGAATCTTGACACATTCTCACTCTCAAACTCATGGCTGCCTTATCTCCTGTCGCAGTCATAGTATACTTATAAATCGATATAACACAGTACCACGGTAGAAGAAAACCCTGGTAACCAATAGAGTATTAGTATTCTCAACATAAATAGGTACCAAAGCTGCAGCTGTTTACTGTGTTTTCAACAGTTTTCAGTCACCAAAATGGAGAATGTTGACATATTCTGATTCTCAAACTCATGGCTGCCTTATTTCCACCTGCAGTCATACTATACTTATAAATTGATATAACACAATACCACGGTAGAAGAAGACCCTGGTAACCAATAGAGTATTAGCACTCTCAACATAAATTGGTACCAAAGCTACAGCTGTTTACTGTGTTTCAACAGTTTTCAGTCACCATGATAGAGAATGTTGACCTTTTCTGACTCTCAAACTCATGGCTGCCTTATCTCCTGTCGCACTCATAGTATACTTATCGATCGATATAACACAGTACCACAATGGAAGAAAACCCTGGTAACCGATAGAGTATTAGTACTCTCAACATAAATAGGTACCAAAGCTGCAGCTGTTTACTGTGTTTTCAACAGTTTTCAGTCACCATAATGGAGAATGTTGACATATTCTGATTCTCAAACTCATGGCTGCCTTATTTCCACCTGCAGTCATACTATCCTTATAAATTGATATAACACAATACCATGGTAGAAGAAAACCCTGGTAACCAATAGAGTATTGGTACTCTCAACATAAATAGGTTCCAAAGCTACAGCTGTTGACTGTGTTTCATCAGTTTTCAGTCACCATGATAGAGAAGTTGACCTATTCTGACTTTCAAACTCAAGGCTGCCTTATCTCCTGTCGCAGTCATAGTATACTTATAAATCGATATAACACAGTACCACGGTAGAAAAAAACCCTGGTAACCGATAGAGTATTAGGACTCTCGACATAAATAGGCACCAAAGCTACAGCTGTTTACTGAGCTTTAACAGTTTTCAGTCAGCATGATAGAGAGTCTTTTAACCATTCTCACTCTCAAACTCATGGCTGCCTTATCTCCTGTCGCAGTCATAGTATACTTATAAATTCATATAACACAGTACCACGGTAGAATAAAACCCTGGTAACCAATAGAGTATTAGTACTCTCAACATAAATAGGTTCCAAAGCTACAGCTGTTGACTGTGTTTCATCAGTTTTCAGTCACCATGATAGAGAATGTTGACCTATTCTGACTTTCAAACTCATGGCTACCTTTTCTCCTGTCACAGTCATAGTATACTTATCAATCGATATAACACAGTACCACGATGGAAGAGAACCCTGGTAACCGATAGAGTATTAGTACTCTCAACATAAATAGGTACCAAAGCTACAGCTGTTTACTGTGTTTCATCAGTTTTCAGTCCCCATGATAGAGAATGTTGACCTATTCTGACACTCAAACTCATGGCTGCCTTATCTCCTGTTGCAGACATTGTATTCTTATAGATCGATATAACACAGTACAACGTTAGAAGAAAACCGTGGTAACCAATAGAGTATTAGTACTCTCAACATAAATAGGTACCAAAGTTACAGCTGTTTACTGAGTTTTAACAGTTTTCAGTCGGCATGATTGAGAATCTTGACACATTCTCACTCTCAAACTCATGGCTGCCTTATCTCCTGTCGTAGTCATAGTATACTTAGAAATCGATAGAACACAGTACCACGGTAGAAGAAAACCCTGGTAACCAATAGAGTATTAGTACTCTCAACATAAATAGGTACCAAAGCTGCAGCTGTTTACTGTCTTTTCAACAGTTTTCAGTCACCATAATGGAGAATGTTGACATATTCGGATTCTCAAACTCATTGCTTCCTTATTTCCACCTGCAGTCTTACTACACTTATAAATTGATATAACACAATACCACGGTAGAAGAAAACCCTGGTAACCAATAGGTTATTAGCACTCTCAACATGAATTGGTACCAAAGCTACAGCTGTTAACTGTGTTTCAACAGTTTTCAGTCACCATGATAGAGAATGTTGACCTATTCTGACTCTCAAACTCATGGCTGCCTTATCTCCTGTCGCAGTCATAGTATACTTATAAATCGATATAACACAGTACCACGGTAGAAAAAAACCCTGGTAACCGATAGAGTATTAGGACTCTCGACATAAATAGGCACCAAACCTACAGCTGTTTACTGAGCTTTAACAGTTTTCAGTCAGCATGATAGAGAATCTTGACACATTCTGACTTTCAAACTCATGGCTGCCTTTTCTCCTGTCACAGTCATAGTATACTTATCAATCGATATAACACAGTACCACGATGGAAGAGAACCCTGGTAACCGATAGAGTATTAGTACTCTCAACATAAATAGGTACCAAAGCTACAGCTGTTTACTGTGTTTCATCAGTTTTCAGTCCCCATAATAGAGAATGTTGACCTATTCTGACACTCAAACTCATGGCTGCCTTATCTCCTGTTGCAGACATTGTATACTTATAGATCGATATAACACAGTACCACGGTAGAAGAAAACCGTGGTAACCAATAGAGTATTAGTACTCTCAACATAAATAGGTACCAAAGCTGCAGCTGTTTACTGTGTTTCAACAGTTTGTTTTCAGTCAGCATGATAGAGAATCTTGACAAATTCTCACTCTCAAACTCATGGCCGCCTTATCTCCTGTCGCAGTCATAGTATACTTATAAATTCATATAACACAGTACCACAGTAGAAGAAAACCCTGGTAACCACTAGAGTATTAGTACTCTCAACATAAATAGGTACCAAAGCTGCAGCTGTTTACTGTGTTTCAACATTTTGTTTTCAGTCAGCATGATAGAGAATCTTTACACATTCTCACGCTCAAACTCATGGCTGCCTTATCTCCTGTCGCACTCATAGTATACTTATAAATTCATATAACACAGTACCACTGTAGAAGAAAACCCTTGTTACCAATAGAGTTTTACTCCTCTCAACATAAATAGATACCAAAGCTGCAGCTGTTTACTGTGTTTCAGCAGTTTGTTTTCAGTCAACATGATAGAGAATCTTGACACATTCTCACTCTGAAACTCATGGCTGCCTTATCTCCTGTCGCAGTCATAGTATACTTATAAATCGATATAACACAGTACCACGGTAGAAAAAAACCCTGGTAACCAATAGAGTATTAGGACTCTCGACATAAATAGGCACCAAAGCTACAGCTGTTTACTGAGCTTTAACAGTTTTCAGTCAGCATGATAGAGAATCTTTTAACCATTCTCACTCTCAAACTCATGGCTGCCTTATCTCCTGTCGCAATCATAGTATACTTATAAATTCATATAACACAGTACCACAGTAGAATAAAACCCTGGTAACCAATAGAGTATTAGTACTCTCAACATAAATAGGTTCCAAAGCTACAGCTGTTGACTGTGTTTCAACATTTTGTTTTCAGTCAGCATGATAGAGAATCTTTACACATTCTCACGCTCAAACTCATGGCTGCCTTATCTCCTGTCGCACTCATAGTATACTTATAAATTCATATAACACAGTACCACTGTAGAAGAAAACCCTTGTTACCAATAGAGTTTTACTCCTCTCAACATAAATAGATACCAAAGCTGCAGCTGTTTACTGTGTTTCAACAGTTTGTTTTCAGTCAACATGATAGAGAATCTTGACACATTCTCACTCTGAAACTCATGGCTGCCTTATCTCCTGTCGCAGTCATAGTATACTTATAAATCGATATAACACAGTAC
The DNA here is from genome assembly GCA_031216915.1 of Pictodentalium vernedei. Lineage (NCBI taxonomy): Eukaryota > Metazoa > Mollusca > Scaphopoda > Dentaliida > Dentaliidae > Pictodentalium > Pictodentalium vernedei. Next base: position 401,270,187 of record CM062296.1, read on the forward strand.
CACGGTAGAAAAAAACCCTGGTAACCAATAGTGTATTAGTACTCCCAACATAAATATGTACCAAAGCTGCAGCTGTTTACTGAGCGTTAACAGTTTTCAGTCAGCATCATAGAGAATGTTGACCTATTCTGACTTTCAAACTCATGGCTGCCTTATCTCCTGTCGCATTCATAGTATACTTATAAATCGATATAACACAGTACCACGATGGAAGAGAACCCTGGTAACCGATAGAGTATTAGTACTCTCAACATAAATAGGTACCAAAGCTGCAGCTGTTTACTGTCTTTTCAACAGTTTTCAGTCACCATAATGGAGAATGTTGACATATTCGGATTCTCAAACTCATTGCTTCCTTATTTCCTCCTGCAGTCTTACTACACTTATAAATTGATATAACACAATACCACGGTAGAAGAAAACCCTGGTAACCAATAGGTTATTAGCACTCTCAACATGAATTGGTACCAAAGCTACAGCTGTTAACTGTGTTTCAACAGTTTTCAGTCACCATGATAGAGAATGTTGACCTATTCTGACTCTCAAACTCATGGCTGCCTTATCTCCTGTCGCAGTCATAGTATACTTATAAATCGATATAACACAGTACCACGGTAGAAAAAAACCCTGGTAACCGATAGAGTATTAGGACTCTCGACATAAATAGGCACCAAACCTACAGCTGTTTACTGAGCTTTAACAGTTTTCAGTCAGCATGATAGAGAATCTTGACACATTCTGACTTTCAAACTCATGGCTGCCTTTTCTCCTGTCACAGTCATAGTATACTTATCAATCGATATAACACAGTACCACGATGGAAGAGAACCCTGGTAACCGATAGAGTATTAGTACTCTCAACATAAATAGGTACCAAAGCTACAGCTGTTTACTGTGTTTCATCAGTTTTCAGTCCCCATGATAGAGAATGTTGACCTATTCTGACACTCAAACTCATGGCTGCCTTATCTCCTGTTGCAGACATTGTATACTTATAGATCGATATAACACAGTACCACGGTAGAAGAAAACCGTGGTAACCAATAGAGTATTAGTACTCTCAACATAAATAGGTACCAAAGCTGCAGCTGTTTACTGTGTTTTCAACAGTTTTCAGTCTCCATAATGGAGAATGTTGACATATTCGGATTCTCAAACTCATTGCTGCCTTATTTCCACCTGCAGTCATACTATACTTATAAATTGATATAACACAATACCACGGTAGAAGAAAACCCTGGTAACCAATAGGTTATTAGCACTCTCAACATGAATTGGTACCAAAGCTACAGCTTTTAACTGTGTTTCAACAGTTTTCCGTCACCATGATAGAGAATGTTGACCTATTCTGACTCTCAAACTCATGGCTGCCTTATCTCCTGTCGCAGTCATAGTATACTTATAAATTCATATAACACAGTACCACAGTAGAAGAAAACCCTGGTAATCAATAGAGTATTAGTACTCTCAAAATAAATAGGTACCAAAGCTGCAGCTGTTTACTATGTTTCATCAGTTTGTTTTCAGTCAGCATGATAGAGAATCTTGACACATTCTCACTCTCAAACTCATGGCTACCTTATCTCCTGTCGCAGTCATAGTATACTTATAAATTGATATAACACAATACCACGGTAGAAGAAAACCCTGGTAACCAATAGGTTATTAGCACTCTCAACATGAATTGGTACCAAAGCTACAGCTGTTAACTGTGTTTCAACAGTTTTCAGTCACCATGATAGAGAATGTTGACCTATTCTGACTCTCAAACTCATGGCTGCCTTATCTCCTGTCGCAGTCATAGTATACTTATAAATCGATATAACACAGTACCACGGTAGAAAAAAACCCTGGTAACCGATAGAGTATTAGGACTCTCGACATAAATAGGCACCAAACCTACAGCTGTTTACTGAGCTTTAACAGTTTTCAGTCAGCATGATAGAGAATCTTGACACATTCTGACTTTCAAACTCATGGCTGCCTTTTCTCCTGTCACAGTCATAGTATACTTATCAATCGATATAACACAGTACCACGATGGAAGAGAACCCTGGTAACCGATAGAGTATTAGTACTCTCAACATAAATAGGTACCAAAGCTACAGCTGTTTACTGTGTTTCATCAGTTTTCAGTCCCCATGATAGAGAATGTTGACCTATTCTGACACTCAAACTCATGGCTGCCTTATCTCCTGTTGCAGACATTGTATACTTATAGATCGATATAACACAGTACCACGGTAGAAGAAAACCGTGGTAACCAATAGAGTATTAGTACTCTCAACATAAATAGGTACCAAAGCTGCAGCTGTTTACTGTGTTTTCAACAGTTTTCAGTCTCCATAATGGAGAATGTTGACATATTCGGATTCTCAAACTCATTGCTGCCTTATTTCCACCTGCAGTCATACTATACTTATAAATTGATATAACACAATACCACGGTAGAAGAAAACCCTGGTAACCAATAGGTTATTAGCACTCTCAACATGAATTGGTACCAAAGCTACAGCTTTTAACTGTGTTTCAACAGTTTTCCGTCACCATGATAGAGAATGTTGACCTATTCTGACTCTCAAACTCATGGCTGCCTTATCTCCTGTCGCAGTCATAGTATACTTATAAATTCATATAACACAGTACCACAGTAGAAGAAAACCCTGGTAACCACTAGAGTATTAGTACTCTCAACATAAATAGGTACCAAAGCTGCAGCTGTTTACTGTGTTTCAACATTTTGTTTTCAGTCAGCATGATAGAGAATCTTTACACATTCTCACGCTCAAACTCATGGCTGCCTTATTTCCTGTCGCACTCATAGTATACTTATAAATTCATATAACACAGTACCACTGTAGAAGAAAACCCTTGTTACCAATAGAGTTTTACTCCTCTCAACATAAATAGATACCAAAGCTGCAGCTGTTTACTGTGCTTCAACAGTTTGTTTTCAGTCAACATGATAGAGAATCTTGACACATTCTCACTCTGAAACACATGGCTGCCTTATCTCCTGTCGCATTCATAGTATACTTATAAATCGATATAACACAGTACCACGGTAGAAAAAAACCCTGGTAACCAATAGAATATTAGGACTCTCGACATAAATAGGCACCAAAGCTACAGCTGTTTACTGAGCTTTAACAGTTTTCTGTCAGCATGATAGAGAGTCTTTTAACCATTCTCACTCTCAAACTCATGGCTGCCTTATCTCCTGTCGCAGTCATAGTATACTTATAAATTCATATAACACAGTACCACGGTAGAATAAAACCCTGGTAACCAATAGAGTATTAGTACTCTCAACATAAATAGGTTCCAAAGCTACAGCTGTTGACTGTGTTTCATCAGTTTTCAGTCACCATGATAGAGAATGTTGACCTATTCTGACTTTCAAACTCATGGCTACCTTTTCTCCTGTCACAGTCATAGTATACTTATCAATCGATATAACACAGTACCACGATGGAAGAGAACCCTGGTAACCGATAGAGTATTAGTACTCTCAACATAAATAGGTACCAAAGCCACAGCTGTTTACTGTGTTTCATCAGTTTTCAGTCCCCATGATAGAGAATGTTGACCTATTCTGACACTCAAACTCATGGCTGCCTTATCTCCTGTCGTAGTCATAGTATACTTATAAATCGATATAACACAGTACCACGGTAGAAGAAAACCCTGGTATCCAATAGAGTATTAGTACTCTCAACATAAATAGGTACCAAAGCTGCAGCTGTTTACTGTGTTTTCAACAGTTTTCAGTCACCATAATGGAGAATGTTGACATATTCGGATTCTCAAACTCATTGCTGCCTTATTTCCACCTGCAGTCATACTATACTTATAAATTGATATAACACAATACCACGGTAGAAGAAAACCCTGGTAACCAATAGGTTATTAGTACTCTCAACATGAATTGGTACCAAAGCTACAGCTTTTAACTGTGTTTCAACAGTTTTCAGTCACCATGATAGAGAATGTTGACCTATTCTGACTCTCAAACTCATGGCTGCCTTATCTCCTGTCGCAGTCATAGTATACTTATAAATTCATATAACACAGTACCACAGTAGAAGAAAACCCTGGTAATCAATAGAGTATTAGTACTCTCAACATAAATAGGTACCAAAGCTGCAGCTGTTTACTGTGTTTCATCAGTTTGTTTTCAGTCAGCATGATAGAGAATCTTGACACATTCTCACTCTCAAACTCATGGCTGCCTTATCTCCTGTCGCAGTCATAGTATACTTATAAATTCATATAACACAGTACCATGGTAGAAGAAAACCCTGGTAACCACTAGAGTATTAGTACTCTCAACATAAATAGGTACCAAAGCTGCAGCTGTTTACTGTGTTTCATCAGTTTTCAGTCCCCATGATAGAGAATGTTGACCTATTCTGACTCTTAAACTCATGGCTGCCTTATCTCCTGTTGCAGACATTGTATACTTATAGATCGATATAACACAGTACCACGGTAGAAGAAAACCGTGGTAACCAATAGAGTATTAGTACTCTCAACATAAATAGGTACCAAAGTTACAGCTGTTTACTGAGCTTTAACAGTTTTCAGTCAGCATGATAGAAAATCTTGACACATTCTCACTCTCAAACTCATGGCTGCCTTATCTCCTGTCGCAGTCATAGTATACTTATAAATCGATATAACACAGTACCACGGTAGAAGAAAATCCTGGTAACCAATAGAGTATTAGTACTCTCAACATAAATAGGTACCAAAGTTACAGCTGTTTACTGAGCTTTAACAGTTTTCAGTCAGCATGATAGAGAATCTTGACACATTCTCACTCTCAAACTCATGGCTGCCTTATCTCCTGTCGCCGTCATAGTATACTTATAAATCGATATAACACAGTTCCACGTAGAAGAAAACCCTGGTAACCAATAGAGTATTAGTACTCTCAACATAAACATGTACCAAAGCTACAGCTGTTTACTGAGCGTTAACAGTTTTCAGTCAGCATGATAGAGAATCTTGACTCATTCTCAGTCTCAAACTCATGGCTGCCTTATCTCCTGTCGCAGTCATAGTGTACTTATAAATCGATATAACACAGTACCACGGTAGAAAAAACCCTGGTAACCAATAGAGTATTAGGACTCTCAACATAAATAGGCACCAAAGCTACAGCTGTTTACTGAGCTTCAACACTTTTCAGTCAGCATGATAGAGAATCTTTTAACCATTCTCACTCTCAAACTCATGGCTGCCTTATCTCCTGTCGCAGTCATAGTATACTTATAAATTCATATAACACAGTACCATGGTAGAATAAAACCCTGGTAACCAATAGAGTATTAGTACTCTCAACATAAATAGGTGCCAAAGCTACAGCCGTTTACTATGTTTCATCAGTTTTCCATCACCATGATAGAAAATGTTGACCTATTTTGACTTTCAAACTCATGTCTGTCTTATCTCCTGTCGCAGGCACAGTATACTTATAAATCGATATAACACAGTACCACGATGGAGGAAAACCCTGGTAACCAATAGAGTATTAGTACTCTCAACATAAATAGGTACCAAAGCTAAAGCTGTTTACTGAGCTTTAACAGTTTTCAGTCAGCATGATAGAGAATGTTGACACATTCTCACTCTCAAACTCATGGCTGCCTTATCTCCTGTCGCACTCATAGTATACTTATAAATGAATATAACACAGTACCACGGTAGAAGAAAAGCCTGGTAACCAATAGAGTATTAGTACTCTCAACATAAATAGGTACCAAAGCTGCAGCTGTTTACTGTGTTTCAACAGTTTGTTTTCAGTCAGCATGATAGAGAATCTTGACACATTCTCACTCTCAAACTCATGGCTGCCTTATCTCCTCTCGCAGTCATAGTATACTTATAAATTCATATAACACAGCACCACGGTAGAAGAAAACCCTGGTAACCAGTAGAGTATTAGTACTCTCAACATAAATAGATACCAAAGCAACAGCTGTTAACTGTGTTTTCAACAGTTTTCAGTCACCATAATGGAGAATGTTGACATATTCTGATTTTCAAACTCATGGCTGCCTTATCTCCTGTCGCAGTCATAGTATACTTATAAATTCATATAGCACAGTACCATGGTAGAAGAAAATCCTGGTAACCAATAGAGTATTAATACTCTCAACATAAATAGGTAACAAAGCTGCAGCTGTTTACTCTGTTTCAACAGTTTGTTTTCAGTCAGCATGATAGAGAATCTTGCCACATTCTCACTCTCAAACTCATGGCTGCCTTATCTCCTGTTGCAGTCGTAGTATACTTATAAATCGATATAACACAGTACCACGGTAGAAAAAAACCCTGGTAACCAATAGAGTATTAGTACTCTCAACATAAATAGGTACCAAAGCTGCAGCTGTTTACTGTCTTTTCAACAGTTTTCAGTCACCATAATGGAGAATGTTGACATATTCTGATTCTCAAACTCATGGCTGCCTTATTTCCACCTGCTGTCATACTATACTTATAAATTGATATAACACAGTGCCACGGTAGAAGAAAACCCTGGTAACCAATAGAGTATTAGTACTCTCAACATAAATAGGTACCAAAGCTGCAGCTGTTTACTGTGTTTGAACAGTTTGTTTTCAGTCAGCATGATATTGAATCTTGACATATTCTCACTCTCAAACTCATGGCTGCCTTATCTCCTGTCGCAGTCATAGTATACTTATAAATTCATATAACACAGTACCACAGTAGAAGAAAACCCTGGTAACCACTAGAGTATTAGTACTCTCAACATAAATAGGTACCAAAGCTGCAGCTGTTTACTGTGTTTCAACATTTTGTTTTCAGTCAGCATGATAGAGAATCTTTACACATTCTCACTCTCAAACTCATGCCTGCCTTATCTCCTGTCGCACTTATAGTATACTTATAAATTCATATAACACAGTACCACGGTAGAAGAAAACCCTTGTTACCAATAGAGTATTACTCCTCTCAACATAAATAGGTACCAAAGCTGCAGCTGTTTACTATGTTTCAACAGTTTGTTTTCAGTCAGCATGATAGAGAATCTTTACACATTCTCACTCTCAAACTCATGGCTGCATTATCTCCTGTCGCAGTCATAGTATACTTATAAATCGATATAACACAGTACCACAGTAGAAGAAAACCCTGGTAACCAATAGAGTATTAGTACTATCAACATAAATAGGTACCAAAGTTACAGCTGTTTACTGAGCTTTAACAGTTTTCAGTCAGCATGATAGAGAATCTTGACACATTCTCACTCTCAAACTCATGGCTGCCTTATCTCCTGTCGCAGTCATAGTATACTTATAAATCGATATAAAGCAGTACCACGGTAGAAAAAAACCCTGGTAACCAATAGAGTATTAGGACTCTCGACATAAATAGGCACCAAAGCTACAGCTGTTTACTGAGCTTTAACAGTTTTCAGTCAGCATGATAGAGAATCTTGACACATTCTGACTTTCAAACTCATGGCTGCCTTTTCTCCTGTCACAGTCATAGTATACTTATCAATCGATATAACACAGTACCACGATGGAAGAGAACCCTGGTAACCGATAGAGTATTAGTACTCTCAACATAAATAGGTACCAAAGCCACAGCTGTTTACTGTGTTTCATCAGTTTTCAGTCCCCATGATAGAGAATGTTGACCTATTCTGACACTCAAACTCATGGCTGCCTTATCTCCTGTTGCAGACATTGTATACTTATAGATCGATATAACACAGTACCACGGTAGAAGAAAACCGTGGTAACCAATAGAGTATTAGTACTCTCAACATAAATAGGTACCAAAGTTAGAGCTGTTTACTGTGTTTTCAACAGTTTTCAGTCAGCATGATGGAGAATCTTGACATATTCTCACTCTCAAACTCATGGCTGCCTTATCTCCTGTCGTAGTCATAGTATACTTATAAATCGATATAACACAGTACCACGGTAGAAGAAAACCCTGGTATCCAATAGAGTATTAGTACTCTCAACATAAATAGGTACCAAAGCTGCAGCTGTTTACTGTCTTTTCAACAGTTTTCAGTCACCATAATGGAGAATGTTGACATATTCGGATTCTCAAACTCATTGCTGCCTTATTTCCACCTGCAGTCATACTATACTTATAAATTGATATAACACAATACCACGGTAGAAGAAAACCCTGGTAACCAATAGGTTATTAGTACTCTCAACATGAATTGGTACCAAAGCTACAGCTTTTAACTGTGTTTCAACAGTTTTCAGTCACCATGATAGAGAATGTTGACCTATTCTGACTCTCAAACTCATGGCTGCCTTATCTCCTGTCGCAGTCATAGTATACTTATAAATTCATATAACACAGTACCACAGTAGAAGAAAACCCTGGTAATAAATAGGGTATTAGTACTCTCAACATAAATAGGTACCAAAGCTGCAGCTGTTTACTGTGTTTCATCAGTTTGTTTTCAGTCAGCATGATAGAGAATCTTGACACATTCTCACTCTCAAACTCATGGCTGCCTTATCTCCTGTCGCAGTCATAGTATACTTATAAATTCATATAACACAGTACCATGGTAGAAGAAAACCCTGGTAACCACTAGAGTATTAGTACTCTCAACATAAATAGGTACCAAAGCTGCAGCTGTTTACTGTGTTTCATCAGTTTTCAGTCCCCATGATAGAGAATGTTGACCTATTCTGACTCTCAAACTCATGGCTGCCTTATCTCCTGTTGCAGACATTGTATACTTATAGATCGATATAACACAGTACCACGGTAGAAGAAAACCGTGGTAACCAATAGAGTATTAGTACTCTCAACATAAATAGGTACCAAAGTTACAGCTGTTTACTGAGCTTTAACAGTTTTCAGTCAGCATGATAGAAAATCTTGACACATTCTCACTCTCAAACTCATGGCTGCCTTATCTCCTGTCGCCGTCATAGTATACTTATAAATCGATATAACACAGTTCCACGTAGAAGAAAACCCTGGTAACCAATAGAGTATTAGTACTCTCAACATAAACATGTACCAAAGCTACAGCTGTTTACTGAGCGTTAACAGTTTTCAGTCAGCATGATAGAGAATCTTGACACATTCTCAGTCTCAAACTCATGGCTGCCTTATCTCCTGTCGCAGTCATAGTGTACTTATAAATCGATATAACACAGTACCACGGTAGAAAAAACCCTGGTAACCAATAGAGTATTAGGACTCTCAACATAAATAGGCACCAAAGCTACAGCTGTTTACTGAGCTTCAACAGTTTTCAGTCAGCATGATAGAGAATCTTTTAACCATTCTCACTCTCAAACTCATGGCTGCCTTATCTCCTGTCGCAGTCATAGTATACTTATAAATTCATATAACACAGTACCATGGTAGAATTAAACCCTGGTAACCAATAGAGTATTAGTACTCTCAACATAAATAGGTGCCAAAGCTACAGCCGTTTACTATGTTTCATCAGTTTTCCATCACCATGATAGAAAATGTTGACCTATTTTGACTTTCAAACTCATGTCTGTCTTATCTCCTGTCGCAGGCACAGTATACTTATAAATCGATATAACACAGTACCACGATGGAGGAAAACCCTGGTAACCAATAGAGTATTAGTACTCTCAACATAAATAGGTACCAAAGCTAAAGCTGTTTACTGAGCTTTAACAGTTTTCAGTCAGCATGATAGAGAATGTTGACACATTCTCACTCTCAAACTCATGGCTGCCTTATCTCCTGTCGCACTCATAGTATACTTATAAATGAATATAACACAGTACCACGGTAGAAGAAAAGCCTGGTAACCAATAGAGTATTAGTACTCTCAACATAAATAGGTACCAAAGCTCCAGCTGTTTACTGTGTTTCAACAGTTTGTTTTCAGTCAGCATGATAGAGAATCTTGACACATTCTCACTCTCAAACTCATGGCTGCCTTATCTCCTCTCGCAGTCATAGTATACTTATAAATTCATATAACACAGCACCACGGTAGAAGAAAACCCTGGTAACCAATAGAGTATTAGTACTCTCAACATAAATAGGTACCAAAGCAACAGCTGTTAACTGTGTTTTCAATAGTTTTCAGTCACCATAATGGAGAATGTTGACATATTCTGATTTTCAAACTCATGGCTGCCTTATCTCCTGTCGCAGTCATAGTATACTTATAAATTCATATAGCACAGTACCACGGTAGAAGAAAATCCTGGTAACCAATAGAGTATTAATACTCTCAACATAAATAGGTAACAAAGCTGCAGCTGTTTACTCTGTTTCAACAGTTTGTTTTCAGTCAGCATGATAGAGAATCTTGCCACATTCTCACTCTCAAACTCATGGCTGCCTTACCTCCTGTCGCAGTCATAGTATACTTATAAATCGATATAACACAGTACCACGGTAGAAGAAAACCCTGGTAACCAATAGAGTATTAGTACTCTCAACATAAATAGGTACCAAAGTTACAGCTGCTTACTGAGCTTTAACAGTTTTCAGTCAGCATGATAGAGAATCTTGACACATGCTCACTCTCAAACTCATGGCTGCCTTATCTCCTGTCGCAGTCATAGTGTACTTATAAATCGATATAACACAGTACCACGGTAGAAAAAAGCCCGGGTAACCAATAGAGTATTAGGACTCTCGACATAAATAGGCACCAAAGCTACAGCTGTTTACTGAGCTTTAACAGTTTTCAGTCAGCATGATAGAGAATCTTTTAACCATTCTCACTCTCAAACTCATGGCTGCCTTATCTCCTGTTGCAGTCATAGTATACTTATAAATTCATATAACACAGTACCACGGTAGAAGAAAACCCTGGTAACCAATAGAGTATTAGTACTCCCAACATAAATAGGTACCAAAGCTACAGCTGTTGACTGTGTTTCATCAGTTTTCAGTCCCCATGATAGAGAATGTTGACCTATTCTGACTTTCAAACTGATGGCTGCCTTTTCTCCTCTTGCAGTCATAGTATACTTATCAATCGATATAACACAGTACCATGATGGAAGAAGACCCTGGTAACCGATAGAGTATTAGTACTCTCAACATAAATAGGTACCAAACCTACAGCTGTTTACTATGTTTCATCAGTTTTCAGTCCCCATGATAGAGAATGTTGACCTATTCTGACACTCAAACTCATGGCTGCCTTATCTCCTGTTGCAGACATTGTATACTTATAGATCGATATAACACAATACCACGGTAGAAGAAGACTGTGGTAACCAATAGAGTATTAGTACTCGCAACATAAATAGGTACCAAAATTACAGCTGTTTTATGAGCTTTAACAGTTTTCAGTCAGCATGATAGAGAATCTAGACACATTCTCACTCTCAAACTCATGGCTGCCTTATCTCCTGTCGCAGTCATAGTATACTTATAAATCGATATAACACAGTACCACGGTAGAAGAAAACCCTGGTAACCAATAGAGTATTAGTACTCTCAACATAAATAGGTACCAAAGCTGCAGCTGTTTACTGTGTTTTCAACAGTTTTCAGTCACCATAATGGAGAATGTTGACATATTCTGATTCTCAAACTCATGGCTGCCTTATTTCCACCTGCAGTCATACTATACTTATGAATTGATATAACACAATACCACGGTAGAAGAAGACCCTGGTAACCAATAGAGTATTAGCACTCTCAACATCAATTGGTACCAAAGCTACAGCTGTTTACTGTGTTTCAACAGTTTTCAGTCACCATGATGGAGAATGTTGACCTTTTCTGACTCTCAAACTCATGGCTGCCTTATCTCCTGTTGCACTCATAGTATACTTATCAATCGATATAACACAGTACCACAATGGAAGAAAACCCTGGTAACCGATAGAGTATTAGTACTCTCAACATAAATAGGTACCAAAGTTACAGCTGTTTACTGAGGTTTAACAGTTTTCAGTCAGCATGATGGAGAATCCTGACACATTCTCACTCTCAAACTCATGGCTGCCTTATCTCCTGTCGTAGTCATAGTATACTTATAAATCGATATAACACAGTACCACGGTAGAAAAAAAACCTGGTAACCAATAGAGTATTAGTACTCTCAACATAAATAGGTACCAAAGCTGCAGCTGTTTACTGTCTTTTCAACAGTTTTCAGTCACCATAATGGAGAATGTTGACATATTCTGATTCTCAAACTCATGGCTGCCTTATTTCCACCTGCTGTCATACTATACTTATAAACTGATATAACACAGTGCCACGGTAGAAGAAAACCCTGGTAACCAATAGAGTATTAGTACTCTCAACATAAATAGGTACCAAAGCTGCAGCTGTTTACTGTGTTTCAACAGTTTGTTTTCAGTCAGCATGATATTGAATCTTGACAAATTCTCACTCTCAAACTCATGGCTGCCTTATCTCCTGTCGCAGTCATAGTATACTTATAAATTCATATAACACAGTACCACAGTAGAAGAAAACCCTGGTAACCACTAGAGTATTAGTACTCTCAACATAAATAGGTACCAAAGCTGCAGCTGTTTACTGTGTTTCAACATTTTGTTTTCAGTCAGCATGATAGAGAATCTTTACACATTCTCACTCTCAAACTCATGCCTGCCTTATCTCCTGTCGCACTTATAGTATACTTATAAATTCATATAACACAGTACCACGGTAGAAGAAAACCCTTGTTACCAATAGAGTATTACTCCTCTCAACATAAATAGGTACCAAAGCTGCAGCTGTTTACTATGTTTCAACAGTTTGTTTTCAGTCAGCATGATAGAGAATCTTTACACATTCTCACTCTCAAACTCATGGCTGCATTATCTCCTGTCGCAGTCATAGTATACTTATAAATCGATATAACACAGTACCACAGTAGAAGAAAACCCTGGTAACCAATAGAGTATTAGTACTCTCAACATAAATAGGTACCAAAGTTACGGCTGTTTACTGAGCTTTAACAGTTTTCAGTCAGCATGATAGAGAATCTTGACACATTCTCACTCTCAAACTCATGGCTGCCTTATCTCCTGTCGCAGTCATAGTATACTTATAAATCGATATAAAGCAGTACCACGGTAGAAAAAACCCTGGTAACCAATAGAGTATTAGGACTCTCGACATAAATAGGCACCAAAGCTACAGCTGTTTAATGAGCTTTAACAGTTTTCAGTCAGCATGATAGAGAATCTTGACACATTCTGACTTTCAAACTCATGGCTGCCTTATCTCCTGTCGCAGTCTAGTATACTTATAAATTGATATAACACAGTACCACGGTAGAAGAAAACCCTGGTAACCAATAGAGTATTAGGACTCTCAACATAAATAGGCACCAAAGCTACAGCTGTTTACTGAGCTTTAACAGTTTTCAGTCAGCATGATAGAGAATCTTGACAAATTCTCACTCTCAAACTCATGGCTGCCTTATCTCCTGTAGCAGTCATAGTATACTTATAAATTCATATAACACAGTACCACGGTAGAATAAAACCCTGGTAACCAATAGAGTATTAGTACTCTCAACATATATAGGTTCCAAAGCTACAGCTGTTGACTGTGTTTCATCAGTTTTCAGTCACCATGATAGAGAATGTTGACCTATTCTGACTTTCAAACTCATGGCTACCTTTTCTCCTGTCACAGTCATAGTATACTTATCAATCGATATAACACAGTACCACGATGGAGAGAACCCTGGTAACCGATAGAGTATTAGTACTCTCAACATAAATAGGTACCAAAGCTACAGCTGTTTACTGTGTTTCATCAGTTTTCAGTCCCCTGATAGAGAATGTTGACCTATTCTGACACTCAAACTCATGGCTGCCTTATCTCCTGTTGCAGACATTGTATACTTATAGATCGATATAACACAGTACCACGGTAGAAGAAAACCGTGGTAACCAATAGAGTATTAGTACTCTCAACATAAATAGGTACCAAAGTTACAGCTGTTTACTGAGCTTTAACAGTTTTCATTCAGCATGATGGAGAATCTTGACACATTCTCACTCTCAAACTCATGGCTGCCTTATCTCCTGTCGTAGTCATAGTATACTTATAAATCGATATAACACAGTACCACGGTAGACGAAAACCCTGGTATCCAATAGAGTATTAGTACTCTCAACATAAATAGGTACCAAAGCTGCAGCTGTTTACTGTGTTTTCAACAGTTTTCAGTCGCCATAATGGAGAATGTTGACATATTCGGATTCTCAAACTCATTGCTGCCTTATTTCCACCTGCAGTCATACTATACTTATAAATTGATATAACACAATACCACGGTAGAAGAAAACCCTGGTAACCAATAGGTTATTAGCACTCTCAACATGAATTGGTACCAAAGCTACAGCTGTTAACTGTGTTTCAACAATTTTCAGTCACCATGATAGAGAATGTTGACCTATTCTGACTCTCAAACTCATGGCTGCCTTATCTCCTGTCGCAGTCATAGTATACTTATAAATTCATATAACACAGTACCACGGTAGAAGAAAACCCTGGTAATCAATAGAGTATTAGTACTCTCAACATAAATAGGTACCAAAGCTGCAGGTGTTTACTGTGTTTCATCAGTTTGTTTTCAGTCAGCATGATAGAGAATCTTGACACATTCTCACTCTCAAACTCATGGCTGCCTTATCTCCTGTCGCAGTCATAGTATACTTATAAATTCATATAACACAGTACCACGGTAGAAGAAAACCCTGGTAACCACTAGAGTATTAGTACTCTCAACATAAATAGGTACCAAAGCTTCAGCTGTTTACTGTGTTTCAAAAGTTTTCAGTCACCATGATAGAGAATGTTGACCTATTCTGACTCTCAAACTCATGGCTGCCTTATCTTCTGTCGCAGGCATTGTATACTTACAGATCGATATAACACAGTACCACAGTAGAAGAAAACCCTGGTAACCAATAGAGTATTAGTACTCTCTGCATAAATAGGTACCAAAGCTACAGCTGTTTAATGTGTTTCAACAGTTTTTAGTCAGCATGATAGAGAATTTTGACACATTCTCACTCTCAAACTCATGGCTGCCTTATATCATTTCGCAGTCACCTATACTTATAAATCGGTATAACACAACACCATGGTAGAAGAAAACCCTGGTAACCAATAGAGTAATATTACTCTCAACGTAAATAGGTACCAAATCTACAGCTGTTTACTGTGTTTCAACAGATTTTAGTCAGCATGATATAGAATGTTGACATATTCTCACTCTCAAACTCTCATGGCTTCGTTATTTCCTGTGGCACTCATACTGTACCAATAAATCGACATAACACAATACCACGGTGGAAAAAAACCCTGGTAAAGAATAGAGTATTAGTACTCTCAACATAAATAGGTACCAAAGCTACAGCTGGTTACTGTGTTTCAACAGTTTTCAGTCAACATAATAGAGAATGTTGACATATTCTGATGCCCAAACTCATGGCTGCCTTATTTCTTGTCGCAGTCATACTGTACTGATGAATCGATATAACACAATACTACAGCAGAAGAAAACCCTGGTAACCAATAGAGTATTAGTACTCTCAACGTAAATAGGCACCAAAGCTGCAGCTGTTTACTGTGCTTCAACAGTTTTCAGTCAGCATGATAGAGAATCTTGACACATTCTCACTCTCAAACTCATGGCTGCCTTATCTCCTCTCACAGGCACACTATACTGATAAATCGATATAACACAATACCACAGCAGAAGAAAACCCTGGTAACCAATAGAGTATTAGTACTCTGAACATAAATAGGTACCAACACTACAGCTGTTTATTGTGTTTCATCAGTTTTCAGTCACCATGGGAGAGAATGTTGACCTATGCTTACGCTCAAACTCATGGCTGCCTTATCTCCTGTCGCAGTCATAGTATACTTATAAATCGATATAACACAGTACCACAGTAGAAGAAAACCCTGGTAACCAATAGAGTATTAGTACTCTCAACATAAATAGGTACCAAAGCTACAGCTGTTTACTGAGCGTTCACAGTTTTCAGTCAGCATGATAGAGAATCATGACACATTCTCACTCTCAAACTCATGGCTGCCTTATCTCCTGTCGCAGTCATAGTATACTTATAAATCGATATAACACAGTACCACAGTAGAAGAAAACCCTGGTAACCAATAGAGTATTAGTACTCTCAACATAAATAGGTACCAAAGCTGCAGCTCTTTACTGTGTTTCAACAGTTTGTTTTCAGTCAGCATGATAGAGAATCTTGACACATTCTCACTCTGAAACTCATGGCTGCCTTATCTCCTCTCACAGTCACACTATACTGATAAATCGATATAACACAATACCACAGCAGAAGAAAACCCTGGTAACCGATAGAGTATTAGTACTCTGAAGATAAATAGGTACCAAAGCTGCAGCTGTTTACTGTGTTTCATCAGTTTTCAGTCCCCATGATAGAGAATGTTGACCTATTCTGAGTTTCAAACTCATGGCTGCCTTATCTCCTGTCGCTCTCATAGTATACTTATAAATCGATATAACACAGTACCACGGTAGAAGAAAACCCTGGTAACCAATGGAGTATTAGTACTCTCAACATAAATAGGTACCAAAGCTACAACTGTTTACTGTGTTTCATCAGTTTTCAGTCCCCATGATAGAGAATGTTGACCTATTCTGAGTTTCAAACTCATGGCTGCCTTATCTCCTGTCGCAGTCAGAATGTACTTATAAATCGATATAACACAGTGCCACGGTAGAAGAAAATCCTGGTAACCAATAGAGTATTAGCACTCTCAACATAAATAGGTACCAAAGCTACAGCTGTTTACTGAGCGTTAACAGTTTTCAGTCGGCATGATAGAGAATCTTGACACATTCTCTCTCTCAAACTCATGGCTGCCTTTTCTCCTGTCGCAGTCATAGTGTACTTATAAAATGATATAACACAGTACCACTGTAGAAGAAGACCCTGGTAACCAATAGAGTATTAGTACTCTCAACATAAATAGGTACCAAAGTTACAGCTGTTTACTGAGCTTTAACAGTTTTCAGTCAGCATGATAGAGAATCTTGACACATTCTCACTCTCAAACTCATGGCTGCCTTATCTCCTGTCGCAGTCATAGTATACTTATAAATCGATATAAAGCAGTACCACAGTAGAAAAAAACCCTGGTAACCAATAGAGTATTAGGACTCTCGACATAAATAGGCACCAAAGCTACAGTTGTTTACTGAGGTTTAACAGTTTTCAGTCAGCATGATAGAGAATCTTGACACATTCTGACTTTCAAACTCATGGCTGCCTTTTCTCCTGTCACAGTCATAGTATACTTATCAATCGATATAACACGGTACCACGATGGAAGAGAACCCTGGTAACCGATAGAGTATTAGTTCTCTCAATATAATTAGGTACCAAAGCTACAGCTGTTTACTGTGTTTCATCAGTTTTCAGTCCCCATGATAGAGAATGTTGACCTATTCTGACACTCAAACTCATGGCTGCCTTATCTCCTGTTGCAGACATTGTATACTTATAGATCGATATAACACAGTACCACGGTAGAAGAAAACCGTGGTAACCAATAGAGTATTAGTACTCTCAACATAAATAGGTACCAAAGCTGCAGCTGTTTACTGTGTTTCAACAGTTTGTTTTCAGTCAGCATGATAGAGAATCTTGACAAATTCTCACTCTCAAACTCATGGCTGCCTTATCTCCTGTAGCAGTCATAGTATACTTATAAATTCATATAACACAGTACCACAGTAGAAGAAAACCCTGGTAACCACTAGAGTATTAGTACTCTCAACATAAATAGGTACCAAAGCTGCAGCTGTTTACTGTGTTTCAACATTTTGTTTTCAGTCAGCATGATAGAGAATCTTGACACATTCTCACTCTCAAACTCATGGCTGCCTTATCTCCTGTCGCAGTCTAGTATACTTATAAATTGATATAACACAGTACCACGGTAGAAAAAAACCCTGGTAACCAATAGAGTATTAGTACTCTCAACATAAATAGGTACCAAAGCTAAAGCTGTTTAATGAGCTTTAACAGTTTTCAGTCAGCCTGATAGAGAATCTTGACACATTCTCACTCTCAAACTCATGGCTTCCTTATCTCCTGTCGAACCCATAGTATACTTATAAATTCATATAACACAGTACCACGGTAGAAAAAATCCCTGGTAACCAATAGAGTATTAGGACTCTCGACATAAATAGGCACCAAAGCTACAGCTGTTTACTGAGCTTTAACAGTTTTCAGTCAGCATGATAGAGAATCTTGACAAATTCTCACTCTCAAACTCATGGCTGCCTTATCTCCTGTAGCAATCATAGTATACTTATAAATTCATATAACACAGTACCACGGTAGAATAAAACCCTGGTAACCAATAGAGTATTAGTACTCTCAACATATATAGGTTCCAAAGCTACAGCTGTTGACTGTGTTTCACCAGTTTTCAGTCACCATGATAGAGAATGTTGACCTATTCTGACTTTCAAACTCATGGCTACCTTTTCTCCTGTCACAGTCATAGTATACTTATCAATCGATATAACACAGTACCACGATGGAAGAGAACCCTGGTAACCGATAGAGTATTAGTACTCTCAACATAAATAGGTACCAAAGCTACAGCTGTTTACTGTGTTTCATCAGTTTTCAGTCCCCATGATAGAGAATGTTGACCTATTCTGGCACTCAAACTCATGGCTGCCTTATCTCCTGTTGCAGACATTGTATACTTATAGATCGATATAACACAGTACCACGGTAGAAGAAAACTGTGGTAACCAATAGAGTATTAGTACTCTCAACATAAATAGGTACCAAAGCTACAGCTGTTTACTGAGCGTTAACAGTTTTCAGTCGGCATGATAGAGAATCTTGACACATTCTCTCTCTCAAACTCATGGCTGCCTTTTCTCCTGTCGCAGTCATAGTGTACTTATAAAATGATATAACACAGTACCACTGTAGAAGAAAACCCTGGTAACCAATAGAGTATTAGTACTCTCAACATAAATAGGTACCACAGCTGCAGCTCCTTACTGTGTTTCAATAGTTTTCAGTCACCATGATAGAGAATGTTGACCTATTCTGACTCTCAAACTTATGGCTGCCTTATCTCCTGTCGCAGGCATTGTATACTTATAGATCGATATAATCCAGTACCACGGTAGAAGAAAACCCTGGTAACCAATAGAGTATTAGTACTCTCAACATAAATAGGTACCAAAGTTACAGCTGTTTACTGAGCTTTAACAGTTTTCAGTCAGCATGATAGAGAATCTTGACACATTCTCACTCTCAAACTCATGGCTGCCTTATCTCCTGTCGCTCTCATAGTATGCTTATAAATTCAAATAACACAGTACTACGGTAGATGAAAACCGTGGTAACCAATAGAGTATTAGTACTCTCAACATAAATAGGTACCAAAGCAGCAGCTGTTTACTGTGTTTTCAACAGTTTTCAGTCACCATAATGGGGAATGTTGACATATTCTGATTCTCAAACTCATGGCTGCCTTATCTCCTGTCGCAGTCATAGTATACCTATAAATTCATATAACACAGTACCACGGTAGGAGAAAACCCTGGTAA
The DNA here is from genome assembly GCA_031216915.1 of Pictodentalium vernedei. NCBI lineage: Eukaryota > Metazoa > Mollusca > Scaphopoda > Dentaliida > Dentaliidae > Pictodentalium > Pictodentalium vernedei. The sequence goes on from CM062296.1 coordinate 401,289,784, forward strand.
CCAATAGAGTATTAGTACTCTCAACATAAATAGTTACCAAAGCTGCAGCTGTTTACTCTGTTTCAATAGTTTGTTTTCAGTCAGCATGATAGAGAATCTTGCCACATTCTCACTCTCAAACTCATGGCTGCCTTATCTCCTCTCGCAGTCATAGTGTACTTATAAATCGATATAACACAGTACGACGGTAGAAAAAAACCTGGGTAACCAATAGAGTATTAGCACTCTCGACATAAATATGCACCAAAGCTACAGCTGTTTACTTAGCTTTAACAGTTTTCAGTCAGCATGATAGAGAATCTTTTAACCATTCTCACTCTCAAACACATGGCTGCCTTATCTCCTGTCGCAGTCATAGTATACTTATAAATCGATATAACACAGTACCACGATGGAAGAAAACCCTGGTAACCAATAGAGTATTAGTACTCTCAACATAAATAGGTACCAAAGCTAAAGCTGTTTACTGAGCTTTAACAGTTTTCAGTCAGGCTGATAGAGAATCTTGACACATTCTCACTCTCAAACTCAAGGCTTCCTTATCTCCTGTCGCACTCATAGTATACTTATAAATTCATATAACACAGTACCATGGTAGAAGAAAACCCTGGTAACCAATAGAGTATTAGTACTCTCAACATAAATAGGTACCAAAGCTGCAGCTGTTTACTGTGTTTCAACAGTTTGTTTTCAGTCAGCATGATAGAGAATCTTGACACATTCTCACTCTCAAACTCATGGCTGCCTTATCTCCTGTCGCAGTCATAGTGTACTTATAAATCGATATAACACAGTACCACGATGGAAGAAAACCCTGGTAACCAATAGAGTATTAGTACTCTCAACATAAATAGGTACCAAAGCTAAAGCTGTTTAATGAGCTTTAACAGTTTTCAGTCAGCCTGATAGAGAATCTTGACACATTCTCACTCTCAAACTCATGGCTTCCTTATCTCCTGTCGAACTCATAGTATACTTATAAATTCATATAACACAGTACCACGGTAGAAAAAAACCCTGGTAACCAATAGAGTATTAGGACTCTCGACATAAATAGGCACCAAAGCTACAGCTGTTTACTGAGCTTTAACAGTTTTCAGTCAGCATGATAGAGAATCTTGACAAATTCTCACTCTCAAACTCATGGCTGCCTTATCTCCTGTAGCAATCATAGTATACTTATAAATTCATATAACACAGTACCACGGTAGAATAAAACCCTGGTAACCAATAGAGTATTAGTACTCTCAACATATATAGGTTCCAAAGCTACAGCTGTTGACTGTGTTTCATCAGTTTTCAGTCACCATGATAGAGAATGTTGACCTATTCTGACTTTCAAACTCATGGCTACCTTTTCTCCTGTCACAGTCATAGTATACTTATCAATCGATATAACACAGTACCACGATGGAAGAGAACCCTGGTAACCGATAGAGTATTAGTACTCTCAACATAAATAGGTACCAAAGCTACAGCTGTTTACTGTGTTTCATCAGTTTTCAGTCCCCATGATAGAGAATGTTGACCTATTCTGGCACTCAAACTCATGGCTGCCTTATCTCCTGTTGCAGACATTGTATACTTATAGATCGATATAACACAGTACCACGGTAGAAGAAAACTGTGGTAACCAATAGAGTATTAGTACTCTCAACATAAATAGGTACCAAAGTTACAGCTGTTTACTGAGCTTTAACAGTTTTCATTCAGCATGATGGAGAATCTTGACACATTCTCACTCTCAAACTCATGGCTGCCTTATCTCCTGTCGTAGTCATAGTATACTTATAAATCGATCTAACACAGTACCACGGTAGAAGAAAACCCTGGTATCCAATAGAGTATTAGTACTCTCAACATAAATAGGTACCAAAGCTGCAGCTGTTTACTGTGTTTTCAACAGTTTTCAGTCGCCATAATGGAGAATGTTGACATATTCGGATTCTCAAACTCATTGCTGCCTTATTTCCACCTGCAGTCATACTATACTTATAAATTGATATAACACAATACCACGGTAGAAGAAAACCCTGGTAACCAATAGGTTATTAGCACTCTCAACATGAATTGGTACCAAAGCTACAGCTGTTAACTGTGTTTCAACAATTTTCAGTCACCATGATAGAGAATGTTGACCTATTCTGACTCTCAAACTCATGGCTGCCTTATCTCCTGTCGCAGTCATAGTATACTTATAAATTCATATAACACAGTACCACGGTAGAAGAAAACCCTGGTAATCAATAGAGTATTAGTACTCTCAACATAAATAGGTACCAAAGCTGCAGCTGTTTACTGTGTTTCATCAGTTTGTTTTCAGTCAGCATGATAGAGAATCTTGACACATTCTCACTCTCAAACTCATGGCTGCCTTATCTCCTGTCGCAGTCATAGTATACTTATAAATTCATATAACACAGTACCATGGTAGAAGAAAACCCTGGTAACCACTAGAGTATTAGTACTCTCAACATAAATAGGTACCAAAGCTTCAGCTGTTTACTGTGTTTCAAAAGTTTTCAGTCACCATGATAGAGAATGTTGACCTATTCTGACTCTCAAACTCATGGCTGCCTTATCTTCTGTCGCAGACATTGTATACTTACAGATCGATATAACACAGTACTACAGTAGAAGAAAACCCTGGTAACCAATAGAGTATTAGTACTCTCTGCATAAATAGGTACCAAAGCTACAGCTGTTTAATGTGTTTCAACAGTTTTTAGTCAGCATGATAGAGAATTTTGACACATTCTCACTCTCAAACTCATGGCTGCCTTATATCATTTCACAGTCACCTATACTTATAAATCGGTATAACACAACACCACGGTAGAAGAAAACCCTGGTAACCAATAGAGTAATATTACTCTCAACGTAAATAGGTACCAAATCTACAGCTGTTTACTGTGTTTCAACAGATTTTAGTCAGCATGATATAGAATGTTGACATATTCTCACTCTCAAACTCTCATGGCTTCGTTATTTCCTGTGGCACTCATACTGTACTAATAAATCGACATAACACAATACCACGGTGGAAAAAAACCCTGGTAAAGAATAGAGTATTAGTACTCTCAACATAAATAGGTACCAAAGCTACAGCTGGTTACTGTGTTTCAACAGTTTTCAGTCAACATAATAGAGAATGTTGACATATTCTGATGCCCAAACTCATGGCTGCCTTATTTCTTGTCGCAGTCATACTGTACTGATAAATCGATATAACACAATACTACAGCAGAAGAAAACCCTGGTAACCAATAGAGTATTAGTACTCTCAACGTAAATAGGTACCAAAGCTGCAGCTGTTTACTGTGCTTCAACAGTTTTCAGTCAGCATGATAGAGAATCTTGACACATTCTCATTCTCAAACTCATGGCTGCCTTATCTCCTCTCACAGTCACACTATACTGATAAATCGATATAACACAATACCACAGCAGAAGAAAACCCTGGTAACCAATAGAGTATTAGTACTCTGAACATAAATAGGTACCAAAGCTACAGCTGTTTACTGTGTTTCATCAGTTTTCAGTCACCATGGGAGAGAATGTTGACCTATGCTTACGCTCAAACTCATGGCTGCCTTATCTCCTGTCGCAGTCATAGTATACTTATAAATCGATATAACACAGTACCACAGTAGAAGAAAACCCTGGTAACCAATAGAGTATTAGCACTCTCAACATAAATAGGTACCAAAGCTACAGCTGTTTACTGAGCGTTCACAGTTTTCAATCAGCATGATAGAGAATCATGACACATTCTCACTCTCAAACTCATGGCTGCCTTATCTCCTGTCGCAGTCATAGTATGCTTATAAATCGATATAACACAGTACCGCGGTAGAAGAAAACCCTGGTAACCAATGGACTATTAGTACTCTCAACATAAATAGGTACCAAAGCTGCAGCTCTTTACTGTGTTTCAACAGTTTGTTTTCAGTCAGCATGATAGAGAATCTTGACACATTCTCACTCTGAAACTCATGGCTGCCTTATCTCCTCTCACAGTCACACTATACTGATAAATCGATATAACACAATACCACAGCAGAAGAAAACCCTGGTAACCGATAGAGTATTAGTACTCTGAAGATAAATAGGTACCAAAGCTGCAGCTGTTTACTGTGTTTCATCAGTTTTCAGTCCCCATGATAGAGAATGTTGACCTATTCTGAGTTTCAAACTCATGGCTGCCTTATCTCCTGTCGCTCTCATAGTATACTTATAAATCGATATAACACAGTACCACGGTAGAAGAAAACCCTGGTAACCAATAGAGTATTAGTACTCTCAAAATAAATAGGTACCAAAGCTACAACTGTTTACTGTGTTTCATCAGTTTTCAGTCACCATGATAGAGAATGTTGACCTATTCTGAGTTTCAAACTCATGGCTGCCTTATCTCCTGTCGCAGTCATAATGTACTTATAAATCGATATAACACAGTGCCACGGTAGAAGAAAATCCTGGTAACCAATAGAGTATTAGTACTCTCAACATAAATAGGTACCACAGCTGCAGCTCCTTACTGTGTTTCAATAGTTTTCAGTCACCATGATAGAGAATGTTGACCTATTCTGACTCTCAAACTTATGGCTGCCTTATCTCCTGTTGCAGGCATTGTATACTTATAGATCGATATAATCCAGTACCACGGTAGAAGAAAACCCTGGTAACCAATAGAGTATTAGTACTCTCAACATAAATAGGTACCAAAGTTACAGCTGTTTACTGAGCTTTAACAGTTTTCAGTCAGCATGACAGAGAATCTTGACACATTCTCACTCTCAAACTCATGGCTGCCTTATCTCCTGTCGCACTCATAGTATGCTTATAAATTCATATAACACAGTACTACGGTAGATGAAAACCATGGTAACCAATAGAGTATTAGTACTCTCAACATAAATAGGTACCAAAGCAGCAGCTGTTTACTGTGTTTTCAACAGTTTTCAGTCACCATAATGGGGAATGTTGACATATTCTGATTCTCAAACTCATGGCTGCCTTATCTCCTGTCGCAGTCATAGTATACCTATAAATTCATATAACACAGTACCACGGTAGAAGAAAACCCTGGTAACCAATAGAGTATTAGTACTCTCAACATAAATAGTTACCAAAGCTGCAGCTGTTTACTCTGTTTCAATAGTTTGTTTTCAGTCAGCATGATAGAGAATCTTGCCACATTCTCACTCTCAAACTCATGGCTGCCTTATCTCCTCTCGCAGTCATAGTGTACTTATAAATCGATATAACACAGTACGACGGTAGAAAAAAACCCGGGTAACCAATAGAGTATTAGGACTCTCGACATAAATATGCACCAAAGCTACAGCTGTTTACTTAGCTTTAACAGTTTTCAGTCAGCATGATAGAGAATCTTTTAACCATTCTCACTCTCAAACACATGGCTGCCTTATCTCCTGTCGCAGTCATAGTATACTTATAAATCGATATAACACAGTACCACGATGGAAGAAAACCCTGGTAACCAATAGAGTATTAGTACTCTCAACATAAATAGGTACCAAAGCTAAAGCTGTTTACTGAGCTTTAACAGTTTTCAGTCAGGCTGATAGAGAATCTTGACACATTCTCACTCTCAAACTCATGGCTTCCTTATCTCCTCTCGCAGTCATAGTATACTTGTAAATTCATATAACACAGTACCACGGTAGAAGAAAACCCTGGTAACCAATAGAGTATTAGTTCTCTCAACATAAATAGGTACCAAAGCAGCAGCTGTTTACTGTGTTTTCAACAGTTTTCAGTCACCATAATGGAGAATGTTGACATATTCTGATTCTCAAACTCATGGCTGCCTTTTCTCCTGTCGCAGTCATAGTTTACTTATAAATTCATATAGCACAGTACCACGGTAGAAGAAAACCCTGGCAACCAATAGAGTATTAGTACTCTCAACATAAATAGGTAACAAAGCTGCAGCTGTTTACTCTGTTTCAACAGTTTGTTTTCAGTCAGCATGATAGAGAATCTTACCACATTCTCACTCTCAAACTCATGGCTGCCTTATCTCCTGTCGCTGTCATAGTATACTTATAAATCGATATAACACAGTACCACGGTAGAAGAAAACCCTGGTAACCAATAGAGTATTAGTACTCTCAACATAAATATGTACCAAAGATACAGCTGTTTACCAAGCGTTAACAGTTTTCAGTCAGCATGATAGAGAATCTTGACACATTCTCACTCTCAAACTCATGGTTGCCTTATCTCCTGTCGCAGTCATAGTGTGCTTATAAATCGATATAACACAGTTCCACGGTAGAAAAAAACCCGGGTAACCAATAGAGTATTAGGACTCTCAACATAAATATGCACCAAAGCTACAGCTGTTTACTGAGCTTTAACAGTTTTCAGTCAGCATGATAGAGAATCTTTTAACCATTCTCACTCTCAAACTCATGGCTGCCTTATCTCCTGTCGCAGTCATAGTATACTTATAAATTCATATAACACAGTACCACGGTAGAAGAAAACCCTGGTAACCAATAGAGTATTAGTACCCCCAACATAAATAGGTACCAAAGCTACAGCTGTTTACTGTTTTTCATCTGTTTTCCGTCACAATGATAGAGAATGTTGACCTATTCTGACTTTCAAACTCATGGCTGCCTTATCTCCTGTCGCAGTCATAGTATACTTATATATCGATATAACACAGTACCACGATGGAAGAAAACCCTGGTAACCAATAGAGTATTGGTTCTCTCAACATCAATAGGTACCAAAGGTACAGCTGTTTACCGTGTTTCATCAGTTTTCAGTCACCGTGATAGAGAATGTCGACCTATTCTGACTTTCAAACTCATGGCTGCCTTATCTCCTGTCGCAGTCATAATATACTCTTCAGTCCCCATGATAGAGAATGTTGACCTGTTCTGACTTTCAAACTCGTGGCTGCCTTATCTCCTGTTGCAGACATTGTATACTTATAGATCGATTTAACACAGTACCACGGTAGAAGAAAACCCTGGTAACCAATAGAGTATTAGTACTCTCAATATAAATAGGTACCAAAGTTACAGCTGTTTACTGAGCTTTAACAGTTTTCAGTCAGCATGATAGAGAATCTTAACACATTCTCAGTCTCAAACTCATGGCTGCCTTATCTCCTGTCGCAGTCATAGTGTACTTATAAATCGATATAACACAGTACCACGATGGAAGAAAACCCTGGTAACCAATAGAGTATTAGTACTCTCAACATAAATAGGTACCAAAGCTAAAGCTGTTTAATGAGCTTTAACAGTTTTCCGTCAGCCTGATAGAGAATCTTGACACATTCTCACTCTCAAACTCATGGCTTCCTTATCTCCTGTCGCACTCATAGTATACTTATAAATTCATATAACACAGTACCAAGGTAGAAGAAAACCCTGGTAACCAATAGAGTATTAGTACTCTCAACATAAATAGGTACCAAAGCTACAGCTGTTTACTGTTTTTCAACAGTTTGTTTTCAGTCAGCATGATAGAGATTCTTGACACATTCTCACTCTTAAACTCATGGCTACCTTATCTCCTGTCGCAGTCATAGTATACTTATAAATTCATATAACACAGTACTACGGTAGAAGAAAACCATGGTAACCAATAGAGTATTAGTGCTCTCAACATACCATAAATAGGTACCAAAGCTGCAGCTGTTTACTGTGTTTTCAACAGTTTTCAGTCACCATAATGGAGAATGTTGACATATTCTGATTCTCAAACTCATGGCTGCCTTATTTCCACCTGCAGTCATACTATACTTATAAATTGATATAACACAGTACCACGGTAGAAGAAAACCCTGGTAACCAATAGAGTATTAGTACTCTCAACATAAATAGGTACCAAAGCTGCAGCTGTTTACTGTGTTTCAACAGTTTGTTTTCAGTCAGCATGAGAGAGAATCTTTACACATTCTCACTCTCAAACTCATGGCTGCCTTATCTCCTGTCGCAGTCATAGTATACTTATAAATTCATATAACACATTACCACGGAAGAAGAAAACCCTGGTAACCACTAGAGTATTAGTACTCTCAACATAAATAGGTACCAAAGCTGCAGCTGTTTACTGTGTTTCAACAGTTTGTTTTCAGTCAGCATGAGAGAGAATCTTTACACATTCTCACTCTCAAACTCATGGCTGCCTTATCTCCTGTCGCAGTCATAGTATACTTATAAATTCATATAACACATTACCACGGAAGAAGAAAACCCTGGTAACCACTAGAGTATTAGTAATCTCAACATAAATAGGTACCAAAGCTGCAGCTGTTTACTGTGTTTCAATAGTTTTCAGTCAGCATAATAGAGAATCTTGCCACATTCTCACTCTCAAACTCATCGCTGCCTTATCTCCTGTCGCAGTCATAGTATACTTATAAAACGATATAACACAGTACCACGGTAGAAGAAAACCCTGGTAACCAATAGAGTATTAGTACTCTGAACATAAATTAGTACCAAAGCTACAGCTGTTTATTCTGTTTCAAGAGTTTTCAGTCACCATGATAGAGAATGTTGACCTATTCTGACTCTCAAACTCATGGCTGCCTTATCTCCTGTCGCAGTCATAGTATACTTATAAATCGATATAACACAGTACCACGATGGAAGAAAACCCTGGTAATCAATAGAATATTGGTTCTCTCAACATAAATAGGTACCAAAGCTACAGCTGTTTACCGTGATCAGTGGAGAATGTTGACCTATTCTGACTTTCAAACTCATGGCTGCCTTATTTCCTGTCGTAGTCATAGTATACTTTTCAGTCCCCATGATAGAGAATGTTGACCTGTTCTGACTCTCAAACTCATGGCTGCCTTATCTCCTGTTGCAGACATTGTATACTTATAGATCGATATAACACAGTACCACGGTAGAAGAAAACCCTGGTAACCAATAGAGTATTAGTACTCTCAACATAAATAGGTACCGAAGTTACAGCTGTTTACTGAGCTTTAACAGTTTTCAGTCAGCATGATAGAGAATCTTGACACATTCTCACTCTCAAACTCATACTGCCTTATCTCCTGTCGCAGTCATAGTATACTTATAAATCGATATAACACAGTACCACAGTAGAAGAAAACCCTGGTAACCAATAGAGTATTACTACTCTCAACATAAATAGGTACCAAAGTTACAGCTGCTTACTGAGGTTTAACAGTTTTCAGTCTGCATGATAGAGAATCTTGACACATTCTCACTCTCAAACTCATGGCTGCCTTATCTCCTGTCGCAGTCATAGTGTACTTATAAGTCGATATAACACAGTACCACGATAGAAAAAAACCCTGGTAACCAATAGAGTATTAGTACTCTCAACATAAATAGGTACCAAAGTTACAGCTGCTTACTGAGGTTTAACAGTTTTCAGTCTGCATGATAGAGAATCTTGACACATTCTCACTCTCAAACTGATGGCTGCCTTATCTCCTGTCGCAGTCATAGTATACTTATAAATTCATATAACACAGTACCACAGTAGAATAAAACCCTGGTAACCAATAGAGTATTAGTACTCTCAACATAAATAGGTACCAAAGCTACATCTGTTTACTGTGTTTCATCAGCTTTCCGTCACCATGATGGAGAATGTTGACCTATTCTGACTTTCAGACTCATGTCTGTCTTATCTCCTGTCGCAGTCATAGTACACTTATAAATCGATATAACACAGTACCACGGTAGAAGAAAACCCTGGTAACCAATAGAGTATTAGTGCTCTCAACATAAATAGGTACCAAAGCTGCAGCTGTTTACTGTGTTTTCAACAGTTTTCAGTCACCATAATGGAGAATGTTGATATATTCTGATGCTCAAACTCATGGCTGCCTTATTTCCACCTGCAGTCATACTATACTTATAAATTGATATAACACAATACCATGGTAGAAGAAAACCCTGGTAACCAATAGAGTATTAGCACTCTCAACATAAATTGGTACCAAAGCTACAGCTGTTTACTGTGTTTCAAGTATACTTATAAATTCATATAACACAGTACCACGGTAGAAGAAAACCTTGGTGACCAATAGAATATTAGTACTCTCAACATAAATAGGTACCAAAGCTGCAGCTGTTTACTGTGTTTCAACAGTTTGTTTTCAGTCAGCATGATAGAGAATCTTGACACATTCTTACTCTCAAACTCATGGCTGCCTTATCTCCTGTCGCAGTCATTGTGTACTTATAAATTCATATAACACAGTACCACTGTAGAAGAAAACCCTGGTAACCAATAGAGTATTAGTACTCTCAACATAAATAGGTACCAAAGCTGCAGCTGTTTACTGTGTTTCAACAGTTTGTTTTCAGTCAGCATGATAGAGAAACTTGACACATTCTCACTCTCAAACTCATGGCTGCCTTATCTCCTGCCGCAGTCATAGTATACTTATAAATCGATATAACACAGTACCACGGAAGAAGAAAACCCTGGTAACCAATAGAGTATTAGTACTCTCAACATAAATATGTACCAAAGATACAGCTGTTTACTGAACGTTAACAGTTTTCAGTCAGCATGATAGAGAATCTTGACACATTCTCACTCTCAAACTCATGGCTGCCTTATCTCCTGTCGCAATCATAGTGTACTTATAAATCGATATAACACAGTACCACGGTAGAAAAAAACCTGGGTAACCAATAGAGTATTAGGACTGTCGACATAAATAGGCACCAAAGCTACAGATGTTTACTGAGCTTTAACAGTTTTCAGTCAGCATGATAGAGAATCTTTTCACCATTGTCACTCTCAAACTCATGGCTGCCTTATCTCCTGTCGCAGTCATAGTATACTTATAAATTCATATAACACAGTACCACGGTAGAAGAAAACCCTGGTAACCAATAGAGTATTAGTACTCCAAACATAAATAGGTACCAAAGCTACAGCTGTTTACTGTGTTTCAACAGTTTTTATTCAGCATGATAGAGAGGGTTGACATATTCTCACTCTCAAACTCTCATGGCTTCCTTATTTCCCGTGGCAGTCATACTGTACTAATAAATCGACATAACACAATACCACGTGGAAAAAAAAAACCCTGGTAACCAATAGAGTATTCGTACTCTCAACATAAATAAGTACCAATGCTACAGCTGTTGACTGTGTTTCATCAGTTTTCAGTCACCATGATAGAGAATGTTGACCTATTCTGACTCTCAAACTCATGGCTGCCTTATCTCCTGTTGCAGACATTTTATACTTATAGATCGATATAACACAGTACCACGGTAGAAGAAAACCGTGGTAACCAATAGAGTATTAGTACTCTCAACATAAATAGGTACCAAAGTTACAGCTGTTTACTGAGCTTTAACAGTTTTCAGTCAGCATGATAGAGAATCTTGACACATTCTCACTCTCAAACTCATGGCTGCCTTATCTCCTGTCGCAGTCGTAGTATACTTATAAATCGATATAACACAGTACCATGGTTGAAGAAAACCCTGGTAACCAATAGAGTATTAGTACTCTCAACATAAACATGTACCAAAGCTACAGCTGTTTACTGATCGTTAACAGTTTTCAGTCAGCATGATAGAGAATCTTGACACATTCTCACTCTCAAACTCATGGTTGCCTTATCTCCTGTCGCAGTCATAGTGTACTTATAAATCGATATAACACAGTACAACGGTAGAAAAAACCCTGGTAACCAATAGATTATTTGTACTCTCAACATAAATAGGTACCAAAGCAGCAGCTGTTTACTGTGTTTTCAACAGTTTTCAGTCACCATAATGGAGAATGTTGACATATTCTGATTCTCAAACTCATGGCTGCCTTATCTCCTGTCACAGTCATAGTATACTTATAAATTCATATAACACAGTGCCACGGTAGAAGAAAACCCTGGTAACCAATAGAGTATTAGGACTCTCGACATAAATATGTACCAAATATACAGCTGTTTACTGAGCGTTAACAGTTTTCAGTCAGCATGATAGAGAATCTTGACACATTCTCACTCTCAAACTCATGGTTGCCTTATCTCCTGTCGCAGTCATAGTGTACTTATAAATCGATATAACACAGTACCGCAGTAGAAAAAAACCCGGGTAACCAATAGAGTATTAGGACTTTCGACATAAATATGCACCAAAGCTACAGCTGTTTACTGAGCTTTAACAGTTTTCAGTCAGCATGATAGAGAATCTTTTAACCATTCTCACTCTCAAACTCATGGCTGCCTTATCTCCTGTCGCAGTCATAGTATACTTATAAATTCATATAACACAGTACCACGGTAGAAGAAAACCCTGGTAACCAATAGAGTATTAGTACTCCCAACATAAATAGGTACCAAAGCTACAGCTGTTTACTGTTTTTCATCAGTTTTCCGTCACCATGATAGAGAATGTTGACCTATTCTGACTTTCAAACTCATGGCTGCCTTATCTCCTGTCGCAGTCATAGTATACTGATATATCGATATAACACAGTACCACGATGGAAGAAAACCCTGGTAACCAATAGAGTATTGGTTCTCTCAGCATAAATAGGTACCAAAGCTACAGCTGTTTACCGTGTTTCATCAGTTTTCAGTCACCGTAATAGAGAATGTCGACCTATTCTGACTTTCAAACTCATGGCTGCCGTATCTCCTGTCGCAGTCATAGTATACTTTTCAGTCCCCATGATAGAGAATGTTGACCTGTTCTGACTCTCAAACTCATGGCTGCCTTATCTCCTGTTGCAGACATTGTATACTTATAGATCGATATAACACAGTACCACGGTAGAAGAAAACCCTGGTAACCAATAGAGTATTAGTACTCTCAACATAAATAGATACCAAAGTTACAGCTGTTTACTGAGCTTTAACAGTTTTCAGTCAGCATGATAGAGAATCTTGACACATTCTCACTCTCAAACTCTCATGGCTTCCTTATTTCCTGTGGCAGTCATACTGTACTAAATAATCGACATAACACAATAACATGGTGGAAAAAAACCCTTGTAAAGAATAGAGTATTAGTATTCTCAACATAAATAGGTACCAAAGCTACAGCTGGTTACTGTTTTTCAACAGTTTTCAGTCGCCATAATAGAGAATATTGATATATTCTGACTTTCAAACTCATAGCTGCCTTATTTCCTGTCGCAGTCATACTATACTTATAAATTGATATAACACAATGCCACAGTGGAAAAAAAACCCTGGTAACCAGTAGTGTATCAGTATTCTCAACATAAATAGGTACCAAAGCTACAGCTGGTTACTGTGTTTCAACAGTTTTCTGTCGCCATAATAGAGAATATTGATATATTCTGACTCTCAAACTCATGGCTGCCTTATTTCCTGTCGCAGTCATACTATACTTATAAATTGATATAACACAATGCCATGGTGGAAAAAAACCCTGGTAACCAGTAGTGCATTAGTACTCTCAACATAAATTGGTACCAAAGCTACATCTGTTTACTATGTTTCAACAGTTTTCAGTCAGCATGATAGAGAATCTTGACACATTCAAACTCTCAAACTCATGGCTTCCTTATCTCCTCTCACAGTCATACTATACTTATAAATCGATATAACATAATACCATGGTAGAAGAAAACCCTGGTAACCAATAGAGTATTAGTACTCTCAACATAAATAGCTACCAAAGCTTCAGCTGTTTACTGTGTTTCAACTGTTTCCAGTCACCATGATAGAGAATGTTGACCTATTCTGACTCAAACTCATGGCTGCCTTATCTCCTGTCACAGTCATAGTATACTTATATATCGATATAACACAGTACCACGATGGAAGAAAACCCTGGTAACCAATAGAGTATTGGTTCTCTCAACATCAATAGGTACCAAAGCTACAGCTGTTTACCGTGTTTCATCAGTTTTCAGTCACCGTGATAGAGAATGTTGACCTGTTCTTACTCTCAAACTCATGGCTGCCTTATCTCCTGTTGCAGACATTGTATACTTATAGATCGATATAACACAGTACCACGGTAGAAGAAAACCCTGGTAACCAATAGAGTATTAGTACTCTCAATATAAATAGGTACCAAAGTTACAGCTGTTTACTGAGCTTTAACAGTTTTCAGTCAGCATGATAGAGAATCTTAACACATTCTCATTCTCAAACTCATGGCTGCCTTATCTCCTGTCGCAGTCATAGTGTACTTATAAAACGATATAACACAGTACCACGGTAGAAAAAACCCTGGTAACCAATAGAGTATTAGGACTCTCAACATAAATAGGCACCAAAGCTACAGCTGTTTACTGAGCTTCAACAGTTTTCAGTCAGCATGATAGAGAATCTTTTAACCATTCTCACTCTCAAACTCATGGCTGCCTTATCTCCTGTCGCAGTCATAGTATACTTATAAATTCATATAACACAGTACAATGGTAGAATAAAACCCTGGTAACCAATAGAGTATTAGTACTCTCAACATAAATAGGTGCCAAAGCTACAGCCGTTTACTGTGTTTCATCAGTTTTCCGTCACCATGATAGAAAATGTTGACCTATTTTGACTTTCAAACTCATGTCTGTCTTATCTCCTGTCGCAGTCATAGTATACTTATAAATCGATATAACACAGTACCACGATGGAAGAAAACCCTGGTAACCAATAGAGTATTAGTACTCTCAACATAAATAGGTACCAAAGCTAAAGCTGTTTACTGAGCTTTAACAGTTTTCAGTCAGCCTGACAGATTCTCACTCTCAAACTCATGGCTTCCTTATCTCCTGTCGCACTCATAGTATACTTATAAATTCATATAACACAGAAACATGGTAGAAGAAAACCCTGGTAACCAATAGAGTATTAGTACTCTCAACATAAATAGGTACCAAAGCTGCAGCTGTTTACTGTGTTTCAACAGTTTGTTTTCAGTCAGCATGATAGAGAATCTTGACACATTCTCACTCTCAAACTCATGGCTGCCTTATCTCCTCTCGCAGTCATAGTATACTTATAAATTCATATAACACAGTACCACGGTAGAACAAAACCCTGGAAACCAATAGAGTATTAGTACTCTCAACATAAATAGGTACCAAAGCAGCAGCTGTTTACTGTGTTTTCAACAGTTTTCAGTCACCATAATGGAGAACGTTGACATATTCTGATTCTCAAACTCATGGCTGCCTTATCTCCTGTCGCAGTCATAGTATACTTATAAATTCATATAGCACAGTACCACGGTAGAAGAAAACCCTGGTAACCAATAGAGTATTAGTACTCTCAACATAAATAGGTAACAAAGCTGCAGCTGTTTACTCTGTTTCAACAGTTTGTTTTCAGTCAGCATGATAGAGAATCTTGCCACATTCTCACTCTCAAACTCATGGCTGCCTTATCTCCTGTCGCAGTCATAGTATACTTATAAATCGATATAACACAGTACCACGGTAGAAGAAAACCCTGGTAACCAATAGAGTATTAGTACTCTCAACATAAATAGGTACGAAAGTTACAGCTGCTTACTGAGCTTTAACAGTTTTCAGTCAGCATGATAGAGAATCTTGACACATTCTCACTCTCAAACTCATGGCTGCCTTATCTCCTGTCGCAGTCATAGTATACTTATAAATCGATATAACACAGTACCACGGTAGAAGAAAACCCTGGTAACCAATAGAGTATTAGTACTCTCAACATAAATATGTACCAAAGATACAGCTGTTTACTGAGCGTTAACAGTGTTCAGTCAGCATGATAGAGAATCTTGACACATGCTCACTCTCAAACTCATGACTGCCTTATCTCCTGTCGCAGTCATAGTGTACTTTTAAATCGATATAACACAGTACCACGGTAAAAAAAACCCCGGGTAACCAATAGAGTATTAGGACTCTCGACATAAATAGGCACCAAAGCTACAGCTGTTTACTGAGCTTTAACAGTTTTCAGTCAGCATGATAGAGAATCTTTTAACCATTCTCACTCTCAAACTCATGGCTGCCTTATCTCCTGTCGCAGTCATAGTATACTTATAAATTCATATAACACAGTACCATGATAGAATAAAACCCTGGTAACCAATAGAGTATTAGTACTCTCAACATAAATAGGTGCCAAAGCTACAGCCGTTTACTGTGTTTCATCAATTTTCCGTCACCATCATAGAAAATGTTGACCTATTTTGACTTTCAAACTCATGTCTGTCTTATCTCCTGTCGCAGTCATAGTATACTTATATATCGATATAACACAGTACCACGATGGAAGAAAACCCTGGTAACCAATAGAGTATTAGTACTCTCAACATAAACAGGTACCAAAGCTAAAGCTGTTTACTGAGCTTTAACAGTTTTCAGTCAGCCTGACACATTCTCACTCTCAAACTCATGGCTTCCTTATCTCCTGTCGCACTCATAGTATACTTATAAATTCATATAACCCAGAAACATGGTAGAAGAAAACCCTGGTAACCAATAGAGTATTAGTACTCTCAACATAAATAGGTACCAAAGCTGCAGCTGTTTACTGTGTTTCAACAGTTTGTTTTCAGTCAGCATGATAGAGAATCTTGACACATTTTCACCCTCAAACTCATGGCTGCCTTATCTCCTCTCGCAGTCATATTATACTTATAAATTCATATAACACAGTACCACGGTAGAACAAAATCCTGGTAACCAATAGAGTATTTGTACTCTCAACATAAATAGGTACCAAAGCAGCAGCTGTTTACTGTGTTTTCAACAGTTTTCAGTCACCATAATGGAGAATGTTGACATATTCTGATTCTCAAACTCATGGCTGCCTTATCTCCTGTCGCAGTCATAGTATACTTATAAATTCATATAGCACAGTACCACGGTAGAAGAAAAACCTGGTAACCAATAGAGTATTAGTACTCTCAACATAAATAGGTAACAAAGCTGCAGCTGTTTACTCTGTTTCAACAGTTTGTTTTCAGTCAGCATGATAGAGAATCTTGCCACATTCTCACTCTCAAACTCATGACTGCCTTATCTCCTGTCGCAGTCATAGTGTACTTATAAATCGATATAACACAGTACCATGGTAAAAAAAAACCCGGGTAACCAATAGAGTATTAGGACTCTCGACATAAATAGTCACCAAAGCTACATCTGTTTACTGAGCTTTAACAGTTTTCAGTCAGCATGATAGAGAATCTTTTAACCATTCTCACTCTCAAACTCATGGCTGCTTTATCTCCTGTCGCAGTCATAGTATACTTATAAATTCATATAACACAGTACCACGGTAGAAGAAAACCCTGGTAACCAATAGAGTATTAGTACTCTCAACATAAATACGTACCAAACCTGCAGCTGTTTACTATGTTTCATCAGTTTTCAGTCCCCATGATAGAGAATGTTGACCTATTCTGACACTCAAACTCATGGCTGCCTTATCTCCTGTTGCAGACATTGTATACTTATAGATCGATATAACACAATACCACGGTAGAAGAAAACTGTGGTAACCAATAGAGTATTAGTACTCTCAACATAAATAGGTACCAAAATTACAGCTGTTTTCTGAGCTTTAACAGTTTTCAGTCACCATGATAGAGAATCTTGACACATTCTCACTCTCAAACTCATGGCTGCCTTATCTCCTGTCGCAGTCATAGTATACTTATAAATCGATATAACACAGTACCACGGTAGAAGAAAACCCTGGTAACCAATAGAGTATTAGCACTCTCAACATAAATTGGTACCAAAGCTACAGCTGTTTACTGTCTTTCAACAGTTTTCAGTCACCATGATAGAGAATGTTGACCTTTTCTGACTCTCAAACTCATGGCTGCTTATCTCCTGTCGCACTCATAGTATACTTATCAATCGACATAACACAGTACCACAATGGAAGAAAACCCTGGTAACCGATAGAGTATTAGTACTCTCAACATAAATAGGTACCAAAGCTGCAGCTGTTTACTGTGTTTTCAACAGTTTTCAGTCACCATAATGGAGAATGTTGACATATTCTGATTCTCAAACTCATGGCTGCCTTATTTCCACCTGCAGTCATACTATCCTTATAAATTGATATAACACAATACCATGGTAGAAGAAAACCCTGGTAACCAATAGAGTATTAGTACTCTCAACATAAATAGGTTCCAAAGCTACAGCTGTTGACTGTGTTTCATTAGTTTTCAGTCACCATGATAGAGAAGTTGACCTATTCTGACTTTCAAACTCATGGCTGCCTTTTCTCCTGTCACAGTCATAGTATACAAGTTTATCAATCGATATAACACAGTACCACAATGGAAGAAAACCCTGGTAACCGATAGAGTATTAGTACTCTCAACATAAATAGGTACCAAAGCTACTGCTGTTTACTGTGTTTCATCAGTTTTCAGTCCCCATGATAGAGAATGTTGACCTATTCTGACACTCAAACTCATGGCTGCCTTATCTCCTGTTGCAGACATTGTATTCTTATAGATCGATATAACACAGTACAACGCTAGAAGAAAACCGTGGTAACCAATAGAGTATTAGTACTCTCAACATAAATAGGTACCAAAGTTACAGCTGTTTACTGAGTTTTAACAGTTTTCAGTCACCATAATGGAGAATGTTGACATATTCGGATTCTCAAACTCATCGCTGCCTTATTTCCACCTGCAGTCATACTACACTTATAAATTGATATAACACAATACCACGGTAGAAGAAAACCCTGGTAACCAATAGGTTATTAGCACTCTCAACATGAATTGGTACCAAAGCTACAGCTGTTAACTGTGTTTCAACAGTTTTCAATCACCATGATAGAGAATGTTGACCTATTCTGACTCTCAAACTCATGGCTGCCTTATCTCCTGTCGCAGTCATAGTATACTTATAAATCAATATAACACAGTACCACGGTAGAAAAAAACCCTGGTAACCAATAGAGTATTAGGACTCTCGACATAAATAGGCACCAAAGCTACAGCTGTTTACTGAGCTTTAACAGTTTTCAGTCAGCATGATAGAGAATCTTGACACATTCTGACTTTCAAACTCATGGCTGCCTTTTCTCCTGTCACAGTCATAGTATATTTATCAATCGATATAACACAGTACCACGATGGAAGAGAACCCTGGTAACCGATAGAGTACTCTCAACATAAATAGGTACCAAAGCTACAGCTGTTTACTGTGTTTCATCAGTTTTCAGTCCCCATGATAGAGAATGTTGACCTATTCTGACACTCAAACTCATGGCTGCCTTATCTCCTGTTGCAGACATTGTATACTTATAGATCGATATAACACAGTACCACGGTAGAAGAAAACCGTGGTAACCAATAGAGTATTAGTACTCTCAACATAAATAGGTACCAAAGCTGCAGCTGTTTACTGTGTTTCAACAGTTTGTTTTCAGTCAGCATGATAGAGAATCTTGACAAATTCTCACTCTCAAACTCATGGCTGCCTTATCTCCTGTCGCAGTCATAGTATACTTATAAATTCATATAACACAGTACCACAGTAGAAGAAAACCCTGGTAACCACTAGAGTATTAGTACTCTCAACATAAATAGGTACCAAAGCTGCAGCTGTTTACTGTGTTTCAACATTTTGTTTTCAGTCAGCATGATAGAGAATCTTTACACATTCTCACGCTCAAACTCATGGCTGCCTTATCTCCTGTCGCATTCATAGTATACTTATAAATTCATATAACACAGTACCACTGTAGAAGAAAACCCTTGTTACCAATAGAGTTTTACTCCTCTCAACATAAATAGATACCAAAGCTGCAGCTGTTTACTGTGTTTCAACAGTTTGTTTTCAGTCAACATGATAGAGAATCTTGACACATTCTCACTCTGAAACTCATGGCTGCCTTATCTCCTGTCGCAGTCATAGTATACTTATAAATCGATATAACACAGTACCACGGTAGAAAAAAACCCTGGTAACCAATAGAGTATTAGGACTCTCGACATAAATAGGCACCAAAGCTACAGCTGTTTACTGAGCTTTAACAGTTTTCAGTCAGCATGATAGAGAATCTTTTAACCATTCTCACTCTCAAACTCATGGCTGCCTTATCTCCTGTCGCAGTCATAGAATACTTATAAATTCATATAACACAGTACCACGGTAGAATAAAACCCTGGTAACCAATAGAGTATTAGTACTCTCAACATAAATAGGTTCCAAAGCTACAGCTCTTGACTGTGTTTCATCAGTTTTCAGTCACCATGATAGAAAATGTTGACCTATTCTGACAGTCAAACTCATGGCTGCCTTATCTCCTGTTGCAGACATTGTATACTTATAGATCGATATAACACAGTACCACGGTAGAAGAAAACCATGGTAACCAATAGAGTATTAGTACTCTCAGCATAAATAGGTACCAAAGTTACAGCTGTTTACTGAGCTTTAACAGTTTTCAGTCAGCATGATGGAGAATCTTGACACATTCTCACTCTCAAACTCATGGCTGCCTTATCTCCTGTCGTAGTCATAGTATAATTATAAATCGATATAACACAGTCCCACGGTAGAAGAAAACCCTGGTATCCAATAGAGTATTAGTACTCTCAACATAAATAGGTACCAAAGCTGCAGCTGTTTACTGTGTTTTCAGTCACCATAATGGAGAATGTTGACATATTCGGATTCTCAAACTCATTGCTGCCTTATTTCCACCTGCAGTCATACTATACTTATAAATTGATATAACACAATACCACGGTAGAAGAAAACCCTGGTAACCAATAGGTTATTAGCACTCTCAACATGAATTGGTACCAAAGCTACAGCTTTTAACTGTGTTTCAACAGTTTTCAGTCACCATGATAGAGAATGTTGACCTATTCTGACTCTCAAACTCATGGCTGCCTTATCTCCTGTCGCAGTCATAGTATACTTATAAATTCATATAACACAGTACCACAGTAGAAGAAAACCCTGGTAATCAATAGAGTATTAGTACTCTCAACATAAATAGGTACCAAAGCTGCAGCTGTTTACTGTGTTTCATCAGTTTGTTTTCAGTCAGCATGATAGAGAATCTTGACACATTCTCACTCTCAAACTCATGGCTGTCTTATCTCCTGTCGCAGTCATAGTATACTTATAAATTCATATAACACAGTACAATGGTAGAAGAAAACCCTGGTAACCACTAGAGTATTAGTACCCTCAACATAAATAGGTACCAAAGCTGCAGCTGTTTACTGTGTTTCATCAGTTTTCAGTCCCCATGATAGAGAATGTTGACCTATTCTGACTCTCAAACTCATGGCTGCCTTATCTACTGTTGCAGACGTTGTATACTTATAGATCGATATAACACAGTACCACGGTAGAAGAAAACCGTGGTAACCAATAGAGTATTAGTACTCTCAACATAAATAGGTACCAAAGTTACAGCTGTTTACTGAGCTTTAACAGTTTTCAGTCAGCATGATAGAAAATCTTGACACATTCTCACTCTCAAACTCATGGCTGCCTTATCTCCTGTCGCAGTCATAGTATACTTATAAATCGATATAACACAGTACCACGGTAGAAGAAAACCCTGGTAACCAATAGAGTATTAGTACTCTCAACATAAACATGTACCAAAGCTACAGCTGTTTACTGATCGTTAACAGTTTTCAGTCAGCATGATAGAGAATCTTGACACATTCTCAGTCTCAAACTCATGGCTGCCTAATCTCCTGTCGCAGTCATAGTGTACTTATAAATCGATATAACACAGTACCACGATGGAAGAAAACCCTGGTAACCAATAGAGTATTAGTACTCTCAACATAAATAGGTACCAAAGCTAAAGCTGTTTACTGAGCTTTAACAGTTTTCAGTCAGCCTGATACAGAATCTTGACACATTGTCACTCTCAAACTCATGGTTGCGTTATCTCCTGTCGCAGTCATGGTGTACTTATAAATCGATATAACACAGTACCACCGTAGAAAAAAACCCGGGTAACCAATAGTGTATTAGGGCTCTCGACATAAATAGGCACCAAAGCTACAGCTGTTTACTGATCTTTAACAGTTTTCAGTCAGCATGATAGAGAATCTTTTAACCATTCTCACTCTCAAACTCATGGCTGCCTTATCTCCTGTCGCAGTGATAGTATACTTATAAATTCATATAACACAGTACCACAGTAGAAGAAAACCCTGGCAACCAATAGAGTATTAGTACTCCCAACATAAATAGGTACCAAAGCTACAGCTGTTTACTGTTTTTCATCAGTTTTCCGTCACCATGATAGAGAATGTTGACCTATTCTGACTTTCAAACTCATGGCTGCCTTATCTCCTGTCGCAGTCATAGTATACTTATATATCGATATAACACAGTACCAC
The DNA here is from genome assembly GCA_031216915.1 of Pictodentalium vernedei. Taxonomy (NCBI): domain Eukaryota; kingdom Metazoa; phylum Mollusca; class Scaphopoda; order Dentaliida; family Dentaliidae; genus Pictodentalium; species Pictodentalium vernedei. Next base: position 401,312,109 of record CM062296.1, read on the forward strand.
AATGGAAGAAAACCCTGGTAACCAATAGAGTATTGGTTCTCTCAACATAAATAGGTACCAAAGCTACAGCTGTTGACCGTGTTTCATCAGTTTTCAGTCACCATGATAGAGAATGTTGACCTATTCTGACTTTCAAACTCATGGCTGCCTTATCTCCTGTCGCAGTAATAGTGTACTTATATATCGATATGACGCAGTACCACGATGGAAGAAAACCCTGGTAACCAATAGAGTATTAGTACTCTCAACATAAATAGGTACCAAAGTTACAGCTGTTTACTGAGCTTTAACAGTTTTCAGTCAGCCTGATAGAGAATCTTGACACCTTCTCACTCTCAAACTCACACCTTCCTAATCTCCTGTCACACTCATAGTATACTTATAAATTCATATAACACAGTACCACGATAGAAGAAAACCCTGGTAACCAATAGAGTATTAGTACTCTCAACATAAATAGGTACCAAAGCTACAGCTGTTTACTGTGTTTCAACAGTTTGTTTTCAGTCAGCATGATAGAGAATCTTGACACATTCTCACTCTCAAACTGATGGCTGCCTTATCTCCTGTCGCAGTCATAGTATACTTATAAATTCATATAACACAGTACCACGGTAGAAGAGAACCATGGTAACCAATAGAGTATTAGTGCTCTCAAGATAAATAGGTACCAAAGCTGCAGCTGTTTACTGTGTTTTCAACAGTTTTCAGTCACCATAATGGAGAATGTTGACATATTCTGATTCTCAAACTCATGGCTGCCTTATTTCCACCTGCAGTCATACTATACTTATAAATTGATATTACACAATACCACGGTAGAAGAAAACCCTGGTAACCAATAGAGTATTAGTACTCTCAACATAAATTGGTACCAAAGCTACAGCTGTTAACTGTGTTTCAACAGTTTTCAGTCACCAGCATAGAGAATGTTGACCTATTCTGACTCTTAAACTCATGGCTGCCTTATCTCCTTTCACAGTCATAGTATACTTATAAATTCATATAACACAGTACCACGGTAGAAGAAAACCCTGGTAACCAATAGAGTATTAGTACTCTCAACATAAATAGGTACCAAAGCTGCAGCTGTTTACTGTGTTTCATCAGTTTGTTTTCCGTCAGCATGATAGAGAATCTTGACACATTCTCACTCTCAAACTCATGGCTGCCTTACCTCCTGTCACAGTCATAGTATACTTATAAATTCATATAACACAGTACCATGGTAGAAGAAAACCCTGGTAACCAATAGAGTATTAGTACTCTCCACATAAATAGGTACCAAAGCTGCAGCTGTTTACTGTGTTTCAACAGTTTGTTTTCAGTCAGCATGATAGAGATTTTTGACACATTCTCACTCTCAAACTCATGGCTGCCTTATCTCCTGTCGCAGTCATAGTATACTTATAAATTCTTATAACACAGTACTACGGTAGAAGAAAACCATGGTAACCAATAGAGTATTAGTGCTCTCAACATAAATAGGTATCAAAGCTGCAGCTGTTTACTGTGTTATCAACAGTTTTCAGTCACCATAATGGAGAATGTTGACATATTCTGATTCTCAAACTCATGGCTGCCTTATTTCCACCTGCAGTCATACTATACTTATAAATTGATATAACACAGTACCACGGTAGAAGAAAACCCTGGTGACCAATAGAGTATTAGTACTCTCAACATAAATAGGTACCAAAGCTACAGCTGTTTACTGTGTTTCAACAGTTTTCAGTCACCATGATAGAGAATGTTGACCTATTCTGACTCTCAAACTCATTGCTGCCTTATCTCCTGTCACAGACATTGATTACTACTTATAGATCGATATAACACAGTACCACGGTAGAAGAAAACCCTGGTAACCACTAGAGTATTAGTACCCTCAACATAAATAGGTACCAAAGCTGCAGCTGTTTACTGTGTTTCATCAGTTTTCAGTCCCCATGATAGAGAATGTTGACCTATTCTGACTCTCAAACTCATGGCTGCCTTATCTACTGTTGCAGACGTTGTATACTTATAGATCGATATAACACAGTACCACGGTAGAAGAAAACCGTGGTAACCAATAGAGTATTAGTACTCTCAACATAAATAGGTACCAAAGTTACAGCTGTTTACTGAGCTTTAACAGTTTTCAGTCAGCATGATAGAAAATCTTGACACATTCTCACTCTCAAACTCATGGCTGCCTTATCTCCTGTCGCAGTCATAGTATACTTATAAATCGATATAACACAGTACCACGGTAGAAGAAAACCCTGGTAACCAATAGAGTATTAGTACTCTCAACATAAACATGTACCAAAGCTACAGCTGTTTACTGAGCGTTAACAGTTTTCAGTCAGCATGATAGAGAATCTTGACACATTCTCAGTCTCAAACTCATGGCTGCCTAATCTCCTGTCGCAGTCATAGTGTACTTATAAATCGATATAACACAGTACCACGATGGAAGAAAACCCTGGTAACCAATAGAGTATTAGTACTCTCAACATAAATAGGTACCAAAGCTAAAGCTGTTTACTGAGCTTTAACAGTTTTCAGTCAGCCTGATACAGAATCTTGACACATTGTCACTCTCAAACTCATGCCTTCCTAATCTCCTGTCACACTCATAGTATACTTATAAATTCATATAACACAGTACCACAGTAGGAGAAAACCCTGGAAACCAATAGAGTATTAGTACTCTCAACATAAATATGTACCAAAGATACAGCTGTTTACTGAGCGTTAACAGTTTTCAGTCAGCATGATAGAGAATCTTGACACATTCTCACTCTCAAACTCATGGTTGCCTTATCTCCTGTCGCAGTCATAGTATACTTATAAATTCATATAACGCAGTACCACGGTAGGAGAAAACCCTGGAAACCAATAGAGTATTAGTACTCTCAACATAAATATGTACCAAAGATACAGCTGTTTACTGAGCGTTAACAGTTTTCAGTCAGCATGATAGAGAATCTTGACACATTCTCACTCTCCAACTCATGGCTGCCTTATCTCCTGTCGCAGTCATAGTATACTTATAAATTCATATAACGCAGTACCACGGTAGAAGAAAACCCTGGTAACCAATAGAGTATTAGTACTCTCAACATAAATAGGTAGCAAAGCAGCAGCTGTTTACTGTGTTTTCAACAGTTTTCAGCCACCATAATGGAGAATGTTGACATATTCTGATTCTCCAACTCATGGCTGCCCTATCTCCTGTCGCAGTCATAGTATAGTTATAAATTCATATAACACAGTACCACGGTAGAAGAAAACCCTGGTAACCAATAGAGTATTAGTACTCTCAACATAAATAGGTACCAAAGTTACAGCTGTTTTCTGGGCTTTAACAGTTTTCAGTCAGCCTGATAGAGAATCTTGACACATTGTCACTCTCAAACTCATGCCTTCCTAATCTCCTGTCACACTCATAGTATACTTATAAATTCATATAACACAGTACCACGGTAGGAGAAAACCCTGGAAACCAATAGAGTATTAGTACTCTCAACATAAATATGTACCAAAGATACAGCTGTTTACTGAGCGTTAACAGTTTTCAGTCAGCATGATAGAGAATCTTGACACATTCTCACTCTCAAACTCATGGTTGCCTTATCTCCTGTCGCAGTCATAGTATACTTATAAATTCATATAACACAGTACCACGGTAGAAGAAAACCATGGTAACCAATAGAGTATTAGTACTCTCAACATAAATAGGTACCAAAGCTGCAGCTGTTTACTGTGTTTCAACAGTTTGTTTTCAGTCAGCATGATAGAGAATCTTGACACATTCTCACTCTCAAACTCATGGCTGCCTTATCTCCTGTCACAGTCATAGTATACTTATAAATTCATATAACACAGTACCATGGTAGAAGAAAACCCTGGTAACCAATAGAGTATTAGTACTCTCAATATAAATAGGTACCAAAGCTGCAGCTGTTTACTGTGTTTTCAACAGTTTTCAGTCACCATAATGGAGAATGTTGACATATTCTGATTCTCAAACTCATGGCTGCCTTATTTCCGCCTGCAGTCATACTATACTTATAAATTGATATAACACAATACTACGGTAGAAGCAAACCCTGGTAACCAATAGAGTATTAGTACTCTCAACATAAATTGGTACCAAAGCTACAGCTGTTAACTAAGTATCAACAGTTTTCAGTCACCATGATAGAGAATGTTGACCTATTCTGACTTTCAAACTCATGGCTGCCTTATCTCCTGCCGCAGTCATAGTATACTTATAAATCGATATAACACAGAACCACGGTAGAAACCCCTGGTAACCAATAGAGTAATAGTACTCTCAATGTAAATAGGTACCAAAGCTACAGCTGTTTACTGTGTTTCATTAGTTTTTATTCCGCATGATAGAGAATGTTGACATATTCTCACTCTCAAAGTCTCATGGCTTCCTTATTTCCTGTGGCAGTCATACTGTACTAATAAATCGACATAACACAATACCACTGTGGAAAAAAACCCCCTGGTAACCAATAGAGTATTAGTACTCTCAACATAAATAGGTACCAAAGCTACACCTGTTTACTGTGTTTCATCAGTTTTCAGTCCCCATGATAGAGAATGTTGACCTATTCTGAGTTTCAAACTCATGGCTGCCTTATCTCCTGTCGCAGTCATAGTATACTTATAAATCGATATAACACAGTACCATGGTAGAAGAAAACCCTGGTAACCAATAGAGTATTAGTACTCTCAACATAAATAGGTACCAAAGCTACAACTGTTTACTGTGTTTCGTCAGTTTTCAGTACCCATGATAGAGAATGTTGACCTATTCTGAGTTTCAAACTCATGGCTGCCTTATCTCCTGTCGCAGTCATAGTGTACTTATAAATCGATATAACACAGTGCCACGGTAGAAGAAAACCCTGGTAACCAATAGAGTATTAGTACTCTCAACATAAATAGGTACCAAAGCTACAGCTGTTTACTGAGCGTTAACAGTTTTCAGTCAGCATGATAGAGAATCTTGACACATTCTCACTCTCAAACTCATGGCTGCCTTATCTCCTGTTGCAGTCATAGTATACTTATAAAACGATATAACACAGTACCACGGTAATAGAAAACCCTGGTAACCAATAGAGTATTAGTGCTCTCAACATAAATAGGTACCAAAGTTACAGCTGTTTACTGAGCTTTAACAGTTTTCAGTTAGCATGATACAGAATCTTGACACATTCTCACCCCCATACTCATGGCTGCCTTATCTCCTGTCACAGTCATAGTATACTTAAAATTCGATATAACACAATACCACGGTAGAAGAGAACCCTGGTAACCAACAGAGTATTAGTACTCTCAACATAAATAGGTACCAAACCTACAGCTGGTTACTGTGTTTCAACAGTGTTCAGTCACCATAATAGAGAATGTTGACATATTATGACGCTCAAACTCATGGCTGCCTTATTTATTGTCGCAGTCATTCTATACTAATAAATTGTTATAACACAATACCACGGTGGATAAAAATCCTGGTAACCAATAGAGTATTAGTACTCCCAACATAAATTGGTACCAAAGCTACAGCTGTTTACTGTGTTTCAACAGTTTTCAGTCAGTATGATAGAGAATCTTGACACATTCTCACTCTTAAACTCATGGCTGCATTATCTCCTGTCGCAGTCATAGTATACTTATAAATCGATATAACACAGTACCACAGTATAAGAAAACCCTGGTAACCACTAGAGTATTAGTACTCTCAACATAAATAGGTACCAAAGCTGCAGCTGTTTACTGTGTTTCAACATTTTGTTTTCAGTCAGCATGATAGAGAATCTTGACACATTCTCACTCTTAAACTCATGGCTGCATTATCTCCTGTCACAGTCATAGTATACTTATAAATTCATATAACACAGTACCACGGTAGAAGAAAACACTGGAAACCAATAGAGCATTAATACTCTCAACATAAAAATGTACCAAAGCTACAGCTGTTTACTGAGCGATAACAGTTTTCAGTCAGTTTGATAGAGAATCTTGACATATTCTCACTCTCAAACTCATGGTTGCCACCTTATCTCCTGTCGCAGTCATAGTATACTTATAAATCGATATAACACAGTACCACGGTAGAAGAAAACCCTGATGACCAATAGAGTATTAGTACCCTCAACATAAATAGGTACCAAAGCTACAGCTGTTTACTGTGTTTCAACAGTTTTTAGTCAGCATGATGGAGAATTTTGACACATTCTCACTCTCAAACTCATGGCTGCCTTATATCCTCTCGCAGTCACACTATACTTATAAGTCGATATAACACAACACCACGGTAGAAGAAAACCCTGATAACCAATAGAGTAATAGTACTCTCAACGTAAATAGGTACCAAAGCTACAGCTGTTTACTGTGTTTCAACAGTTTTTAGTCAGCAAAATAGAGAATGCCGACATTTTCTCACTCTCAAACTCTGATGACTTCCTTATTTCCTGTGGCAGTCATACTGTAGTAATAAATCGATATAATACAATTCCACGGTGGAAAAAAACCCTGATGAAGAATAGAGTATTAGTACTCACAACATAAATTGGTACCAAAGTTACAGCTGTTAACTGTGTTTCAACAGTTTTCAGCCACCATGATAGAGAATGTTGACCTATTCTGACTCTCAAACTCATGGCTGCCTTATCTCCTGTCGCACTCATAGTATACTTTTAAATTCATATAACACAGTACCACGGTAGAAGAAAAACCCTGGTAACCAACAGAGTATTAATACTCTCAACATAAATAGGTACCAAGGCTACAGCTGGTTACTGTGTTTCAACAGTTTTCAGTCACCATAATAGAGAATGTTGACATATTCTGATGCTCAAACTCATCGCTGCCTTATTTCTTGTCGCAGACTTACTATACATATAAATTGATATAACACAATATCACGGTGGATAAAAACCCTGGTAACCATTAGAGTATTAGTACTCTCAACATAAATTGGTTCCAAAGCTACAGCTGTTTACTCTGTTTTCAACAGTTTTCAGTCGCCATGACAGAGAATGTTGACCTATTCTGAATCTAAAACTCATGGCTGCCTTATCTCCTGTCGCAGTCATAGTATACTTATAAATCGATATAACAAAGTATGACAGTAGACGAAAACCCTGGTAACCAATAGAGTATTAGTACGCTCAACATAAATAGGTACCAAAGCTACAGCTGTTTACTGTGTTTGAACAGTTTTAGTCACCATGATAGAGAATGTTGACACATTCTAACTCTCAAACTCATGCTTGCCTTATCTCCTCTCACAGTCAAACTATACTTATAAATCGATATAACATAATACCACAGTAGAAGAAAACCCTGGTAACCAATAGAGTTATTAGTACTCTCAACATAAATAGGTGCCAAAGCTACAGCTGTTTACAGTGTTTCATCAGTTTTCAGTCACCATGATAGAGAATCTTGACCTATTCTGACTTTCAAAATCATGGCTGCCTTATCTCCTGTCGCAGTCATAGTATACTTATAAATCGATATAACACCGTTCCACGATGGAAGAAAACCCTGGTAACCAATAGAGTATTAGTACTCTCAACATTAATATGTACCAAAGCTACAGCTGTTTACTGTGTTTCAACAGTGTTCAGTCACCATAATAGAGAATGTTGACATATTATTATGCTCAAACTCACGGCTGCCTTATTTCTAGTCGCAGTCATACTATACTAATAAATTGATATAACACAATACCACGGTGGATAAAAACCCTGGTAACCAATAGAGTATTAGTACTCTCAACATTAATTGGTACCAAACTACAGCTCTTTACTGTGTTTCAACAGTTTTCAGTCAGCATGATTGAGAATCTTGACACATTCTCACTCTCAAACTCTCATGGCTTCCTTATTTCCTGTGGCAGTCATACTGTACTAATAAATCGACATAACACAATACCATGGTGGAAAAAAACTCTTGTAAAGAATAGAGTATTAGTACTCTCAACATAAATAGGTACCAAAGCTACAGCTGGTTACTGTGTTTCAACAGTTTTCTGTCGCCATAATAGAGAATATTGATATATTCTGACTCTCAAACTCATGGCTGCCTTATTTCCTGTCGCAGTCATACTATACTTATAAATTGATATAACACAATGCCATGGTGGAAAAAAACCCTGGTAACCAGTAGTGCATTAGTACTCTCAACATAAATTGGTACCAAAGCTACAGCTGTTTACTGTGTTTCAACAGTTTTCAGTCAGCATGATAGAGAATCTTGACACATTCAAACTCTCAAACTCATGGCTTCCTTATCTCCTCTCACAGTCATACTATACTTATAAATCGATATAACATAATACCATGGTAGAAGAAAACCCTGGTAACCAATAGAGTATTAGTACTCTCAACATAAATAGCTACCAAAGCTTCAGCTGTTTACTGTGTTTCAACTGTTTCCAGTCACCATGATAGAGAATGTTGACCTATTCTGACTCAAACTCATGGCTGCCTTATCTCCTGTCGCAGTCATAGTATACTTAGAAATTCATATAACACAGTACCACGGTAGAAGAAAACCGTGGTAACCAATAGAGTATTAGTACTCCCAACATAAATAGGTACCAAAGCTACAGCTGTTTACTGTTTTTCATCAGTTTTCCGTCACAATGATAGAGAATGTTGACCTATTCTGACTTTCAAACTCATGGCTGCCTTATCTCCTGTCGCAGTCATAGTATACTTATATATCGATATAACACAGTACCACGATGGAAGAAAACCCTGGTAACCAATAGAGTATTGGTTCTCTCAACATCAATAGGTACCAAAGCTACAGCTGTTTACCATGTTTCATCAGTTTTCAGTCACCGTGATAGAGAATGTCGACCTATTCTGACTTTCAAACTCATGGCTGCCTTATCTCCTGTCGCAGTCATAATATACTTTTCAGTCCCCATGATAGAGAATGTTGACCTGTTCTTACTCTCAAACTCATGGCTGCCTTATCTCCTGTTGCAGACATTGTATACTTATAGATCGATATAACACAGTACCACGGTAGAAGAAAACCCTGGTAACCAATAGAGTATTAGTACTCTCAATATAAATAGGTACCAAAGTTACAGCTGTTTACTGAGCTTTAACAGTTTTCAGTCAGCATGATAGAGAATCTTAACACATTCTCAGTCTCAAACTCATGGCTGCCTTATCTCCTGTCGCAGTCATAGTGTACTTATAAATCGATATAACACAGTACCACGATGGAAGAAAACCCTGGTAACCAATAGAGTATTAGTACTCTCAACATAAATAGGTACCAAAGCTAAAGCTGTTTACTGAGCTTTAACAGTTTTCAGTCAGCCTGATAGAGAATCTTGACACATTCTCACTCTCAAACTCATGGCTTCCTTATCTCCTGTCGCACTCATAGTATACTTATAAATTCATATAACACAGTACCAAGGTAGAAGAAAACCCTGGTAACCAATAGAGTATTAGTACTCTCAACATAAATAGGTACCAAAGCTACAGCTGTTTACTGTTTTTCAACAGTTTGTTTTCAGTCAGCATGATAGAGATTCTTGACACATTCTCACTCTTAAACTCATGGCTGCCTTATCTCCTGTCGCAGTCATAGTATACTTATAAATTCATATAACACAGTACTACGGTAGAAGAAAACCATGGTAACCAATAGAGTATTAGTGCTCTCAACATACCGTAAATAGGTACTAAAGCTGCAGCTGTTTACTGTGTTTTCAACAGTTTTCAGTCACCATAATGGAGAATGTTGACATATTCTGATTCTCAAACTCATGGCTGCCTTATTTCCACCTGCAGTCATACTATACTTATAAATTGATATAACACAGTACCACGGTAGAAGAAAACCCTGGTAACCAATAGAGTATTAGTACTCTCAACATAAATAGGTACCAAAGCTGCAGCTGTTTACTGTGTTTCAACAGTTTGTTTTCAGTCAGCATGAGAGAGAATCTTTACACATTCTCACTCTCAATCTCATGGCTGCCTTATCTCCTGTCGCAGTCATAGTATACTTATAAATTCATATAACACATTACCACGGTAGAAGAAAACCCTGGTAACCACTAGAGTATTAGTACTCTCAACATAAATAGGTACCAAAGCTGCAGCTGTTTACTGTGTTTCAATAGTTTTCAGTCAGCATAATAGAGAATCTTGCCACATTCTCACTCTCAAACTCATGGCTGCCTTATCTCCTGTCGCAGTCATAGTATACTTATAAAACGATATAACACAGTACCACGGTAGAAGAAAACCCTGGTAACCAATAGAGTATTAGCACTCTCAACATAAATTAGTACCAAAGCTACAGCTGTTTATTCTGTTTCAACAGTTTTCAGTCACCATGATAGAGAATGTTGACCTATTCTGACTCTCAAACTCATGGCTGCCTTATCTCCTCTCGCAGTCATAGTATACTTATAAATCGATATAACACAGTACCACGATGGAAGAAAACCCTGGTAATCAATAGAATATTGGTTCTCTCAACATAAATAGGTACCAAAGCTACAGCTGTTTACCATGATCAGTGGAGAATGTTGACCTATTCTGACTTTCAAACTCATGGCTGCCTTATTTCCTGTCGTAGTCATAGTATACTTTTCAGTCCCCATGATAGAGAATGTTGACCTGTTCTGACTCTCAAACTCATGGCTACCTTATCTCCTGTCGCAGTCATAGTATACTTATAAATCGATATAACACAATACCACGGTAGAAGAAAAACCTGGTGACCAATAGAGTATTACTACTCTCAACATAAATAGGTACCAAAGCTACAGCTGTTTACTGAGCGTTAACAGTTTTTAGTCAGCATGATAGAGAATCTTGACACATTCTCACTCTCAAACTCATGACTGCCTTATCTCCTGTCATAGTCATAGTATACTTATAAAACTATATAACACAGTACCGCGGTAGAAGAAAACCCTGGTAACCAACAGAGTGTTAGTACTCTCAACATAAATAGGTACCAAAGCTGCAGCTGTTTACAGTGTTTCAACAGTTTTCAGTCACCATGATAGAGAATGTTGACCTATTCTGACTCTCAAACTCATGCTTGCCTTATCTCCTCTCACAGTCAAACTATACTTATAAATCGATATAACATAATACCACAGTAGAAGAAAACCCTGGTAACCAATAGAGTTATTAGTACTCTCAACATAAATAGGTGCCAAAGCTACAGCTGATTACAGTGTTTCATCAGTTTTCAGTCAACATGATAGAGAATCTTGACCTATTCTGACTTTCAAAATCATGGCTGCCTTATCTCCTGTCGCAGTCATAGTATACTTATAAATCGATATAACACCGTTCCACGATGGAAGAAAACCCTGGTAACCAATAGAGTATTAGTACTCTCAACATTAATATGTACCAAAGCTACAGCTGTTTACTGTGTTTCAACAGTGTTCAGTCACCATAATAGAGAATGTTGACATATTATTATGCTCAAATTCACGGCTGCCTTATTTCTAGTCGCAGTCATACTATTCTAATAAATTGATATAACACAATACCACGGTGGATAAAAACCCTGGTAACCAATAGAGTATTAGTACTCTCAACATAAATTGGTACCAAAGCTACAGCTCTTTACTGTGTTTCAACAGTTTTCAGTCAGCATGATTGATAATCTTGACACATTCTCACTCTCAAACTCTCATGGCTTCCTTATTTCCTGTGGCAGTCATACTGTACTAAATAATCAACATAACACAATAACATGGTGGAAAAAACCCTTGTAAAGAATAGAGTATTAGTATTCTCAACATAAATAGGTAGCAAAGCTACAGCTGGTTACTGTGTTTCCACAGTTTTCAGTCGCCATAATAGAGAATATTGATATATTCTGACTCTCAAACTAATGGCTGCCTTATCTCCTGTCGCAGTCATAGTATACTTATAAATCAATAAAACACAGTACCATGGTAGAAGAAAACCCTGGAAACCAATAGAGCATTAATACTCTCAACATAAATATGTACCAAAGCTACAGCTGTTTACTGAGCATTAACAGTTTATAGTCAACATGATAGAGAATGTTGACATATTCTGACTCTCAAACTCATGGCTGCCTTATTTCCTGTCGCAGTGATAGTATACTTATAAATCGATATAACACAGTACCACAGTAGACCAAAATCCTGGTAACCAATTGAGTATTAGTCCTCTCAACATAAATAGGTACCAAAGCTACAGCTGTTTACTGTGTTTCAACAGTTTTGAGTCAGCATGATAGAGAATGTTGACACATTCTCACTCTGAAACTCATCGCTGCCTTATCTCCTCTCACAGTCATACTATACTTATAAATCGATATAACACAATACCACGGTAGAAGAAAACCCTGGTAACCAATAGAGTATTGGTACTCTCAACATATATAGGTACCAAAGCTGCAGCTGTTTACTGTGTTTCAACAGTTTTCAGTCAGCATGATAGAGAATCTTTACACATTCTCACTCTCAAACTCATGGCTGCCTTATCTCTTCTCGCAGTCATACTATACTGATAAATTGATATAACACAACACCACGGTAGAAGAAAACCCTGGTAACCAATAGAGTATTAGTACGCTCAACATAAATAGGTACCAAAGCTACAGCTGTTTACTGTGTTTCAACAGTTTTCAGTCACCATGATAGAGAATGTTGACATATTCTGACTCTCAAACTCGTGGCTGCCTTATCTCCTGTCGCAGTCATAGTATACTTATAAATTGATATAACACAGTTCCACGATGGAAGAAAACCCTGGTAACCAATAGAGTATTAGTACTCTCAACATAAATAGGTACCAAAGCTACAGCTGTTGACTGAGCTTTAACAGTTTTCAGTCAGCATGATAGAGAATCTTGACCTCTTTTGACTTTCAAACTCATGGCTGCCTTATCTCCTGTTGCAGTCAAAGTATACTTATAAATTGATATAACACAGTTCCACGATGGAAGAAAACCCTGGTAAGCAATAGAGTATTAGTACTCTCAACATTAATATGTACCAAAGCTACAGCTGTTTACTGAGCTTTAACAGTTTTCAGTCAGCATGATAGAGAATCTTGACACATTCTCACTCTCAAACTCGTGGCTCCCTTTCTCCTGTCGCAGTCATAGTATACTTATAAATTGATATAACACAGTACCACGGTAGAAGAAAACCCTGGTGACCAATAGAGTATTAGTACTCTCAACATAAATGGGTACCAAAGCTACAGCTGGTTTCTGTGTTTCAACAGTGTTCAGTCACCATAATAGAGAAGGTTGACATATTTTTATGCTCAAACTCACGGCTGCGTTATTTCTAGTCGCAGTCATACTATACTAATAAATTGATATAACACAATACCAGGGTGGATAAAAACACTGGTAACCAATAGAGTATTAGTACTCTCAACATAAATAGGTACCAAAGCTACAGCTGTTTACTGTTTTTCAACAGTTTGTTTTCAGTCAGCATGATAGAGATTCTTGACACATTCTCACTCTTAAACTCATGGCTGCCTTATCTCCTGTCGCAGTCATAGTATACTTATAAATTCATATAACACAGTACTACGGTAGAAGAAAACCATGGTAACCAATAGAGTATTAGTGCTCTCAACATACCGTAAATAGGTACTAAAGCTGCAGCTGTTTACTGTGTTTTCAACAGTTTTCAGTCACCATAATGGAGAATGTTGACATATTCTGATTCTCAAACTCATGGCTGCCTTATTTCCACCTGCAGTCATACTATACTTATAAATTGATATAACACAGTACCACGGTAGAAGAAAACCCTGGTAACCAATAGAGTATTAGTACTCTCAACATAAATAGGTACCAAAGCTGCAGCTGTTTACTGTGTTTCAACAGTTTGTTTTCAGTCAGCATGAGAGAGAATCTTTACACATTCTCACTCTCAATCTCATGGCTGCCTTATCTCCTGTCGCAGTCATAGTATACTTATAAATTCATATAACACATTACCACGGTAGAAGAAAACCCTGGTAACCACTAGAGTATTAGTACTCTCAACATAAATAGGTACCAAAGCTGCAGCTGTTTACTGTGTTTCAATAGTTTTCAGTCAGCATAATAGAGAATCTTGCCACATTCTCACTCTCAAACTCATGGCTGCCTTATCTCCTGTCGCAGTCATAGTATACTTATAAAACGATATAACACAGTACCACGGTAGAAGAAAACCCTGGTAACCAATAGAGTATTAGCACTCTCAACATAAATTAGTACCAAAGCTACAGCTGTTTATTCTGTTTCAACAGTTTTCAGTCACCATGATAGAGAATGTTGACCTATTCTGACTCTCAAACTCATGGCTGCCTTATCTCCTCTCGCAGTCATAGTATACTTATAAATCGATATAACACAGTACCACGATGGAAGAAAACCCTGGTAATCAATAGAATATTGGTTCTCTCAACATAAATAGGTACCAAAGCTACAGCTGTTTACCATGATCAGTGGAGAATGTTGACCTATTCTGACTTTCAAACTCATGGCTGCCTTATTTCCTGTCGTAGTCATAGTATACTTTTCAGTCCCCATGATAGAGAATGTTGACCTGTTCTGACTCTCAAACTCATGGCTACCTTATCTCCTGTCGCAGTCATAGTATACTTATAAATCGATATAACACAATACCACGGTAGAAGAAAAACCTGGTGACCAATAGAGTATTACTACTCTCAACATAAATAGGTACCAAAGCTACAGCTGTTTACTGAGCGTTAACAGTTTTTAGTCAGCATGATAGAGAATCTTGACACATTCTCACTCTCAAACTCATGACTGCCTTATCTCCTGTCATAGTCATAGTATACTTATAAAACTATATAACACAGTACCGCGGTAGAAGAAAACCCTGGTAACCAACAGAGTGTTAGTACTCTCAACATAAATAGGTACCAAAGCTGCAGCTGTTTACAGTGTTTCAACAGTTTTCAGTCACGATGATAGAGAATGTTGACCTATTCTGACTCTCAAACTCATGCTTGCCTTATCTCCTCTCACAGTCAAACTATACTTATAAATCGATATAACATAATACCACAGTAGAAGAAAACCCTGGTAACCAATAGAGTTATTAGTACTCTCAACATAAATAGGTGCCAAAGCTACAGCTGATTACAGTGTTTCATCAGTTTTCAGTCAACATGATAGAGAATCTTGACCTATTCTGACTTTCAAAATCATGGCTGCCTTATCTCCTGTCGCAGTCATAGTATACTTATAAATCGATATAACACCGTTCCACGATGGAAGAAAACCCTGGTAACCAATAGAGTATTAGTACTCTCAACATTAATATGTACCAAAGCTACAGCTGTTTACTGTGTTTCAACAGTGTTCAGTCACCATAATAGAGAATGTTGACATATTATTATGCTCAAATTCACGGCTGCCTTATTTCTAGTCGCAGTCATACTATTCTAATAAATTGATATAACACAATACCACGGTGGATAAAAACCCTGGTAACCAATAGAGTATTAGTACTCTCAACATAAATTGGTACCAAAGCTACAGCTCTTTACTGTGTTTCAACAGTTTTCAGTCAGCATGATTGATAATCTTGACACATTCTCACTCTCAAACTCTCATGGCTTCCTTATTTCCTGTGGCAGTCATACTGTACTAAATAATCAACATAACACAATAACATGGTGGAAAAAACCCTTGTAAAGAATAGAGTATTAGTATTCTCAACATAAATAGGTAGCAAAGCTACAGCTGGTTACTGTGTTTCCACAGTTTTCAGTCGCCATAATAGAGAATATTGATATATTCTGACTCTCAAACTAATGGCTGCCTTATCTCCTGTCGCAGTCATAGTATACTTATAAATCAATAAAACATAGTACCATGGTAGAAGAAAACCCTGGAAACCAATAGAGCATTAATACTCTCAACATAAATATGTACCAAAGCTACAGCTGTTTACTGAGCATTAACAGTTTATAGTCAGCATGATAGAGAATGTTGACATATTCTGACTCTCAAACTCATGGCTGCCTTATTTCCTGTCGCAGTGATAGTATACTTATAAATCGATATAACACAGTACCACAGTAGACCAAAATCCTGGTAACCAATTGAGTATTAGTCCTCTCAACATAAATAGGTACCAAAGCTACAGCTGTTTACTGTGTTTCAACAGTTTTGAGTCAGCATGATAGAGAATGTTGACACATTCTCACTCTGAAACTCATCGCTGCCTTATCTCCTCTCACAGTCATACTATACTTATAAATCGATATAACACAATACCACGGTAGAAGAAAACCCTGGTAACCAATAGAGTATTGGTACTCTCAACATATATAGGTACCAAAGCTGCAGCTGTTTACTGTGTTTCAACAGTTTTCAGTCAGCATGATAGAGAATCTTTACACATTCTCACTCTCAAACTCATGGCTGCCTTATCTCTTCTCGCAGTCATACTATACTGATAAATTGATATAACACAACACCACGGTAGAAGAAAACCCTGGTAACCAATAGAGTATTAGTACGCTCAACATAAATAGGTACCAAAGCTACAGCTGTTTACTGTGTTTCAACAGTTTTCAGTCACCATGATAGAGAATGTTGACATATTCTGACTCTCAAACTCGTGGCTGCCTTATCTCCTGTCGCAGTCATAGTATACTTATAAATTGATATAACACAGTTCCACGATGGAAGAAAACCCTGGTAACCAATAGAGTATTAGTACTCTCAACATAAATAGGTACCAAAGCTACAGCTGTTGACTGAGCTTTAACAGTTTTCAGTCAGCATGATAGAGAATCTTGACCTCTTTTGACTTTCAAACTCATGGCTGCCTTATCTCCTGTTGCAGTCAAAGTATACTTATAAATTGATATAACACAGTTCCACGATGGAAGAAAACCCTGGTAAGCAATAGAGTATTAGTACTCTCAACATTAATATGTACCAAAGCTACAGCTGTTTACTGAGCTTTAACAGTTTTCAGTCAGCATGATAGAGAATCTTGACACATTCTCACTCTCAAACTCGTGGCTGCCTTTCTCCTGTCGCAGTCATAGTATACTTATAAATTGATATAACACAGTACCACGGTAGAAGAAAACCCTGGTGACCAATAGAGTATTAGTACTCTCAACATAAATGGGTACCAAAGCTACAGCTGGTTTCTGTGTTTCAACAGTGTTCAGTCACCATAATAGAGAAGGTTGACATATTTTTATGCTCAAACTCACGGCTGCGTTATTTCTAGTCGCAGTCATACTATACTAATAAATTGATATAACACAATACCAGGGTGGATAAAAACACTGGTAACCAATAGAGTATTAGTACTCTCAACATAAATTGGTACCAAAGCTACAGCTGTTTACTGTGTTTCAACAGTTTTTAGTCAGCATGATAGAGAATCTTGACACATTCTCTCTCTCAAATGCATGGCTGCCTTATCTCCTGTCGCAGTCATACTGTACTTATAAATATATGTAACACAATACCATGGTAGAAAAACCCCTGGTAATGGTAGAGTATTAGTACTCTCAACATAAATTGGTACCAAAGCTACAGCTGTTTACTGTGTTTCAACAGTTTTCAATCAGCATGATAGAGAATCTTGACACATTCTCACTCTCACACTCATGGCTGCCTTATTTCCTGTCGCAGTCATACTGTACTTGTAAATCCATATAACACAATACCACGGTAGAAAAAAAACCTTGGTAACCAATAGAGTATTAGTACTTTCAACATAAATAGGTACCAAAGCTACAGCTGTTTACTGTGTTTCAACAGTTTTCAGTCAGCATGATAGAGAATCTTGACACATTCTCACTCTCAAACTCATGGCTCCCTTATCTTCTCTCACAGTCATATTATACTTATAAATTGATATAACACAATGCCGCAGTAGAAGAAAACCCTGGTAACCAATAGAGTATTAGTACTCTCAACATAAATAGGTACCAAAGCTACAGCTGTTTACCGTGTTTCATCAGTTTTCAGTCACCATGATAGAGAATGTTGACCTATTCTGACTCTCAAACTCATGGCTGCCTCATCTCCTGTCGCAGTCATAGTATACTTATAAATCGATATAACACAGTACCATGATGGAAGAAAACCCTGGTAACCAATAGAGTATTAGTACTCTCAACATAATAGGTACCCGAGCTACAGCTGTTTACCATGTTTCATCAGTTTTCAGTCAGCATGCTAGAGAATATTGACTTATTCTGACTCTCAAACTCATGGCTGCCTTATTTCCTGTCGCAGTCATACTATACTAATAAATTGATATAACACAATACAACGGTGGAGAAAAACCCTGGTAACCAATAGTGTATTGGTACTTTCAACATAAATAGGTACCAAAGGTGCAGCCGTTTACTGTGTTTCAACAGTTTTCGGTCAGTATGATAGAGGATTTTGACATATTCTGACTCTCAAACTCTCATGGCTGCCTTATTTCCTGTCGCAGGCATACTATACTAATAAATCAATATAACACAATACCATGGTAGAAGAATACACTGGTACCTAATAGACTATTAGTATTCTCAACATAACTAGGTACGAAAGCTACAGCTTTTTACTGTGTTTCAACAGTTTTCAGTCCCCATAATAGAGAATGTTGGCATATTCTGACTCTCAAACTCATGGCTGCCTTATTTCCTGTCTCAGTCATGCTATACTTATAAATTCATATAACAGAATACCACGGTTGAAAAAAACCCTGGTAACCAATAGAGTAGTATTAGTACTCTCAGCATAAATAGGTACCAAAGCTACAGCTGTTTACTGTGTTTCTACAGTTTTCAGTCAGCATGACAGAGAATCTTGACATATTCTGACTCTCAAACTCATGGCTGCCTTATTTCCTGTCACAGTCATAGTATACTTATAAATAGATATAACACAATACAACGGTGGAGAAAAATCCTGGTAACCAATAGAGTATTGGTACTCTCAACATAAATAGGTACCAAACCTACAGCTCTTTACTGTGTTTCATCAGTTTTCATTCAGCATGATAGAGAATGTTGACCTATTCTGACTCTCAAACTCAAGGCTGCCTTATCTCCTCTTGCAGTCATAGTATACTTATAAATCGATATAACACAGTACCACGGTAGAAGAAGACCCTGGTAACCAATAGAGTATTAGTACTCTCAACATAAATAGGTACCAAACCTACAGCTGTTTACTGTGTTTCAACAGTTTTAATTCAGCATGATAGGTAACTAGGTATGAAAGCTGCAGCTGTTTACTGTGTTTCAACTGTTTTCAGTCACCATTATAGAGAATGTTGACATATTCTGACTCTCAAACCCGTGGCTGCCTTATTTCCTGTCTCAGTCATGCTATACTTATAAATTCGTATAACACAATACCACGGTTGAAAAAAGCCCTGGTAACCGATAGAGTATTAGTACTCTCAACATAAATAGGTACCAAAGCTACTGCTGTTTACTGTGTTTCAAAAGTTTTCAGTCACCATGATAGAGAATGTTGACATGTTCTGACTCTCAAACTCATGGCTGCCTTATTTCCTGTCGCAGTCATAGTATACTTATAGATTGATATAACACAATACCATGGTAGAGAAGAACCCTGGTGACCAATAGAGTATTAGTACTCTCAACATAAATTGGTACCAAAGCTTCAGCTGATTACTGTGTTTCAACAGTTTTCAGTCACCATAATAGAGAATGTTGACATATTCTGATGCTCAAACTCATGGCTGCCTTATTTCCTGTCACAGTCATACTATACTTATAGATTGATATAACACACTGGTACCCAATAGACTGTTTGTACTGTCAACTTAACTAGGTATCAAAGCTACAGCTGTTTACTGTGTTTCAACACTTTTCAGTCAGAATGATTGAGAATCTTGACACATTCTGCCTCTCAAACTCATGTCTGCCTTATTTCCTGATGCAGTCAAACTGTACTTATATATTGATGTAACTCAACACCACGGTAGAGAAATACCCTGATAGCAAATAGAGTGTCGATACTCTCAACTTAATAACTGGGTATCAAATGTACAGCTGTTTACTGTGTTTCAACAGTTTTCAGTCAGCATGATAGAGAATGTTGACTCATGGCTGCCTTATCTCCTGTCGCAGGCATTGTATACTTATAGATCGATATAACACAGTACCACAGTAGAAGAAAACCCTTGGTAACCAATAGAGTATTAGTACTCTCAACATAAATAGGTACCAAAGCTATAGCTGTTTACTGTGTTTCAACAGTTTTCAGTCACCATGATAGAGAATCTTGACACATTCTCACTCTCAAACTCATGGCTGCCTTATCTCCTGTCGCAGACATACTTATAAATCGATATAACACAATACCATGGTAGAAAAAAACCCTGGTAACGGATAGAGTATTAGTACTCTCAACATAAATTGCTACCAATGCTACAGCTGTTTATTCTGTTTCAACAGTTTTCAGTCAGCATGATAGAGAATGTTGATATACTGTGATTCTCAAACTCATGGCTGCCTTATTTCCTGATGCAGTCAAACTATGTTTATAAAACGATGTAACTCAACACCATGGTAGAAAAAATACCCTGGTAACCAATAGAGTATTAGTACTCTCAACATAAATAGGTACCAAAGCTGCAGCTGTTTACTGTGTTTCATCAGTTTGTTTTCAGTCAGCATGATAGAGAATCTTGACACATTCTCACTCTCAAACTCATGGCTGCCTTACCTCCTGTCACAGTCATAGTATACTTATAAATTCATATAACACAGTACCATGGTAGAAGAAAACCCTGGTAACCAATAGAGTATTAGTACTCTCAACATAAATAGGTACCAAAGCTGCAGCTGTTTACTGTGTTTCATCAGTTTGTTTTCAGTCAGCATGATAGAGAATCTTGACACATTCTCACTCTCAATCTCATGGCTGCCTTACCTCCTGTCACAGTCATAGTATACTTATAAATTCATATAACACAGTACCATGGTAGAAGAAAACCCTGGTAACCAATAGAGTATTAGTACTCTCCACATAAATAGGTACCAAAGCTGCAGCTGTTTACTGTGTTTCAACAGTTTGTTTTCAGTCAGCATGATAGAGATTTTTGACACATTCTCACTCTCAAACTCATGGCTGCCTTATCTCCTGTCGCAGTCATAGTATACTTATAAATTCTTATAACACAGTACTACGGTAGAAGAAAACCATGGTAACCAATAGAGTATTAGTGCTCTCAACATAAATAGGTATCAAAGCTGCAGCTGTTTACTGTGTTATCAACAGTTTTCAGTCACCATAATGGAGAATTTTGACATATTCTGATTCTCAAACTCATGGCTGCCTTATTTCCACCTGCAGTCATACTATACTTATAAATTGATATAACACAGTACCACGGTAGAAGAAAACCCTGGTGACCAATAGAGTATTAGTACTCTCAACATAACTAGGTACCAAAGCTACAGCTGTTTACTGTGTTTCAACAGTTTTCAGTTAGCATGATGGAGAATCTTGACATATTCTGACTCAAACTCATGGCTGCCTTATTTCCTGTCGCAGTTATAATATACTTAAAAATCGATATCACAGAATACCACGGTAGAAAAATACACTGGTACCCGATAGACTGTTAGTATTGTCAACTTAACTAGGTACCAAAGCTACAGCTGTTTAGTGTGTTTCAACAGTTTTCAGTGTGCATGATATAGATTCTTGACACATTCTCACTCTCAAACTCATGGCTGCCTTATCTCCTGTCACAGTCATACTATACTTATAAATCGATATAACACAATACCACAGTAGAAAAAAACCCTGGTAACCAATAGAGTATTAGTGCTCTCAGCATACATATGTTCCTAAGCTACAGTTGTTTACTGTGTTTCAACAGTTTTCAGTCACCATAATAGAGAATGTTGACATATTCTGACTCTCAAACTCATGGCTGCCTCATTTCCTGATGCAGTCAAACTGTACTTTTAAAATGATGTAACTCAACATCATGGTAGAAAAATACCCTGGTAACGAATAGAGTATTAGTACTCTCAACCTAAATAGGTACCAAAGCTACAGCTGTTTACTGTGTTTCAACAGTTTTCAGTCAGCATGATCAAGGATCTTGACACATTCTGACTTTCAAACTCATGGCTGCCTTATCTCCTGTCACAGTCATACTGTACTTATAAATATGTATAACACAATACCACGGTAGAAAAAAACCCTGGTAACGGATAGAGTATTAGTACTCTCAACATAAATTAGTACCAAAGCTACAGCTGTTTATTCTGTTTCAACAGTTTTCAGTCAGCATGATAGAGAATGTTGACCTATTCTGACTCTCAAACTCATGGCTGCCTTATTTCCTGATGCAGTCAGTGTATACTTATAAATCGATATAACACAATACCACGGTAGAAAAAAACCCTGGTAACCAATAGAGTATTAGTACTCTCAACATAAATAGGTACCAAAGCTACAGCTGTTTACTGTGTTTCAACAGTTTTCAGTGTGCATGATAGAAAATCTTAACACATTCTCACTCTAAAACTCATGGCTGCCTTATTTCCTGTCGCAGTTATACTATACTTATAGATTGATATGACACAATACCAAGCTGGAAAAAAACCCTGGTAACCAATAGAGTATTAGTATTCTCAACATAACTAGGTTCCCAAGCTGTAGCTGTTTACTGTGTTTCAACAGTTTTCAGTCACCATAATAGAGAATGTTGACATATTCTGACGCTCAAACTCATGGCTGCCTTATTTCCTGTCGCAGTCATACTATACTTATAAATTGATATAACACAATACCACGATGGAAAAAAAACCTGGTAACCATTAGAGTATTTGTACTCTCAACATAAATTGGTTCCAAAGCTACAGCTGTTTACTGTGTTTCAACAGTTTTCAGTCAGCATGATAGAGGAGGATCTTGACATATTCTTACTCTAAAACTCTCATGGCTGCCTTATTTCCTGTCGCAGTCATACTATACTAATAAATCGATATGACACAATCCCACGGAGAAAAATACACTGGTACATGATATACTATTAGTATTGTTTACATAACTAGGTACCAAAGCTACAGCTGTTTACTGTGTTTCAAAAGTTTTCAGTCAGCATGATAGAGAATCTTGACATATTCTGACCCTCAAACTCATGGCTGCCTTATTTCCTGTCGCAGTAATATTGTACTTATAAATCGATATAACACAATACCACGGTAGAAAAAAAACCCCGGTAACCAATAGAGTATTCATACTCTCAAGATAAGTAGGTACCAAAGCTACAGCTGTTAATGTGTTTAAACAGTTTTCAGTCAGCATGATAGAGAATCTTGACTCAATCTCATGGCTGCCTTATTTCCTGTCGCAGTCATACTATACTTATGAATCGAAATGACACAATACCGCAGTAGAAAAATACACTGGTACCCAACAGACTGTTAGTACTGTTAACTTAACTTCGTACCAAAGCTACAGCTGTTTACTGTGTTTCAACAGTTTTGAGTCTGCTTGATAGTGAATCTTGACACATTCTCACTCCCAAACTCATGGCTGCTTTATCTCACATTGCAGTCATTCTATACTTATAAAGCTATATAACACAATACCACGGTGGAAAAAAAACCTGGTAACCAATAGAGTATTAGTACTCTCAACATAAATTGGTACCAAAGGTACAGCTGGAAATAAGGCAGCCATGAGTTTGCGAGTCAGAATATGTCAAGATCCTCGATCATGCTGACTGAAAACTGTTGAAACAGTAAATAGCTGTAGCTTTGGTACCTATTTATGTTGAGAGTACTAATACTCTATTGGTTACCAGGTTTTTTTCTGCTATGGTGTTGAGGTATATCGTTTTATAAGTATAGTTTGACTGCATCAGAAAATATGGCAGTCATGAGTTTGAGAGCCAGAATAGGTCAACATTCTCTCTTATGGTGACTGAAAACTGTTGAAACGCAGCAAACAGCTGTGGCTTTGGCACCTATTTCTGTTGAGAGTACTAATACTCTAATGATTACCAGGGTTTTTTTTCTGCCGTGGTATTGTGTTATATCGATTTACAAGTACAGTATGACTGCATCAGGAAATAAGGCAGCCATGAGTTTGAGAGTCCGAATATGTCAACATTGTCTGCTATGGTGACTGAAAACTGTTGAAACACAGTAAACAGCTGTAGCTTTGGTACCTATTTATGTTGAGAGTACTGATACTCTATTCATTACCAGGGTCTTTTTTACTGTGGTGTTGGGCTGTATCGTTTTAAAAGTATAGTTTGACTGCATCAGGAAATCAGGCAGCCATGAGTTTCGGAGCCAGAGTAGGTCAACATTCTCTATTATGGTGACTGCAAACTGTTGAAACACAGTAAACAGCTGTAGCTTTGGTACCTATTTATGTTGAGAGTACTTACTCTATTGGTTACAAGTGTTTTTTTCTACCGTGGTATTGTGTTATATCTATTTATAAGTATACTATGACTGCGACAGGAGATATATAACAGTTTTCAGTCACCATCACTGAAAGTCGTGGCACATTCTGACTCGCACACTCATTACTGCCTTATTACCTGACGCAGTCACACTATACTTCTAACACACTATAACATGATACCACAGTTGAAATTTAGGCTGGTATAATATGGAGTATTAGTACTCTCAAGACAGCTAGGAACCTAAGCTACAGCTGTTTACTGTGTTTCAACAATTTTCAGTTAGCATTGTAGAAAGTCGAGCCACATTCTGACTCTCTCAATCACATTCATATTTGGGCTCACTATAGAATCTCGAATTCGAACTTAGTGCATTTCAGGCAAATTTCTTCCAAAATCTTCTTCTCCAGATCCAGCCCGCAGAATCTTCTGATATTTGGTATGCAACATTGTGGGGTGGATCTGATTCAAGTTTGTTCAAATTGGCCCCCTGGGTTTATATTTGGGCTCAGTATAGGAGCCCAAATTTGAACTTACTGCATTTCAGGCAAATTTCTTTGAAAGTCTTCTTCTCAAGATCCAGCAGGCAGAATCTTTTGATATTGGGTATGCACCATGCTTAGGGGGGTGAGATTCAGGTTTGTTCAAGCTAAGTCCCTGGGTTCATAATTGGGCTCACTGTGGTGGCCCGAATTATAAATTAGTTCAAAATGAGGAATTTTCTTTAAAAATCTTCTTCTTCAGATCTAGCAGTTAGAATGTTGATATTTGGTATGCAGCATCCTTAGGGGGGTGAGATTCAAGTTTGTTCAAGCCATGTCCCTAGATCCATATTTGGGCTCACTGTGGGAGCCCGAATGATAACTTAGTTCAAAATGAGGAATCTTCATTAAAAATCTTCTTCTTCAGATCCAGCAGTCGGAATGTTTTGATATTTGATATGCAGCATCCTTAGGGGGTGAGATTCTAGTATATTCAAGCCATGTCCCTAGGTCCATATTTGGACTCACCGTGGGTGCCCATATTATAACTTAGTTCAATATGAGGAATATTCTTTAAAAATCTTTTTTTTTCTAGATCCACTGGTCAGAATCTTCGGATAGTCAATATAAGCTTTTCTTAGGAGGAGCAGATGCAGCTTGTTGATAACAATTCTCTGGGTTGATATTTGGGCTATCATGTCAGGTGAGCGCCCTCAGGCCCCCTGGGGCCTCTTGTTACCTGTACAAGCATTGTAGAAAGTCGATACACATTCTGACTCTCTCTCTCATGACCGCCTTATTATTTGATGCAGTCACTCTATACTTATAACACAATATAGCTTGATACCACGGGTGAAATTTAGGCTGGTAGCAAATGGAGTATTAGTACTCTCAACACAGCTAGCTAATGAATGACTGTATTATTACCTGACGCAGTCACACTATGCTTATGAAATGATATAACACCATACCATTGTAGAGAAATATCCCGGTAACCGATAGAGTATTAGTACTCTCATCACAACTAGGTACCGAAGATATAGCTCTTTACTGTGTTTCAACAGTTTTCAGTCACCATCACTGAATGTCTGACTCTCACACTCATGACTGCCTTATTACCTGGCACAGTCACACTATACTTCTAACACAATATAACATGATACCACGGTTGAAATTTAGGCTGGTAGCAAATGGTGTATTTGTACTCTCAACTTAGCTAGGTACCAAAGCTACAGCCGTTTTCTGTGTTTCAACAGTTTTCAGTTAGCACTGTAGAAAGTTGAGACCTGTTCTGACTCTCTCACTCATGACTGCCTTGTTACCTGACGCAGTCACTCTATACTTATAACACAATATAGCTTGATACCACGGTTGAAATTTAGGCTGGTAGCATGTAGAGTATTAGTACTCTCAACACTGGTAGCTAATGAATGACTGTCTTATTACCGTATGCAGTCATGCGATACTTATGAAATGATATACCATCATAGCATGGTAGGAAAATATCCTGGTACCCAATAGAGTATTAGTACTCTCATCACAACTAGGTACCGAAGATACAGCTGTTTACTGTGTTTCAACAGTTTTCACCATCACTGAAAGTCGTGGCACATTCTGACTCTCACACTCCTGACTGCCTTATTACCTGAAGCAGTCACACTATACTTCTAACGCGATATAAGATCATACAACGGTTGAAATTTAGGCTCGTCGCAAATGGAGTATTAGTACTCTCAACACAGCTAGATACCAAAGCTACAGCTGTTTCATGTGTTTCAACAGTTTTCAGTTAGCATTGTAGAAAGTCGAGACACGTTCTGACTCGCAGTCACTCTATGCTCATAACACAATATAGCTTGATGCCAAGGTTGAAATTTAGGCTGGTAGCAAATAGAGTATTAGTACTCTCAACACACCTAGTTAATGAATGACTTATTACCTGTGCAGTCACACTATACTTATAAAATGATATAACACCATACCATGGTAGAAAAATATCCTGGTAAACAATAGAGCATCAGTACTCTTATCACAGCTGGGTACAGAAGATACAGCTGTTTGCTGTGTTTCAACAGTTTTCAGTCACCATCACTGAATGTCGTGGCACATTCTCACACTCATGACGGCCTTATTACCAAGACACAGTCACACTATACTTCTAACACAATATAACATGATACCACTTTTGAAATTTAGGCTGGTATAAAATGGAGTATCAGTACTCTCAAGACATCCAGATACCAAAGCTACAGCTGTTTACTGTGTTTCAGCAGTTTTCAGTTAGCATTGTAGAAAACCGAGACATGTTCTGACTCTCTCACTCATGACTGCCTTATTACCCGATGCAGTCACTCGATACTTATAACACAATATAACATGATACCACGGTTGAAATTTAGGCTGGTAGCAAATGGTGTATTAGTACTCTCAACACTGCTAGCTAATGAATGACTGTCTTATTACCTGACACAATCACACTGTACTTATAAAATGATATAACACCATACCGCATTAGAAAAATATCCTGGAAACCAATAGAGTATTAGTACTCTCATCACAACTAGGTCCCAAAGAAACAGCTGTTTACTGTGTTTCAACAATTTTCAGTCACCATCACTGAATGTCGTGGCACATTCTGACTCTCACACTCATGACGGCCTTATTACCTGACAGAGACACACTATACTTCTAACACAATACAACATGATACCATGGTTGAAATTTTGGCTGGTAGCAAATGGAGTATTAGTACTCTCAACACAGCTAGGTACCAAAGCTACAGCTGTTTACTTGGTTTCAACAGTTTTCAGTTAGCATTGTAGAAAGTCGAGACACGTTCAGACTCTCTCACTCATGGCTGCCTTATTACCTGACGCAGTCACTCTATACTCATAACACAATGTAGCTTGATACCACGGTTGAAATTTAGGCTGGTAGCAAACAGAGTATTAGTACTCCCAAATGGGGGGGGGGGGGGGGGGGGGGGGGTTGACCATCCCCTACTAGGCGGGTCCTCAGGTGTCGGATAGAGGACGGCCTGCCCAGTTGGGCAGGTTTGCTAGTTTTTAATTGGCAGGTTTGCTCAATTGAGCTAGTTTGCTGCCAAATATAAAAAATTGCAGCACTGGGCCAAAATGGTCAATCCTGCTAATGCCATCTTGCAGGCACCTTGTTCTCCCATGAGGTGTGGTCTGAAGGCCCCGGAGGAAGGAATCCTGGCAGTTGAGAACAGACTGGGTCCCGGTTAGGACAAATCTCCATGATAGAGATCAGGTCGTAAACTGCTTTGGCCCGATCTCCATCGTGGAGGTTACCTGTTCAATACACTGTTTTGGACCCAACTTCGGGAGTAGAAGGATGGTCGGATGGTCCGTTCTGGCCATTCGGGAGCCCCCACCCCCAAAAGTACTGGGTGTCACGTCGGTGGGCATTTGGTGGTCATTCAATCAGTCATTTCTTTTAATCACATAATATAATTGCCATTGTGTGCTGTTTTTATACACTTCATATTTTAACAACTACTTAGTATTGCTGTACTGTCTGTTTCGGTTATGCGTGGCAACCTTGACTGCAGTGTTTTATACAGTGATTGGTTGAATGGCCGCCATCTGAAGACATGGCACTTCCACACACGGGCCAATCAGTCAGTGGTATGCCTCGGCGGCGTCAACACTGGCTGAGTATACTGCCCTATACCAGGTATGTGGGAATACCGGCAACCCAGTGGGTTCACTGCGTGGCAGTAACCCTACCCCTTGTTGGACTCCGTGGTGGGTGGGAGCCGGGGCAGTGAATGCTTTACTACCCTACAAAACCCTAAATTCCAGCAAGGGCGTGCTTAGAACAAGAGAACTTGCAGGCATGGATGTAATGGATATCAGGAAGGAACTAACATCACAAAACATCACAGATGTCAAAAGAATTGAGATAAAAAAAGATAGTAAACTGATACAGACCAACACATACATTTTAACTTTTGGCTCATCTCAACCGCCAAAATCAATTAAAGTGGGTTACATGAACATCAAAGTGGATTTGTATATACCAAATCCACTTCAATGCTTCAAATGTAAAAAATTTGGACAAAGTCAAAACAACTGTACAGGTCAAACAATATGCTTTAGATGCGGCCAGCAACATGAAGAGCCATGTAACAACCCAATTAAGTGTGTAAACTGCCAGGGAACTCATATGTCATCCTCTAAAGATTGCCGTCTTTGGCAAAAAGAAAAAAACTATTCAAAAGGTGAAATGCGAAAAACAGATAAGCTTCCAGGAGGCCAGAGTATTTGTAACATCTATGCCTGGCATCAATACATCAGCGCCATCGTATGCCACAATAGTAAAAAAAAAGGGTACACACAAAGCCAGTAGAATGCCAGACACAGTATACATGGCTCAACAGCACAATTCCTTCCTCATTACAGGCCTTTACTATGGAACATCCTAATCAAACAGAAACAGAAACACAGCCAACACAAACCAAGTCAACTGTTCCCTCAACAGACGACAAACTAACAAAAACAATTCACACGCAAGACCACACAAACAAGTTATCACAAAAAAATAAAAATTCTAATCCTAAACGTGAACATAAAAATGAATCAAATAAATTGAAATCAAATCAGCAACAAAGATCCCAGCAGGAAAATCTGAGTCATAGTCAGAGGAGAAAACAACAAAAAGATAAGGACAAAAAGAAATTAGAACCAGACAGACTCCCAAAACACCTTCAAAATGTTGTGACGAACAACATGTTTGATGGCATAGAGGAAATGTCAGTCGATGAGTGCATCGATGACACGTTCTCGACAAAATTATGCCTGAATACTTCTCTGAGTAGATCCCCACATAAAGCATCACCAAAACGAACTACGGGGGCAATATCTCCCATACGACCACCAGCTAAATCACCATCCAAACATGGATAAAACAATCAAACACAATATAATACAGTGGAATTGCCGAGGTTTTAGAACAAACTTTAATGAATTGCATCTTTTATGTCAAAAGTATAAACCTGCCGCTTTTTGCCTGCAGGAAACACTTTTAAAGAAGCCTGAATCTCAGGATCATTCAACTTTCAAGCATTATGCTTCGTATAATGCCTGGGCAGGGGAGCGCGGTGGCTCAGTAGGTAGAGGTGCAGGCTGCAAGCCGAGAGGTCCTCGGTTCGAATCCCACCTGCGGCAACCGCGTTGTGTCCTTGGGCAAGACACTTCATCTCCATTGCTCGCGTGGGGGCACGACGCCGTGTACTAAGGCGTACTGCACGTCGATGGTACGCATGTCTTCAACCAATCTAACCCTGCCTGTGCTGCAGTGCGGAGTTACGATGTTGGGGAGCTGGCAGCTGCTCGTCGTTGCTCGGTGGTTCTCGCCGGGTACCCTGGCTTTCTCCACCCGTAAAACTGTCACGGTCACGATTAGCCATTGTGCATAAATATGTGACCTTAAACATCACTAAATAAATAAATAATGCCTGGGCAGACGATAATGACATTCATATCCGTGGAACATCTGTTTTAGTTAGAGACGATATCATTCACAGATCTGTACCTTTGAATACAAATTTACAGGCTGTGGCGGTACGCCTAACATTAGACAAAACAATTACACTATGTTTGACTTACGTTTCACCAAGTAAAACCCTACAACTGAATGATCTTGAGATGCTGGTCCATCAACTCCCAACTCCATACATTTTGTTGGGTGATTTTAACGCACATGGCCCCTATGGGGTAATCCCTGTAGTCAGAATGATGTAAAGGATAAAACTGTGGAAGAATTTATTTTAAAATATGACTTGTGTTTGTTTAATGATGGTTCAGACACTTATCTGCACCTCGCATCTGGTTCGTATACATCAATTGATATTACAATTGCATGCCCTTCTATCTTCCTCGATTTTTCATGGAAGGTAGAAGAGGACTTGTGCGGGAGTGACCACTTTCCAGTTGTGTTGGAGAGTGTAGTTCTGGCGGACGATGAGAGGGTGCCCTAGTGGAACTTTAAAAAGCCGGTTGGCACACTTTCTCATCTCTCTGTTCTGAACGCCTCAAACAAGAGAAATTTCAGGACAGTGCTTACCAAATAGAACATTTTACAAACGAGTTACTTGACATTTCAAACACAGTCATCCCTAAAACCTAGTCAAATCCGAAATGTTTCACCAAACCATGGTTTGATAATGAATGTAAACAGGCTATAAAGGATCGCAAGAAAAATGAACAGGAATTCAACAAGTCACCAACTACAAATAATTTGGATAAGCTACATATAAACCGGGCAAAAACAAGATGACTTATCAAACAAAAAAAAGAAAAGTTCCTGGGAAGCTTATGTTTCAAAGCTAAACCAAAACACCCCCATCAACAAAATTTCGAAAATGATTAAAAAGATTAAAGGCAAAGAAACCAAATCAACTGTACAACATCTGAAAGATAACAAAACACTACTCACATCTAAAAACGAAATTTCAAACAAATTGGCCTTCACATTTTCTAAACAATCGTCGTCTGAAAATTGTAATCCAGAATTTCTCAAAATTAAAAAACAAGAAAAACAAAAGATCAAATTTACCTCCAATAATTTAGAGGAATACAATGAACCTTTCTCTATGGAAGAGTTAAATAACTCTTTGCATAAAGCAAAGGATACTGCCACTGGACCCGATGAAATACATTATAAAATTTTAAAACATTTGCCACAATCATCACTTGAACTTTTACTGTCGATTTTCAGTGACATATGGGTGACTGGCCAGTTTCCACCTTCCTTGCATAATGCTACAATAATTCCCACTCCAAAGCCTGATAAAGATCACAGCAACCCAAGTAATTACAGGCCTATCACTTTAACAAGTTGTCTGTGTAAAACCATGAAAAGGATGATCAATGATCGACTTGTCTGGTTTCTGGAATTGAACAATCTACTTGCGAATGTTCAGTGTGGTTTCAGAAACCAGAGAAGTACTATGGATCATTTGGTTAGACAGGAAACGTTTATAAGAAATGCCTTTGCCAGAAAAGAACATGTGATCGCAATTTTCTTTGACCTTGAAAAGGCATATTATACAAGATGGTAGTATGGGATTTTAAAAGATCTTTTTAACATGGGGTTGAAAGAGCGTATGCCCCTTTCTGTTGAAAACTTTTTAAAGGACTGTCAATTTCAGGTTCGTGTTGGGTCAACGTTATCTGATCCTCACGAGCAGGAATTGGGGGTTCCTCAGGGTAGTGTTTTATCCGTTACCCTCTTTTCAATTAAGATTAATAGTATCATCGACGCAATTGAGAAAATGGTAGATTCGTCATTGTATGTCGATGACTTTTTAGTCTGCTATAGCAGCAAAAACATGAATGCTATAGAGCGCAAACTTCAGCTACCGAAAATGGCTTTAAATTTTCAAAGACAAAAACAAATTGTGTTCATTTTTTTAAGCTTCGGAAACATCACCTTGATCCGGAGTTGAAAATCGATGGTAGTCCTATAAAAGTTGTTAAGGAAGTGAAATTCTTAGGTTTGTTGTTCGACAGCAAACTTAATTTCGCTTCTCACATAAAACAACTAAAAGTTAAATGTAAGAGAGCACTAAACCTACTGGAAGTTGTTGGTAGCACTGATTGGAGTGCTGACCAAAAAACATTACTCCATCTGTATAGATCACTTGTTCGATCAAAGTTAGATTACGGTTGTATAGTTTATGGTTCTGCAAGGAAATCATATCTCAAACCACTTGATGCAATTCACAATAGTGGTATTAGAATTAGTCTAGGGGCTTTTCGAACATCGCCAATAGATTCGATGCTTGTGGAAACCGAGGAGCCTTCTCTTGAGAAGCACAGAATTAAATTATCTCTCCAGTATGTATATAAACTTTTGGCCAATCCTTCAAATCCTGCTTATAACTGTGTTTCAGACCCTCAAAATATTGAATTTTTTTAACCGCCACCAGAAACATATTCCTCCATTGGGAATTAGAATTAAACCCCACATGGAGTCAGCTAATGTTGATTTCGACTCTGTAAAATAAAACCGAAAAACACATATTCCTCCTTGGCATCTTAAAAAACCTACAGTTATTTTGGACCTTGCTTCTACAAAAAAATTTGATACCAATTCCTTGCAGTTTGAACAAAAATATGCCGAAATAAGGTCCAAGTATAGTACATATGCAGATGGGTCTAAAGATGGTGAGAAAGTATCATCAGCTGCTGTTACTGGTGATCATATCACCTCAATCAGAATACCGAATCAAAGTTCTATTTTCACAGCTGAAGTTAATGTTATTCAACTGATGCTTGAACACATTGAGAATATACAGGAAAAGAAGTCGATTATTTTTTCTGACTCTCTTTCCTCTTTACTTTTTTTTTCACTCAACCCCAAGTTGAAGAACCCTCTCATTTTGGAACTTCGTGAGAAGTTAACAACTCTCATGTCTGACCAATATGATATCGTGTTTTGCTGTTTACCCGGACATGTTGGTATCGCTGATAACACCAAAGCAGACAGTGCAGCAAAACAGGCTTTAACCAAGCCTCTCACTGATTTTAAGATCCCTTTCAGTGATTTTAAGCCTCATATTAGTAGTTACATCAAATCTATGTGGCAGGCGGAATGGGATGGAGGCGGAATGGGATGGGGCAACTAATAACAAGCTCCATCGCTTCCTACCAACTATTTCTGATCACTACCCATTCAGTAAACATTGTAGAAAAGATCATGTTATTCTGACACGATGTCATATTGGTCACACGCGACTTACACATTCCTTTCTGTTGGAGGGTAATATGTGACCAGAGTGTGTTCCTTGTCAGCAGGTGTTGCCACTGGGACACATTCTTTTATATTGTACTGATTTTAATCTTGTTACAGGGCAGTATTTCACAGTACAATCTCTAAGAGATTTATTTTACCATACGAGCCTGCCATATGAGCCCACTTAAAATAATCTCATTTTTGAAAGAAATCAACCTTTTTAATAAATTTTAACCTTTTAAATAAATTTTAAAATTGTTTTTATTCTTTTAATGCAGACTCCACAAGTCTAAATGTCAACAGGTTGATTTTATATGTATTCTGGTTTTTATAACTTTAGTCATTATTGTTTCGACTGCTCTTGGTTTTAAGTTTGTGATTATTTCATATTTTATTCAATTAATGTTAATTCATACTTGACAATTGTTGTGTCTGTAGTTTTCTCGCCACGATATAGCCTTAGCTGCTGATGTGGCGTAAAGCACCAATAAATAAAAAAATAAATAAATAGTACTCCCAACACAGCTAGCTAATGAATGACTCCCTTATTACCTGGGGCAGTCACATTATAGTTATAAAATGATATAACACCATTCCACAGTAGAAAAATATCCTGGAAACCAATAGAGTATTAACACTCTCATCACAACTAGGAACCGAAGATACAGCTGTTTACTGTGTTTCAACAGTTTTCAGTAACCGTCACTGAAAGTCGTGGCACATTCTGACTCTCATACTGATGACTGCCTTATTACCTGACGCAGTCACTCTATACTTCTAACACAATATAACATGATATCACAGTTTGCATTGTAGACCAGACACATTCGGACTCTTTCACTCATGGCTGCCTTATTACCTGACGCAGTCACTCTATACTTATAACACAATATAGCTTGATGCCACGGTTGAAATTTAGGCTGGTAGCAAATATGGAGTATTAGTACTCTCAACACAGCTAGCTAATGAATGACTGTCTTATTACCTGACACAATCACACTGTACTTATAAAATCATATAAAATCATATAACACCATACCACATTAGAAAAATATCCTGGAAACCAATAGAGTATTAGTACTCTCATCACAACTAGGTCCTGAAGAAACAGCTGAATGTGTGGCACATTCAGACTCTCACACTCATGACTGTCTTATTACCTGACACAGACACACTATACTTCTAACTCAATATAACATGATACCTT
Source organism: Pictodentalium vernedei (assembly GCA_031216915.1). Taxonomy (NCBI): domain Eukaryota; kingdom Metazoa; phylum Mollusca; class Scaphopoda; order Dentaliida; family Dentaliidae; genus Pictodentalium; species Pictodentalium vernedei. Next base: position 401,347,039 of record CM062296.1, read on the forward strand.
GGTTGAAATTTAGGATGGTAGCAAATGGAGTATTAGTACTCTCAACACAGCTAGGTACCAAAGCTACAGCTGTTTACTGTGTTTCAACAGTTTCCAGTTAGCATTGTAGAAAGTCGAGACACGTTCTGCCTCTCTCACTCATGACTACCTTATTACCTGATGCAGGTACACTATACTTCTAACACAATATAACATGATACCACGGTTGAAATTCATTGGTAGCAAATGGAGTATTAGTACTCTCAACACAGCTAGGTACCAAAGCTACATCCGTTTACTGTGTTTCAGTTAGCATTATAGAAAGTCGTGGCACATTCTGACTCTCACACTCCTGACTGCCTTATTACTTGATGCAGTCACTCTTACTTAAAACAAAATACAACTTGATACCACGGTTGAAATTTAGGCTGGTGGCAAATAGAATATTAGTACTCTTATCACAACTAGGTACCGAAGATACAGCTGTTTACTGTGTTTCAATAGTTTTCAGTCACCATCACTGAAAATCATGGCACATTCTGATTCTCACACTCCTGACTGCCTTATTACCTGACACAGTCACACTATACTTCTAACACAATATAACATGATACCACAGTTGAAATTTAGGCTGCTAGCAAATGGAGTATTAGTACTCTCAACACAGCTTGGTACCAAAGCTACAGCTGTTTACTGTGTTTCAACAGTTTTCAGTTAGCATTGTAGAAAGTTGATACACATTCTGACTCTCTCTCTCATGACCGCCTTATTATTTGATGCAGTCACTCTATACTTATAACACAATATAGCTTGATACCACGGGTGAAATTTAGGCTGGTAGCAAATGGAGTATTAGTACTCTCAACATAGCTAGCTAATGAATGACTATTATTACCTGACGCAGTCACACTATGCTTATGAAATGATATAACACCATACCATTGTAGAGAAATATCCCGGTAACCGATAGAGTATTAGTACTCTCATCACAACTAGGTACCGAAGATATAGCTCTTTACTGTGTTTCAACAGTTTTCAGTCACCATCACTGAATGTCGTGGCACATTCTGACTCTCACACTCATGACTGCCTTATTACCTGGCACAGTCACACTATACTTCTAACACAATATAACATGATACCACGGTAGCAAATAGAGTATTAGTATTCTCAAAACAGTTAGATACCAAAGCTACAGCTGTTTACTGTATTTCAACAGTTTTCAGTTAGCACAGGGGGCACCACAAGGGCATAACTCTGACAGCTCCCATGAATTTCTTTCCAAAATTCAAAAAACCTTCTTCTTCAGATGCACCAGACAGAATTCTTTCCTATTTGGTATACATCATCTCTAGGGAGGTGGGGTGGGGGGGGGGGGGGGGGGGGGGGTGGGGGGCAGATTCAAGTTTGTTCAAATCGGCCCCCTGGATTCATATTTCAGCTCAGTATTGAAGCCCGAATTTGAACTTAGTGCATTTCAGGCAAATTTCTTAAAAAATCTTCTTCTCCAGATCCAGCAGGCAGAATCTTTTGATTCATGTTTGTTCAAATCGGCCCCCGGGATTCATATTTCAGCTCAGTATTGAAGCCCAAATTTGAACTTAGTGCATTTCAGGCAAATTTCTTAAAAAAAAATCTTCTTCTCCAGATCCAGCAGGCAGAATCTTTTGATATTTGGTATGCAACATTGTGGGGTGGATCTGATTCAAATTTGTTCAGATCGGCCCCCTGGATTCATATTTGGACTCACTATAGAAGCTCGAATTCGAACTTAGTGCATTTCAGGCAAATTTCTTCCAAAATCTTCTTCTCCAGATCCAGCAGGCAGAATCATTTGATATTTGGTATGCAACATTGAGGGGTACATCTGATTCAAGTTTGTTCAAATCGGCCCCCTAGGTTCATATTTGGGCTCCGTATAGGAGCCCAAATTTGAACTTAGTGCATTTCAGGCAAATTTCTTTAAAAATCTGCTTCTCAAGATCCAGCAGGCAAAATCTTTTGATATTGAGTATGCATCATGCTTAGGGGGGAGGGGGGTGGGGGGGGGGTGAGATTCAAGTTTGTTCAAGCCAAGTCCCTGGGTTCATATTTGGGCTCACTGTGGTAGCCCGAATTATAACTTAGTTCAAAATGAGGAATTTTCTTTAAAAATCTTCTTCTTCAGATCCAGCAGTCGGAATGTTTTGATATTTGGTATGCAGCATCCTTAGTGGGGTGAGATTCAAGTTTGTTCAAGCCATGTCCCTAGGTCCATATTTGGGCTCACTATGGGAGCCTGAATGATAACTTAGTTCAAAATGAGGGATTTTCTTTAAAAATCTTCTTCTTCAGATCTAGCAGTCAGAATGTTTTTATATTTGGGATGCAGCATCCTTGGGGGGGGGGGGGGGGGGGGGGTGAGATTCAAGTTTGTTCAAGCCATGTCCCTAGGTCCATATTTGGGCTCACTGTGGGAGCCCGAATGATAACTTAGTTCAAAATGAGTCAATGATACCACAGTTTAAATTTAGGCTGGTAGCAAATGGAGTATTAGTACTCTCAACACAGCTAGGTACCAAAGCTACAGCTGTTTACTGTGTTTCAACAGTTTTCAGTTTGCAAAGACATGTTCTGACTCTCTCATGACCGCCTTATTACCTGACACAGTCACTCTGTACTTATAACACAATATAGCTTGACGCAACAGTTGAAATTTAGGCTGGTAGCAAATAGAGTATTAGTACTCTCAACACAGTTAGCTGATGAATGACTGTCTTATTACCTGACGCAGTCACACTATACTTATAAAATGATATAATACCATACCACAGTAGAAAAATGTCCTGGAAACCAATAGAGTATTATTACTCTCATCACAACTATGTACCGAAGATACAGCTGTTTACTGTGTTTCGACAGTTTTCAGTCACCATCACTGACAGTCGTGGAACATTCTGACTCTCATACTGATGACTGCCTTATCACCTGACGCAGTCACACTATACTTCTAACACAATATAACATGATACCATGGTTGAAATTTAGGCTGTTAGCAAATGGAGTATTTACTCTCAACACGGCTAGGTGCCAAAGCTACAGCTGTTTACTGTGTTTCAACAGTTTTCAGTTAGCATTGTAGAAAGTCGAGACACGTTTTGACTCTGTCACTCATGACTGTCTTATTACCTGACGCAGTCACTCCATACTTATAACACAGAGAGCTTACTGATATTCCTGAATCAGAAATTGTTAATGAGCTCAAACCTCAAGGACTCATAGGTGTCAAGAGAATTCAGATAAGGAAAAATGGACAACAGATCACCACCAATACCTACATTTTTAATTTTCAAACTCCTCAGCCACCAAAATCTCTTAAAATTGGATACATGAACACCAAGGTGAATTTGTATATCCCAAATCCCCTTCGGTGTTTCAACTGTCAAAAATATGGGGATAGTGGGGACAATTGTAGAAGCAGGCTGGCTTGCTTTCGTTGTGGACTAACACACGATGAGCCATGTACCAGTGATACCATCAGATGCATCAATTCTCATGGCAATCATATGTCATTTTCAAAAGATTGCCCTGTATGGAAAAAAGATAAGCACATTCAAATCATTAAGTGTGAAAGACAGATTAGTTTTAAAGAGGCCAGGGAAATTGTTTCATCGATGCCTGGTATGCAAACATCAACGCCATCATATGCCATGTTTATTAGCAAAAAATTACAAACAAAATCGGTGGAGTGCCAGACTCAATACACATGGCTGGAAGGCACAATACCATCATTACTACATGCCTTCACAATAGGCCACAGCGAACAACTACAACAAAAACAACTCAAACACAAACACCACCAGTAGAAAAATCTAAAACAAATCCGAAGAATGAACAAGACAAATCAAAAACAACAGATAAAAACAAAGCTCAGGAATCGAAATCAGAACATACAAATGACCAGCCAAAACCAAAATTGCAACAAGAACCCCGAAATCTTAGGCAGAGAAGGTCTCAAGAAAAATTCAAAAAGAAAATAGACAAAACAAAACAGCTATCAGACGGATTACCTAAAGCCCTTCAGGACCCTGTTACCAGTAACAGGTTTGAAGCCTTTGAAGAAATGGCAGTCGATGAGTGTATCGATAAAACATTCGGACACCTACATCCAAACTCATCCCAACACAAGTCCCTAGACAAAAATCACCCAAACCATCTGCTGGGGGCTATTTCGCCCATACATCCACCCTCTAAATCTCCTACCAAATATAGATAATACAATCAAACACAACACCATATAATGGAAATGTCGAGGTTTTAGAACTAATTTTAATGAACTAGGCCTTTTGAGCCAAAAGTATAAACCTGCCGTTTTTTGCCTGCAGGAAACTCTTTTAAAGAAACCTGAGGCTCAAGATCATTCAGCCTTCAAGCATTATACACCGTATAATGTCTGGGCAGATGATAATGATCTTCATCTTCATGGAACGAGTGTCTTGGTTAAGAACGACATCATTCACAGTTCTGTACCACTACAGACAAATTTACAGGCTGAGGTGGTACGCCTAACTTTCGACAAAACAGTTATACTTTGTTCTATTTACGTTTCACCAAGTAAAACCTTACAACTGAATGATCTTGAGCTGCTGGTCCAACAACTCCCAACTCCATACATTTTGTTGGGTGATTTTAACGCACGTAGCCCCCTTTGGGGTAATTCCTGCAGTCCAGAAGATGCAAAAGGTAGAACTGTAGAGGAGTTTATTACAAAATATGACTTGTGCTTGTTTAATGATGGGTCAAATACATCCAAAACGTTTCACTAAACCATGGATTGATACTGAGTGCAAACAGGCTATAAAAGATCGCAAGAAATTTGAGAGGGAATTTAATAAGTCACCAACTACACGAAATTTGAATAGATTACGTATAAATTGGGCAAAAACATGACGACTTGTAAAACATAAAAAAAAGTTCATGGGAAACTTACGTATCGAAACTAAATCAAAACACCCCCATCACTAAAATTTGGAAAATGATTACAAAAATTAAAGGAAAAGAAACAAAATCAGCTGTACAACACCTAGAAGATTACAACACACTCATAACATCAAAACAAGAAATTTCAAACAAGTTGGCCTCTACATTTTCTAAACATTTGTTGTCTGAAAATAGTAACCCAGAATTCCTCAATCTTAAAAAACAACAAGAAAAACAAAAGATTAAATTTACATCCAATAACTTAGAGGACTACAACGAACCTTTCTCTAGGGAAGAGTTAAGTAACTCTTTGCATAGAGCAAAGGATTCTACCACTCGACCTGATGAAATACACTATCAACTTTTAAAACATCTGCCTCAAACTTCACTTGCACTATTATTATCTATTTTTAATGACATATGGGTGACTGGCCAGTTTCCACTTTCCTGGCGAAAAGCTACAATAGTTCCTATTTCCAAGCCTGATAAAGATCACAGCAACCCACGCAATTACAGACCTATTGCCTTAACCAGTTGTCTGTACAAAACCATGGAGAGGATGATCAACGACCGACTTGTCTGGTTTCTGGAATCGAACAATCTGCTTGCGGATGTTCAGTGTGGTTTCAGAGGCAAGAGAAGTACTGTGGATCATTTGGTCAGACTTGAAATGTTTATTAGAAATGCCTTCGCCAGAAAAGAACATGTGGTCGCCATCTTCTTTGATCTGGAGAAGGCATACAGTACAACGTGGACGTATGGGATTTTAAAAGAACTTTTTAACATGGGGTTGAGAGAGTGTATGTCCCTTTTTATTGAAAACTTTTTAAAGGACCGCCAATTTCAGGTTCGTGTTGGGTCAACGTTATCTGATCTTGACGATCAGGAATTGGGGGTTCCTCAGGGTAGTATTTTATCTGTTACCCTTTTCTCAGTGAAAATCAATAGTATTATTGATGCAGTTGAGAATATGGTTGACTCGTCATTGTATGTAGATGACTTTTTAATCTGCTATAGCAGCAAAAAAATGAATGCTATAGAGCGCAAACTTCAGCTGTGTTTGAATAGAATCCAGAAATGGGCTACAGAAAACGGCTTCAGATTCTCTAAAATGAAAACTAATTGTGTTCATTTCTGTAAGCTCCGGAAGCACCACCTTGATCCGGAATTGAAAATAGACGGGAGTCGTATTAATGTTGTTAAAGAAGTGAAATTCTTGGGTTTGTTGTTTGACAATAAACTGAATTTCAATTCTCACATAAAACAACTAAAGGTAAAATATAAAAGGGCACTGAACCTCTTGAAGGTAGTTGGTAGCACTGATTGGGGTGCTGACCAAAAAACATTGATCCATCTGTATAGATCACTTGTCAGATCTAAATTAGATTATGGCTGCGTGGTTTATGGTTCTGCAAGAAAATCATACCTGAAACCACTTGATGCACTTCATAATAGTGGTATTCGAATTAGCTTGGGTGCATTTAGAACTTCACCAATAGAATCGATTCTTGTTGAGGCAGAGGAGCATTCTCTTGAGAAGCGCAGAATTAAACTCTCCCTTCAATATGTCTCTAAACTTTCTAATCCATCAAATCCTGCTTATACCCGTGTTGCAGAACCTCGAAATATCGAATTTTTTGATTGCCATCAGAAACATATTCCTCCATTGGGAATTAGAATTAAGCCCCATATGGAATCTATCAAAACCGAACCAGATTCCATTAAAGAAAACCGTGTACCACAGACTCCACCCTGGCATCTTAAAACACCAACTGTTATTTTAGATCTTGCTTCTACCAAAAAGTCTGAAACAAATTCTCTGCAATTTAAGCAGAAATATGCTGAAATTAAGTCAAAGTATGGTGCATATACAAGGATCTATACAGATGGATCAAAGATGGTGACAAAGTATCATCAGCTGCTGTTACTAGTGATCATATCACCTCAATCAGAATATCGAATCAAAGTTCTATTTTCACAGCTGAAGTTAAAGCTTTACAACTCGCTCTTGAACACATCGAGAATGCTCAGGAAAAGAAGTCGATTATTTTTTCAGACTCTTTCCTCTTTACTCAACCCCAAATTGAAGAACCCTCTCATTTTGGAACTTCGTGAGAAATTAACAACTCTCATGTCTAACCAATATGATATCGTGTTTTGCTGGTCACCCGGACATGTAGGTATCGCTGGTAACATCAGAGCAGACGGTGCAGCAAAACAGGCTTTAACAAAGCCTCTCACTGATTTTAAGATCCCTTTCAGGGATTTTAAGCCTCATATTAGTAGTTACATCAAATCTATGTGGCAGGCGGAATGGGATGGAGGCGGAATGGGATGGGGCAACTAATAACAAGCTCCATCGCTTCCAACCAACTATTTATGATCACTACCCATCCACTAACCTTTGTAGAAAAGATCATGTTATTCTAACACGATGTCATATTGATCATACACGACTAACACATTCCTTTTTGTTGGAGGCTTCTGTGCGACCAGAGTGTGTTCCCTACCAGCAGGTGTTGTCAGTGGAACACATTCTTTTACAACGTACTGATTTTAATCTTGTCAGAGGGCAGTATTTTTCTGTAGGATCTCTGAGAGATCTTTTTTTATCGTACGAGCCCGAATATAATTCTCTTATTTTTGAAAACAATCAACCTATTTAGTAAATTTTAAAATTGTTCTTAACATCCTAAACTAGAGTCTTTAAGACTTAATTCCCCAGGTTGATTTGTGAATTATTCATATCTCTTGTTTCTTCACGCATCACTCTTCATATTACATTGTCTATCATTTTTATTATAGTTGTTTTTTACTCATCTTTGTATATCATTTCTGCCATGTTTTTCTTACGTTTTCTTGCCACGATATAGCCTTAGCTGCTGATGTTGCGTTAAGCACAAATAAATAATAATAATAATATACTTATAACACAATATAGCTTGATACCACGGTTGAAATTTAGGCTGGTAGCAAATAGAGTATTAGTACTCTCAACACATGTAGCTAATGAATGACTGTTTTATTGCCTTACGCAGTCACGCTATACTTATAAAATGATATAAAACCATACCACAGTAGAAAAATGTCCTGGAAACCAATAGAGTATTATTACTCTCATCACAACTAGGTACCGCTGTTTACAGCTGTTTACTGTGTTTCAACAGTTTTCTGTCACCATCACTGAAAGTTGTGGCACATTCTGACCCTCACACTCATGACTGCCTTATTACCTGGCGCAGTCAGACTATACTTCTAACACAATATAACATGATACCACGGTTGAAAAGTATCCTGGTACCATAGCTACAGCTGTTTACTGTGTTTCAACAGTTTTCAGTTAGCATTGTAGATAGTCGAGACACATTCTGAATCTCTCACCAATGACTGCCTTATTACCTGACGCAGTCACTCTATACTCATAACACAATATAGATTGATGCCAAGGTTGAAATTTAGGCTGATAGCAAATAGAGTATTAGTACTCTCAACACAGCTAGCCAATGAATGACTCTTATTACCTTACACAGTCACACTGTACTTATAAAATGATAAAACACCATACCACAGTAGAAAAATACCCTGGTAACTAATAGAGTATTAGTACTCTCAACACAGCTAGCTAATGAATGACTGTCTTATTACCTGACGCAGTCACACTATCCTTATACAATGATATAACATCATTGCACGGTAAAAAAATATCCTGGTAACCAATAGAGTATCAGTACTCTCATCTCAACTAGGTCCCGAAGATACAGCTGTTTCCTGTGTTTCAGCAGTTTTCAGTCACCATCACTGACGTGGCACTTTCTGTCTCTCACGCTCATGACTTCCTTATTACCTGATGCAGTCACACTATACTTCTAACACAATATAACATGATACCGCGGTTGAAATTTAGGCTGGTAGCAAATGGAGTATTAGTACTCTCAACACAGCTAGGTACCAAGCTACAGCTGTTTACTGTGTTTCAACAGTTTTCAGTTAGTATTGTAGAAAGTCGAGACACGTTCTGACTCTCTCACTCATGACTGCCTTATTACTGACGCAGTCACTCTATACCTATAACGCAATATAGCTTGATACTATGGTTCAAAATTAGGCTGGTAGCAAATAGAGTATTAGAACTCTCAACACATCTAGGTACCAAAGCTACAGCTGTTTACTGTGTTTCAACAGTTTTCAGTTAGCATTGTAGAAAGTCGAGACACGTTCTCTCTCTCCTCTCTCTCTCTCTCTCTCCCTCCCTCAATATCTCTCTCTCTCTCTTTCCTCTCTCTCCCTCTCCCCCCTCTCTCTCTCTCTCTTTCTCAGGACTGCCTTATTACCTGACGCAGTCACTCTATACTTCTAACACAATATAACATGATACCACGGTTGAAATTTAGGCTGGTAGCAAATGGAGTATGTCACAAATAATAGCGACAACTCCCAATGGTAAGCAGTGAGTCAAATTCCAGATTATGTAAAATCTATATAAATATTTCTTCCAGTTAAATTATGGGTTAACCTATTACGTTTTGTACAAATACAGAGGATTGCATACTCATTTACCCAAAATACAACATGATACCAAGACGATGATGTGATGATAATAAAACATGAACAAAATATGTGAATGATTAGGATGTTTTTCTGCAATGAGTGTCTGCCAAGCAGATACAGTTCAGTTTTTTTTTTAAAGTAAACACCACTTTTTGGAATATCGGATAAAACGAATGAAATGCTACAGTCCCATTAAATGCTACACTGCAGTTTCTGTTGAAGGCTTTACATAGTCCTGCTGATTGCTACACGACAGTTTATACTATATACACTGGTACACGTATCATACTTTTCACAATATCACGCAAGCTTTAACACAGCCACATACAAGTCACATTTGGCACAGTTGTGCATTCTACCGGTGGTTTGTCAAATCAGCAAATCAGGCAGGAATGTGACGTCTGTGATTTGGGTACAAAAGCTCCTTCTGGTGTATAAATATACATTGTATAGTATGTTACAGTTAATTGCTTTCAGCTGCATTAGTCTCAAGCACTCTGTTGAAGTAAGCTCTATCATTTGACTCGACAGCATTCCGACATTACATAGACCAACGCCACTCACCAATCACACGTAGGTCAACACTGCTGTAAGGGCAGACCCTCCATCTATCTTAAAGTACAACAATACACCAACTGTGGGTTGCCGAAACTTGTGAAAACCTGAATGTGAAACCGCATCATATACTACCAAGCTTAATAGCAATTTCCAACCGCTAGAACCGAATGAATATAAAACGAAATAATTTGTACATTTAATCACGCGTAAATTTAATCACAGACAATTAATCGAACGACACGTACCGAATAGTACAAAATCTGCAGGTACCCTCAATAGGCGTTTTGTACCTGCCACGTACCAACGAACACAAAGTTCAGAAGGCACAAAATGTCACGTATCTGATGGCACATTAAACACGTGCGATGGCACAATAAAGACATGCCCGGTGGCACAATAAACCCGTCTGCGAACTCTAAACTATGACCTTAAATTGCATTGAACAGCGATAAGTGAATCACTCAAATCGAAAACCGCTCAACATTTCTGAATTACTGCAACACAAAATAGCGCTATGAACAAGTATAACCAACCTCTGATCTGATATAAAATCATTGAAAACTTTCTCCACCAACACGTCGAGCAGCTGACAAATCAGCCAGTCTCCTTCAGTGCGAATATCAGAGACAGTCCCACCAAAACACAAAAAACAGCTTCTAAATACCCAGTACCCACATCAACTGCACGGACGACACACTACAATTATCTCCGCACATCACTACCCCGAACAGTAATGTTTTCAAACAATAACAATCGCTGCTAACTATTTCAAACATCGAGACCTTGACCAGCAAATTATATTTACCTGCAGTGGTCAAATAATTTTCTTAACCCCTAAACATTCAATACCGACAGTTCTCACCATTTCTATATACAACAAAATATAATAAAATACAGATATCGTGACAGAGTACTTGTACTCGCAACACAGCTACGAACCAAAGCTACGAACCAAAGCTACAGCTGTTTACTGTGTTTCAACAGTTTTCAGTTAGCATTGTAGAAAGTCAAGACACATACTGACTCTCTCACTCATGACTGCCAGATTACCTGACGCAGTCACTCTATACTTATAACACAATATAGCTTGATACCACAGTTGCAAAATTGGGCTGGTAGCAAATAGAGTATTAATACTCTCAACACAGCTAGCTAATGAATGACTCTTATTACCTTACGCAGTCACACTGTTCTTATAAAGTAATAAAACACTATATCACAGTAGAAAAATATCCTGGAAACCAATAGAGTATTATTACTCTCATCACAACTATGTACCGAAGATACAGCTGTTTACTGTGTTTCAACAGTTTTCAGTCATTATCACTGAATGTCGTGGCACATTATGACTCTCACACTCTGGCTGCCTTATTACCTGACACTGTTACACTATACTTCTAACACAATATAACCTGATACCACGATTGAAATTTAGGCTGGTAGCAAATGGAGCATTAGTACTCTCAACACAGCTAGGTACCAAAGCTACAGCTGTTTACTGTGTTTCAACAGTTTTCAGCTAGCATTGTAGAAAGTCGAGACACGTTCTGACTCTCTCACTCATGACTACCTTCTTACCTGATGCAGTCACTCTATACTCATAACACAATATAGCTTGATGCCGCGGTTGAAATGTAGGCTGGTAGCAAATAAGAGTATCAGTACTCTCTCTCAATAGAGCTAGCTAATGAATGACTGTCTTATTACCTTACGCAGTCAGACTATACTTATAAAATGATATAACATCATAGCACGGTAGAAAAATATCTGGGTACCCAATAGAATATTATTACTCTGATCACAACTAGGTACCGAAGATACAGCTGTTTACAATGTTTCAAGAGTTTTCAGTCACCATCACTAAAAAGTCGACACGTTCAGACTCTCTCACTCATGACTGCCAGATTACCTGGCGCAATCACTCTATACTTATAGCACAACATAGCTTGATAGCACGGTTGAAATTTAGGCTGGTAGTAAATACAGTATTAGTACTCTCAACACAGCTAGCTAATGAATGACAGTCTTATTAACTGACGCATTCACACTATACTTATAAAATGATATAACACCATGCCACAGTAGAAAAAATATCGTGGAAACCAATATAGTATTAGTACTCTCATCACAACTGGGTACCAAGATACAGCTGTTCACTGTGTTTCAACAGTTGTCAGTCACCATCACTGAAAGTTGTTGCACATTCTGACTCTCACTCTCATGACTGCCTTATTACCTGACACAGTCGCACCATACTTCTAACACAATATAACATGATATCACGGTTGAAAGTTTGGCTGGTAGGAAGTGGAGTGTTAGTACTCTCAACACAGTGCGGTACGAAAGCTACAGCTGTTTACTGTGTTTCAACAGTTTTCAGTTAGCACTGTAGAAAGTCGAGACACGTTCCGACTCTCTCACTCATGGTTGCCTTATTACATGACGCAGTCACTCTATACTTATAACACAATATAGCTTGATGCTATGGTTGAAATTTAGCCTGGTAGCAAATAGATTATTAGTACTCTCAATGCAGCTAGCTAATGAATGACTGTCTTACTACCCTACGCAGTCAGACAATACTTGTAAAATGATATATTCCAATACCAAGGTAGAAAAATATTCTGGTAATGAATAGAGTTTAGTACTCTCATCACAACTAGGTGCGAAAGATACAGATGTTTACTGTATTTCAAGTTTTCAGTCACCATCACTGAACGTTGTTGCACATTCAGACTCTCACTCTCATGACTGCCTTATTACCTGACGCAGTCACACTATACTTCCAGCACAATAAAACATGATACCACGGTTGAAATTCAGGTTCGTAGCAAATGGAGTATTAGTACTCTCAGCACAGCTAGGTACCAAAGCTACAGCTGTTTACTGTGTTTCAACAGTTTTCAGGTAGCATTGTAGAAAGTCGAGACACGTTCCGACTCTCTCACTCATGGTTGCCTTATTACCTGACGCAGTCACTCTATACTTACAACACAATACATCTTGATACCACAGTTGAAATTTAGGCTGGTAGCAAATAGAGTATTTGTACTCTCAACACAGCTAGCTAATGAATGACTGTTTTATTACCTTACGCGGTCACACTATACTTATACAATGATATAACGCCATACCAGGGTAGAAAAACATCCTGGTAACCAATAGCGTATTAGTACTTTCATCACAACTAGGTACCGATGATACAGCTGAGAGAATACTAATGATATAACGAGGTACCAAAGCTGCAGCTGGTTAGTGTGTTTCAACAGTTTTCCGTCAGCATGATAGAGAATCTTGACACATTTTGACTCTCAGATAATGCAGTCACATTATATCAAGATGCCAACATAGAAATATAGATACCAACATAGAAATATAGACTTGTAGTGATTAGAGTATTAGTACCCTCAACACAACTAGCTACCAAACATAGACCTGTTTACTCTCAGCAGTTTTCAATCACCATCATAAAAAGTACTGACACATACTGACACTCATGCTCGTGACTGCCTTATTACCTGACACTATCACACCATACTTATAAAACGATATAACACAATTCCACGGTAGAAAAATACACTGGTACCCGATAGAGTATTAGTACTCGCAACATAAATAGGTATCAAAGCTGCAGCTGTTTACTGTGTTTCAACACTTTTCAATCAGCATGATAGAGAATCTTGACACATTTTGACTTTCACACCCATGACTGCTTTATTACCTAATGCAGTTAAACTAGACTTATATCACGATACCAACATAGAAATATAGGCTTGCAACCAATAGGGTATTAGTACTCTCAACACAACGAGGTTCCAAACCTAGAGCTGTTTACTGTGTTTCAGCGGTTTTCAGTCCTCATCGTGATAGAAAGTACTGACGCATACTGACTCTCACACTCGTGACTGCCTTATTGACACTGTCACACCATACTTATAAAATGATATAACCATACTGCGGTAGAAAAATACACTGGTACTCGATAGAGTATTAGCACTCTCAACATAACTAGGTACCAAAGCTACAGCTGTTTACTGTGATTTCAACAGTTTTCAGTCAGCATCATAGAGAATCTTGACATATTTTGACTTCCACACTCATGAGTGCTTCATTATCTAATGCAGTCACACTTGACTTACATGACGATACCACCTTAGAAATATAGACTTGTAGCCAATACAGTATTAGTACTCTCAGCACAACTGGCTACCAAACCTAGACCTGTTTACTGTGTTTCAGCAGTTTTCAGTCATCATCATCATAGAAAGTACTGACACATACATTATAATGTTCAGGCGGAGGAAAATATGATCGCATCACTTTAATTTTGACATTCAAATATCTCTGTCAATTATTGCCCTTCACACAACTTTTTCTGATCCAAAAACAGGGGGTCATGCAGCAAATAAGAGAGAAAAACTGACACAAAGGGAAGTACCATTCACGTGCACATATTTTTCAGGGAATTCCCTACAAAAAGTAAATTGTATTTTTTAGGTCCAAAAGTCATCAAATCACTCTCTTTTTTATCAGGAATATTCAACAATAATGCAAGATGTCAATAGAATGTTTCACACGTTTATTGAAACAATATGTTTTCCCAAGGCTGTTTATTTTTAGAGATTGCATCATTTCCGATCAATTAATATGTCTCATTTATGTATTGTTTTTAAAGTGTAGCTCACTGTGAAGCATTTGTATATGTCACGTGTCAAACAGGCGTTAATATACAATCCTCGGACACTTTTAAATGAGTATAAAGAGTCTCATTCTCTAGACTATCTTTATGTATTGGCTTCCCTTCACCGAATTAGCATAATGGGTTATGCTGGCATTAAATGGAGAATTATATATTATGTAATGCTCAATTACATTGTTGGTGTTATGTCTTTCTCGTTTCTTGTAAATGAGAAAGACATGTATAATTCCTTTCTCTCATATTCTCCTGTAGGAGCTATCCTTTAAGAAGTGATTGAGTAATTGGATTTTCCTTTATGTCCTAGGCCCTCCAGCCTTTTTATGATTCATCTAAGTCTGGGCCATTGGTTGTTGTATAAAAATATTATAAATTCAAAGTAATTTGTATATTTTTTATACTTACCAATGGCCCAGACGGGGATGGCCCTCCCATGAGTGGGCACTCATACGTCTCTGCTGATTATAACATTTAGCAGGCACTGTAGAAAGAATGATGGTTGGCACCAATTTCGGTGTCTTCCTGGATACTGTGCATACGTAGTTCACAAAAGTATGGAGGACCACATAGGACATACTTTTTTCGGTTTTGCATGCAAATTTTGGGGATGGGGGGGGGGGGGGGTGTGGAGAGAGCAAAATTTGTGTTTGGCCCTGGATATTTTTGAGTTAGCACCAGCTAAGTCTGGGCCATTGGCAAGTATAAAAAATATACAAATTACTTTGAATTTATAATTTTTGGATAAAAAAATGCTCCATTTTCTCAGATAAGGCACCTAGATTCATTGATATGACATTGACAAAACAAGACACTCTGATTTCTTATCAACCTACTCACAATTGTTTACTTCAGGCTTGCACTACAGTGGAAGTCCCTAACTCGGATAAAATACTCTCTATTTTTGTCTTTCCCAAGCAAGTTGGGAAAGAAAAGTGGTGCAAAAGCACCAATAAAAAATAAGCCAAAACTGGGTTGAGTGCAACCGGCGCAGACCCAGTACGGGACGCTCTCTCCCAAGTACAACTCCATGACTTCCGTTGCCAGTGCGCATGTACCGTCTGTAAAGACTCATTCTTTTTATAATCCGCTTCGTGTCGAGATGTTTTTGCACGCTTATCAGTGTTCCTCCAGCTCGATGTTTGATGATTCCTGATTGATTGTACCACAGTGTATCCTTTCTATTCTCAGGAACAGTGTTTTTTTATATTCTCTTTTATATTATATATCCATAATGTATATTTAATTGTTCTCTCTCGAGTCACGCGCGAATTTCGTGTGCCATGCGGTTCGGACTTATATTATTTCACAATTATTGTTAATGCTTTTTTTGCAAAATTTTCTAATTGTGTTAAAGTTAGGTGTCAGCGGGGTACCACTCCTACAGTTTTTCTTCTTTCTTTTGAGAGTAGTCATCCTGTTGTGTGGTTCCCGGTCGACCGTCTGGGGTCTTTGTTTCTGTCACCTTTCTCTCTTCTTTGGGGGTGTTCTGTTTTCTGATTTCACCTTCTCTGCTCCTCTCACCTCTATCATGCCCAGGACAATTCCTTGTGGGCAATGTCTGCTGTCAAAGCATGTGGACGATGTACAGTTGTCTTGTTCCTCCTGTAATGGGTGTTCGGCCATGTGGTGTCTGTGGATCATGGTCATCCACTTTCTGGGCGTCAGTTAACCGTGTCGTTCGTTCTCGTGGTCGTGCCTCCCACTCCCGCGGGAAAGGACAACGTGGTCGTTCGGGGCCTCCCGAGCCGGCCTTGCCTGGTGAGAGTTATTCCTCCTCCGTGGGGGATGTGCAGTTTTTTCCTGTGGTGGATACTGCGGGAGCCGTTGAGTGTTCTGGTGAAGAGGTGCCTGGTTCCGGGACTACGGTCCCCCTCCAGTCGACATCTGAGGCTGTCACTAGGGTTGTGACTCCTCCATCGGAGCCGAGCCGGTGTGCTCTCTCCACTATTTCACCAGCCTCAATGACTCTCGACGTATCTACTACTACTGCTGGTCCGTCTGCTTCGTCGTCAGTTTCAGCCGGCCTCGGCTTTTCGCTGCAGGAGACTGCAGGAATGTCCGGTACTGTAGACATGGGATATCGGCCTCAGCCTTCCCTGACTTCAACTCGGCGAAGTCGGAAGGGGCTGCCAGCCGAACCCATCTCTGTGGTCTCTTCGCCGTCGAACACCACAGTTGTGTCTTTGGATTCGGATGTTCTTAGTGGAAACACTATGAACTCCGTGGCGTGTCCGTCTACTCATTCTGGCCTCACAGCCAGTTTTGGGGGACCAATGCCTTTTGTGCAGCCTGGACCTTCTGCCCCGCAGAGGTCCGCGGTGACTCTCATGAGTTCTCGCCATATTGATCCTCGGGGTGCATCGTACCCCTATACATGTCTGCCTTCAGATGTTTCGGCTGCCGCCCGTCGTCCCGCGTCGGGTGTTTTGGAGGATCGTGACCCTTCGCTGGTTAAGAGGGTCAGAGGTGAAGCCACTTTGCTGGTTCGCTCCCCTGTCGAACTGGTCGGTACGGGCAGTGAGCTTAGGGAGGCCCTCTCCTTACTCACTCAGGTTCTTTCTAAGAGCCTTCCTGTTGCTTCCAGCGAGGCTATGAGTGGTTTCCAGGCGCCTCCTATGGTGCCGCCTCCCGGGATTGGAAACAGGCCAGTTTCTGATTCCTCTGGTGTCCCAACACCATGGGAGGCATCGGCTGGTTTGCCCACGATGGGCTATGTGTCTTCCGACTCTGGGGAGGAGTCCGACATGCTTGAGGTAGAGGGCCAGCAGTCTTCGGACTTGGGGGCAGCTCTTGACTTTGTGTTTGGGTTTCTGCCTGATCTCAAACCTGCTAACCAGCCGACAGTGTCAGCCTGGCCGCGATCATCGGTCGCGCGCCAACAGCCTATGGAGCAACCTGCTTCTGGGCGCCTTCGACCGTGCCAGTCGGTACAGGTGGTTGAAGCTTTTTCAGCATTGGATTCCAAGCTGAATTCCAAGGCTTTGAAGACTTCGTTCTTCACCAGGGTTGACACCTTTTTGCCTCCTGTGCGTTATCGTTCCTACAATTCCGCCAATCCGTCGATCTGCCAGACTTTGACGGTTCTGGATCAGGACTCCACTTCCCTCGGGCTTTCCAAGCCCAAGTCTGCCGTCATTCCAATGACGACTCTGGAGTCCACGTTGGGCTTATCTAGAGAGATGCTTGGCATGCTTTCTCTCTCAGATCACGTCGTCTCAGCTTTGGCTGCTTATCTGCCTCCAGATAAGTTTGACGAGGTACAGGCTCCTTTGCGTGTGCTGTCCAAGGCGCTTACGCACCTTACTCACACGCATGCCTGTAACACGGCTAATTTGGAATTAGTTCGAAGGGACGCTGTGCTGGACACAGGACGCTCCCTTCCCGAGGAGCAGCGTGCTGCTCTTCGATCTGCTTCTTTGGCAGGTCCGCAACTTTTCCATGGTTCCGTGTCGACGGTCCGGGATGACGTCCTACGTCATTCCAAAGATCAGCTGCTGTTTCGTCAGCTTGATCAGCCTTCTAGGGGAGGCAAGGGCCGTTCCAAGCCTAACAAGTACCCTTCTGCTTCCTCTGTGAAGCAAAAGGCTGGTCCTTCTGCCGCCGCCTCTACTTCTTTCTCACGGGGTAAAGGTAAGGGTCGGCAGAATCGAGGGAAGTCTCAGGATTCTTCATTTAGCAGAGGAGGTGGTTTCTCCTCTCGCGGGCCTCATCGGGGCTCGAAATGAAGGTCCTCACCTCGACTCGTTCCAGGTTGGAGGAAGGATAGCAGAGTTCGCAGACCATTGGGCCACCATCACATCCGATCCGTGGGTGTTAGATGTTGTTCGGTCCGGGCTGCGAATATCCTTCCGACGGCACCCCACTCTGTCAAGGGTGCCTCTTCCAACCACAGTTCCTTCAGACATTTTACGTCGGGAACTTTTGTCCATGGAGATTGCCAATCTCCTGGCAAAGGGGGCGATCGAGGTCGTCAAGAACGTTCAGTCAGTGGTTTCTATTCCCGCCTGTTCTTGGTGCCGAAGAAGGACGGCCGACTCCGACCGGTTATCGATCTGAGTATCCTGAACCAGTCTATCATTGCTCCCAAGTTCAGCATGGAGACTTTCAGGTCGGTCCGCCAATCAATTCACCAGGGAGATTTCGCAGCCAGCATCGACCTGCGAGACACTTACTTCCACGTTCCGATGCATCGGGCGTCACGTAAATATCTCAGGTTTGCTTTTCTGGGGCGAGTTTACCATTTCAAGGCCTTGCCTTTCGTCCTCAACCTGGCTCCTTGGGCGTTCACCAGACTGATGTCGCATGTGATAGCGTTCCATCGCACACAGTCCAGGGTGACTACTTCGGCATATCTGGTCGATATCCTCCAGAGGCATTCCAATGCTGCCTTACTGGAGTCGGATGTCGCCACTCTGTTGAGCTTGCTCACATCGCTAGGATTCAGAGTCAACGAGGAGAAGTCGGACCTGGTCCCTTCTCAGTCGTTTTGTCATCTGGGGATGTCTTTCCAAACCAAATTCAACTTGGTAGCGGTTTCCCAGGCCAAGGCTGTGATTCTCTCAGCTTTTGCTCTGACTCTGTCCCAGTCCATGTCCGCGACCGCTCGGAGTTTTCTCCGGCTGACCGGTCTCTACGGTTCGGTGATGGATCTCATTCCTCTAGGTCGGCTGCGTGTCAGACCTCTCCAACACTTTCTGCTCAGTCGTTGGAGGCCGAATGTAGATTCTCTGGATCAGGTGCTTCCGTTTCCGGACTCTCTGTATCCTCACCTTCTTCCCTGGACAGATGTTCAGTGGATTACACAGGGTGTTCCTCTGGACTTACCCACGTCCGATCGCGTTCTGACGGCAGATGCCAGCGATCTCGGATGGGGTGCGACGTTGGATCCTCTCGGTCTTTCCCTACATGGGATGTGGGACCAGGATCAAGCAGCTCTACACATCAACCAGAAGGAGCTTCTTGCTCTTCTTCTGAGTTTCAGGCAGTGGATCCCTCACCTGTCGAATCGCCAGGTCCTTCTACTATCCGACAATTCGACAGTGGTTGCTTACATTCGGAACCAGGGCGGCACGCACTCGGTTCCGATGTACGAGTTAGCTCGGGATCTTCTACTGCTCGCTCAGGATATTCACGCCGGAGTGGTTGTTCGTCACATTCCCGGTCGTCTGAACATCCTAGCCGACTCCCTCTCCCGACAGGGCAGGGTTATTTCCACCGAGTGGATGCTTCACAGGGCAGTGTTCCAGTCGCTTTGCGATCTCTGGGGACGTCCCCACATCGACCTCTTTGCTACTCGTTGGAACCATCAGGTGGACACTTTCGTGTCCCCGTGTCCAGATCCTCTGCTTTTGCCGTGGATGCTCTGTCACTCGATTGGAACGGTCTAGTCGGCTACGCCTTCCCGCCGGTTCCGATTCTTCCTCAGGTTCTCGCCAAAATTCGAACCTGCAGTTGTCGAATCATTCTGATCGCTCCCCTGTCGCCTCAGCGGATGTGGATCAATCAGCTCCGTTCGCTGATGGCGGCGGTTCCGACACGTCTCCCGCTCCGTCGCGACCTTCTTTGTCAAGGTCGCCCGAGGAGGTTTCACGTCACCCGGACTTCGTTGTGCTTTCACGCATATCTTTTGTCAGATCCTGTCTCCTCCGTAGAGGTTTTTCGAGACGAGCAGTGGAGTGCATTTCTTCTTCAAGGAGGCACTCCACTGGTTTAGCTTATGCAGCTAAATGGAAGGTCTTCTGTCGATGGTGTGCTGATCACTCTGTTGATTATGCCAATCCTTCGATTTCGCAGATTGCGGAGTTTCTGGTATATCTTTGATTCTCGGGGTCTCCAGCCTGTTACCATCAAGGGTTACAGAGACTTTTTCTTATGTGGGGAAGCGTCGTATCGGCACTAATCCTTACCTCTCCAAGCTTGTTCGGCTTTTTTCTTTGAAAAGGCCTCGGACTTTGCAGCTTACTCCACGATGGAATCTTTCAATGGTGCTGCTTTGCTTGGGGAGGGGGGGGGGGGGGTTGCGCCGTTCGAACCTTTATCCCAGGTGGATATGCATTTTCTCACATATAAGACGGCTTTTCTGATGGCATTTGCTTCAGCCAGACGGGTTAGTGAGCTTCACGCCCTCTCGGTTGACCCAGCCTTTTTTAGGAGCTCTCCCAACAGTGTTACTTTTACCACTGATTGCTCCTTTTTGGCCAAGAATCAGTTACCAGATACTACTCCTCCTCCTATCTATATCAGGGCTCTTCCTTCTGTTGAGGGTAATCGCCCTTTGCTCTGTCCGGTCCGTGCTATTCGCATTTATCTTGATCGGACATGCTTCATACGGAAAGGCAGGAAATGTTTTCCTATCAACCTACTCACAATTGTTTACTCTAGGCTTGCACTACAGTGGAAGTCCCTAACTCGGATAAAATACTCTCTATTTTGTCTTTCCCAAGCAAGTTGGGAAAGAAAAGTGGTGCAAAAGCACCAATAAAAATAAGCCAAAACTGGGTCGAGTGCAACCGGCGCAGACCCAGTACGGGACGCTCTCTCCCAAGTATAACTCCACGACTTCCGTTGCCAGTGCGCATATACCGTCTCTAAAGACTCATTCTTTTTATAATCCGCTTCGTGTCGAGATGTTTTTGCACGCTTATCAGTGTTCCACCAGCTCCATGATTCCTCATTCATTATACCACAGTGTATCCTTTGTATTCTCAGGAACAGTGTTTTATATTCTCTTTTCTATTATATGTCCATAATGTATATTTATTTGCTCTCTCTCGAGTCGCGCGCGAATTTCGTGTGCCACGCGGTTCGGACTTAGATTTTTCACAATTATTGTTAATGCTTTTTTTGCAAAATTTTCTAATTGTGTTAGAGTTAGGTGTCAGTGGGGTACCACTCCTACAGTGTTTCTTCTTTCTTTTGAGAATAGTCTTCCTGTTGTGTGGTTCCCGGTCGACCGTCTGGGGTCTTTGTTTCTGTCACCTTTCTCTCTTCTTTGGGGGTGTTCTGTTTTCTGATCTCACCTTCTCTGCTCCTCTCCCCTCTCTCATGCCCAGGACAATTCCTTGTGGGCAATGTCTGCTGCCAAAGCATGTGGACGATGTACATTCGTCTTGTTCCTCCTGTAATGGGTGTTCGGCCGAGCGGCCGTGTGGTGTCTGTGGAACATGGTCTTCCACCTTCTGGGCGTCAGTAAACTGTGTCGTTCGTTCTCGTGGCCGTGCCTCCCGCTCCCGCGGGAAAGGAGAATGTGGTCGTTCGGGGCCTCCCGAGCCGACTTTGTCTGGTGAGAGTTATTCCTCCTCCGTGGGGGATGTGCAGTCTTTTCCTGTGGTGGATACTGTGGGAGCCGTTGAGTGTTCTGGTGAAGAGATGCCTGGTTCCGGGACTACGGTCCCCCTCCAGTCGACATCTGAGGCTGTCACTAGGGTTGTGACTCCTCCTTCGGAGCCGAGCCGGTGTGCCCTCTCCACTTTTTCACCAGCCTCAACGACTCTCGACGTATCTACTACTGCTGCTGGTCCGTCTGCTTCGTTGTCTGTTTCAGCTGATCTCGGCTTTTTGCTACAGGGGACTGCAGGAATGTCCGATACTGTAGACGTGGGATATCGGCCTCAGCCTTCCCTGACTTCAACTCGGCGAAGTCGGAAGGGGCTGCCGGCCGAGCCCATCTCTGTGGTCTCTTCGCCGTCGAGCACCACAGTTGTGTCTTTGGATTCGGATGTTCATAGTGGAAACACTATGAACTCCGTGGCGTTTCCGTCTACTCACTCTGGTCACACGACCAGTTTTGGGGGACCAACGCCTTTTGTGCAGCCTGGACCTTCTGCCCCACAGAGGTCCGCGGTGACTCTCATGAGTTCTCGCAATATTGATCCTCGGGGTGCATCGTACCCCTATACACGTCTGCCTTCAGATGTTTCGGCTGCCGCCCGTCGTCCCGCGTCGGGTGTTTTGGAGGATCGTGACCCTTCGCTGGTTAAGAGGGTCAGAGGTGAAGCCACTTTGCCGGTTCGCTCCCCTGTCGAACCGGTCGGTACGGGCAGTGAGCTTAGGGAGGCCCTCTCCTTACTCACTCAGGTTCTTTCTAAGAGCCTTCCTGTTGCTTCCAGCGAGGCTATGGGTGGTTTCCAGGCGCCTCCTATGGCGCCGCCTCCCGGGATTGGAAACAGGCCGGTTTCCGATTCCTCTGGTGTCCCGACACCATGGGAGGTGTCGGTTGGTTTGCCCATGATGGGCTATGTGTCTTCCGACTCTGGGGAGGAGTCCGACATGCTTGAGGTCGAGGGCCAGCAGTCTTCGGACTTGGGGGCGGCTCTTGACTTTGTGTTTGGGTTTCTGCCTGAGCTCAAACCTGCTAACCAGCCGACAGTGTCAGCCTGGCCGCAATCATCGGTCGCGCGCCAACAGCCTATGGAGCAACCTGCTTCTGGGCGCCTTCGACCATGCCAGTCGGTACAGGTGGTTGAAGCTTTTTCAGCATTGGATGCCAAGCTGAATTCCAAGGCTTTGAAGACTTCGTTCTTCACCAGGGTTGACACCTTTTTGCCTCCTGTGCATTATCGTTCCTACGATTCCGCCAATCCATCAGTCTGCCAGGTTTTGACGGTTCTGGATCAGGACTTCACTTCCCTCGGGCTTTCCAAGCCCAAGTCTGCCGTCATTCCAATGACGACTCTGGAGTCCACGTTGGGCTTATCTAGAGAGATGCTTGGCATGCTTTCTCTCTCAGATCACGTCGTCTCAGCTTTGGCTGCTTATCTGCCTCCAGATAAGTTTGACGAGGTACAGGCTCCTTTGCGTGTGCTGTCCAAGGCGCTTATGCACCTTACTCACACGCATGCCTGTAACACGGCTAATTTGGAATTAGTTCGAAGGGACGCTGTGCTGGACACAGGACGATCCCTTCCCGAGGAGCAGCGTGCTACTCTTCGATCTGCTTCTTTGGCAGGTCCGCAACTTTTCCATGGTTCCGTGTCGAGGGTCCGGATGACGTCCTACGTCATTCCAAAGATCAGCTGCTGTTTCGTCAGCTTGATCAGCCTTCTAGGGGAGGCAAGGGCCGTTCCAAGCCTAACAAGTACCCTTCTGCTTCCTCTGTGAAGCAAAAGGCTGGTTCTTCTGCCGCCGCCTCTACTTCTTACTCACGGGGTAAAGGTAGGGGTCGGCAGAATCGAGGGAAGGCTCAGGATTCTTCATTTAGCAGAGGAGGTGGTTTCTCCTCTCGCGGGCCTCATCGGGGCTCGAAATGAAGGTCTTCACCTCGACTCGTCCCAGGTTGGAGGAAGGATAGCAGAGTTTGCAGACCATTGGGCCATCATCACATCCGATCCATGGGTGTTAGATGTTGTTCGGTCCAGGCTGCGAATATCCTTCCGTCGGCACCCCACTCTGTCAAGGGTGCCTCTTCCAACCACAGTTCCTTCAGACGTTTTACGTCGGGAACTTTTGTCCACGGAGATTGACAATCTCCTGGCAAAGGGGGTGATCGAGGTCGTCAAGAACGTTCAGTCAGTGGGTTTCTATTCCCGCCTGTTCTTGGTGCCGAAGAAGGACGGCCGACTCCGACCGGTTATCGATCTGAGTATCCTGAACCAGTCTATCATTGCTCCCAAGTTCAGCATGGAGACTTTCAGATCGGTCCGCCAATCTATTCACCAGGGAGATTTCGCAGCCAGCATCGACCTGCGAGACGCTTACTTCCACGTTCCGATGCATCGGGCGTCACGAAGTATCTCAGGTTCGCTTTTCTGGGGCGAGTTTACCAGTTCAAGGCCATGCCTTTCGGCCTCAACCTGGCTCCTTGGGCGTTCACCAGACTGATGTCGCATGTGATAGCGTTCCATCGCACACAGTCCAGGGTGACTACTTCGGCATATCTGGACGATATCCTCCAGAGGCATTCCAATGCTGCCTTACTGGAGTCGGATGTCGCCACTCTGTTGAGCTTGCTCACGTTGCTAGGATTCAGAGTCAACGAGGAGAAGTCGGACCTGGCCCCTTCTCAGTCGTTTTGTCATCTGGGGATGTCTTTCCAAACCAAATTCAATTTGGTAGCGGTTCCCCAGGCCAAGGCTGTGATTCTCTCAGCTTTTGCTCTGACTCTGTCCCAGTCCATGTCCGCGACCGCTCGGAGTTTTCTCTGGCTGATCGGTCTCTGCGGTTCGGTGACGGATCTCATTCCTCTAGGTCGGCTGCGCATCAGACCTCTCCAACACTTTCTGCTCAGTCGTTGGAGGCCGAATGTAGATTCTCTGGATCAGGTGCTTCCGTTTCCGGACTCTCTGTATCCTCACCTTCTTCCCTGGACAGATGTTCAGTGGATTACGCAGGGTGTTCCACTGGACTTACCCACGTCCGATCGCATTCTGACATCAGATGCCAGCGATCTTGGATGGGGTGTGACATTGGATCCTCTCGGTCTTTCCCTACACGGGATGTGGGACCAGGATCAAGCAGCTCTACACATCAACCAGAAGGAGCTTCTTGCTCTTCTTCTGAGTTTCAGGCAGTGGAACCCTCACCTGTCGAATCGCCAGGTCCTTCTACTATCCGACAGTGGTTGCTTACATTCGGAACCAGGGCGGCACGCACTCGGTTCCGATGTACGAGTTAGCTCGGGATCTTCTACTGCTCGCTCAGGATGTTCATGCCGGAGTGGTTGTTCGTCACATTCCCGGTCGTCTGAACGTCCTAGCCGACTCCCTGTCCCGACAGGGCAGGGTTATTTCCACCGAGTGGATGCTTCACAGGGCAGTGTTCCAGTCGCTTTGCGATCTCTGGGGACGTCCCCACATCGACCTCTTTGCGACTCGTTGGAACCATCAGGTGGACACTTTCGTGTCTCCTTGTCCAGATCCTCTGGCTTTTGCCGTGGACGCTCTGTCACTCGATTGGAACGGTCTAGTCGGCTACGCCTTCCCGCCGGTTCCGATTCTTCCTCAGGTTCTCGCCAAAATTCGAACCTGCAGTTGTCGAATCATTCTGATCGCTCCCCTGTCACCTCAGCGGGTGTGGATCAATCAGCTCCGCTCGCTGATGGCGGCGGTTCTGGCACGTCTCCCGCTACGTCGCGACCTTCTTTGTCAAGGTTGCCCGAGGAGGTTTCACGTCGACCCGACTTCATTGTGCCTTCACGCATATCTTTTGTCAGGTCCTGTCTCCTCCGTAGAGGTTTTTCGAGATGAGCAGTGGAGTGCATTTCTTCTTCAAGGAGGCACTCCACTGGTTTAGCTTATGCAGCTAAATGGAAGGTCTTCTGTCGATGGTGTGCTGATCACTCTGTTGATTATGCCAATCCTTCGATTTCACAGATTGCGGAGTTTCTGGTATATCTGTTTGATTCTAGGGGTCTCCTGTTACCATCAAGGGTTACAGGTCTATGCTTTCAGAGACTTTTTCTTATGTGGGGAAGCGTCGTATCAGCACTCATCCTTACCTCTCCAAGCTTGTTCGGCACTTTTCTTTGAAAAGGCCTCGGACTTTGCAGCTTACTCCACGATGGAATCTTTCGTGGGTGTTGCTTTGCTTGGGGGGGGGGGGGGGGGGGGGGGGGGGGCGCCATTCGAACCTTTATCCCAGGTGGATATGCATTTTCTCACATATAAGACGGCTTTTCTGATGGCATTTGCTTCGGCCAGATGGGTTAGTGAGCTTCACGCCCTCTCGGTTGACCCGGCCTTTTTTAGGAGCTCTCCCAGCAGTGTTACTTTTACCACTGATTGCTCCTTTTTGGCCAAGAATCAGTTACCAGATACTACTCCTCCTCCTATCTGTATCAGGGCTCTTCTTTCTGTTGAGGGTAATCGCCCTTTGCTCTGTCCGGTCCGTGCTATTCGCATTTATCTTGATCGGACACGCTTCATCCGGAAAGGCAGAAAACGTTTTTTTCTGTCTCTCATTCCAGGTCGACAGAAGATGTCTCCTCAATCCATTTCTCGATGGATTTGTCTTTCTATTCGTACGGCTTATGGTCGTTTAGCAGCTGGCGATTGTATTACCAATCGTATTTCTGCCCACGAGGTGCGGGCACTGTCCACCTCTTGGGCTTATTCTAACTCCGTCAAGTTGTCGGATGTTATGCAGGCAGCCTACTGGAGAAATGCTTCTACTTTCTCCACCTTTTATTTGCGCCAGTTGCAGGAGCAGTGGGAGGACCGTTTTGCCCTGGGTCGTCTTTCTTCTGCTCAGGCTGTTATCTGCCATAGCCATTAGGCTTATTGAAGGTCAGTTTCAGCCTTGTGCTGTTACTGTCCTTTTTCTGTCTGTGTGTCACACAGGCTCATATGTCTCTTTTCATTGTCCTTTACCAATGATTGCAACATTATGGTTGATAAGCCTCAGGACCTCTTCCTTCTACTTCACGGTTCCAGTGCACTGGGGTTATGTGGGGGTTGGTTATGCGATTCCCTCCAGCCTTTTGTCTATTCAGCCTAGAGTAAACAATTGTGAGTAGGTTGATAAGAAATCTAAATTTTATAGTAAATTTCCTTTCTTATTATACCTACCACAATTGTTTACATGGAGGCCCTCCCGTCTTCTTTACGGGTAAAGAATCTTTCCTCCCCACTGATCACATAACTCTAACGTTTACGGATTCAAAAAGAATGAGTCTTTAGAGACGGTATATGCGCACTGGCAACGGAAGTCGTGGAGTTATACTTGGGAGAGAGCGTCCCGTACTGGGTCTGCGCCGGTTTCACTCGACCCAGTTTTGGCTTATTTTTATTGGTGCTTTTGCACCACTTTTCTTTCCCAACTTGCTTGGGAAAGACAAAATAGAGAGTATTTTATCCGAGTTAGGGACTTCCACTGTAGTGCAAGCCTAGAGTAAACAATTGTGGTAGGTATAATAAGAAAGGAAATTTAGTATAAAATTTAGATTTTTTCTGTCTCTCATTCCAGGTCGACAGAAGATCTCTCCTCAATCCATTTCTCGATGGATTTGTCTTGCTATTCGTACGGCTTATGGTCGTTTAGCAGCTGGCGATTGTATTACCAATCGTATTTCTGCCCACGAGGTGCGGGCACTGTCCACCTCTTGGGCTTATTCTAACTCCGTCAAGTTGTTGGATGTTATGCAGGCAGCCTACTGGAGAAATGCTTCTACTTTCACCACCTTTTATTTGCGCCAGTTGCAGGAGCAGTCGGAGGACCTTTCTGCCCTGGGTCCTCTTTCTTCTGCTCAGGCTGTTGTCTGCCATAGCCATTAGGCTTCTTGAAGGTCAGTTTCAGCCTTGTACTGTTACTGCCCTTTTCTGTCTGTGTGTCACACAGGCCCATATGTCTCTTTTCATTGTCCTTTACCAATGACTGCGACATTATGGTTGATAAGCCTCGAGACCTCTTCTTTCTGCTTCACGGTTTCATGCACTGGGGTTATGTGTGGGTTGGTTATGCGATTCCCTCCAGCCTTTTGTCTATTCAGCCTGAAGTAAACAATTGTGAGTAGGTTGATAAGAAATCTAAATTTTATAGTAAATTTCCTTTCTTATTATACCTACCACAATTGTTTACATGGAGGCCCTCCCGTCTTCTTTACGGGTAAAGAATCTTTCCTCCCCGCTGATCACATAACTCTAACGTTGACGGATTCAAAAAGAATGAGTCTTTAGAGACGGTACATGCGCACTGGCAATGGAAGTCGTGGAGTTGTACTTGGGAGAGAGCGTCCCGTACTGGGTCTGCGCCCAGTTTTAGCTTATTTTTTATTGGTGCTTTTGCACCACTTTTCTTTCCCAACTTGCTTGGGAAAGACAAAAATAGAGAGTATTTTATCCGAGTTAGGGACTTCCACTGTAGTGCAAGCCTGAAGTAAACAATTGTGGTAGGTATAATAAGAAAGGAAATTTACTATAAAATTTAGATGTTTACCAAAGTATGAACAGTTCTGGTCCTGGGGTATCTCACAATACTGTTGAAATGCCTAAAACCACCAAATATTTATTCTACATTCCTCTATTTGTGTTGGAAGTGCCTATTCAAGAGCATCCACATATGAAGCAAAATAGGGCTTTGATGTTTAAGAACATGTTTTTTTGAAGGTGGGGGAAGTTACTGAGTCAGCTGTTATTATTTGAAAAGTGGCTAGCCCCACCCACACAACAGAAAATTTCTAGTTGAACTGCATGTCAAGGGAGATAATCAGAGCTTAAATGTCCAGCTGCACAATGAATAAATAAATGACTGAATAATGGGGTCACTGAGTCCTGTAATCCGACATTCCCCATTTTTGACAGACAATGAGACAAACATTCAATCATGCAGTCACTCATTTTGGAAACAGTCAGAAGAGTCAGGACCAGGTTGTCTGTCAAACAGAAAAGCTCAGTGCAATGAAAGTGCTGCAGTCACAAAGCAAATAATAATAATAACATTCTGTACAATCTTTCCTAATGTTTCTCATTAGCCAAGGAGTTCAGTGTGGGCATATGGGGTGACTAGGTTCAGGGAAAGAATATTTTAGAATTGTTACAGTAATTTTGGGAAACATGGGAAATTTGACAATACACCAATATTCGTTTACTGTTATTGTATTGGTATCTGTACACAAATGCCATTCATTCACATTTGTCAATGTATTATGTCATTTTCTCCCTTGGGCCTCCCAAATGTGTTCCAAAATAGCCTTTTTAATGAAATTGTTTTCTAACAGCATAACGTGATAAAAACCTTTCTAAAAACCAATGAACAGAAGTGGAATATATGTTTTCTGGCTGTATGTTTGTATGGTAATTTAGGAGGAGGTTGGAATCCCCCTCTGTCCCTACTGCTCCCCATGACTGTTAGAGGAAACCGTAGTTACATAAATTAATATAGTATTTGTTTACATTGGGGGTTCAAACCTATGCCAAGAGAGTTTCCTTCAGCACCAATCGCCTAACGAAACTATACTGAACCACGCACACCACTCGGTTACGTGGGGTCTGTCGGTGGCCCCCGCCATGCCAATGTAAACAAATCCAGCATCCTTTCTTAATTCTATGGCATCCGGGAAATTTGAAAAAGACAAGTGTTGCTGATTTCTTCTGAGGTGCAGTTCGTAGAATTAAGTACTTAGGTGCAACTATCTGATGAATAAATAAAACAGCATTGTTTGGTGTGTGGCCTCCCAAGGAACATTAAATATTAAAGAATATCCAATGATGATGATAAATCAGATCTGAAAGCAAAAAAATGTATTTCCTATGGGTATAACTGTGCTAAATATTTTCCCATATGTATTCAAATATCTTTGTCAAGTATAGCCCTTTGCACAACTTTTCTGTCCTCAAAACTTGGGACCATGCAACAAATTAGAGAGAAGGGTAGACAGGAAAGAAACTACTCATCACATGCATACTTTTGGGAGGTAAATCCCAACAAAAATAAATGAACAGTCAGTTATATTTTTTAGGCCCCAAAATTGATCAACTCACCATCTTTTCTTTTGGGAATAATTCTACTTTAATATTTAGTACTGTTATACCTAAATGATAGAAGAGTTCAAGTAGGTTTCACTTCCTGAACTACTTTGAATTCATTTCTGGAATATTCTACTTTTTGACAACTTGCTCGAACAGACCAATCGTCACTGAATGCAATACTGGAATATAGGTTGACAATATTCTCTATTATCCACGACAAGTAAGAATATACAATATCTACAACTTGAAAAGTGGTTCAATTCGATTTGAGATTCAATTTGACATGAAATCTGAGATTTGTAGGGCCATAGAAAAAGGCATATTTCAAGAAAATATAAATTAAATTTTTTTTCTATTGAGCCCAAACGGTAGCAGTGTCTGTAGGCGGTATATCCAGTTGATTTCAGTTTATTTTCTGTGTCCTGTTGTTGGTACTGAGTTGGGGGTGAGTTTAAGATCTGTATAATGCGGGAATTCAGACCACTAATGTTGTGATCCGATTGTGAGAAATAATTCTAGCTTTAACCGACTCAGTTGTATGGACAATCTTATTCTCAGTTCTTTTACTCTGTTATTCCTGATTTGTTTTGTACAGAGATATGTTTATGAAATTATT